>JAPXFY010000027.1:29701440-29718940 GCA_030674185.1 Monoplex corrugatus | reverse complement strand
ACTGTTTTGTAGAACTAACATCGCAAAATGTTCCATTCTAACAATGTCAATAAAATATTTCAACACTGTACTTGCTGAGCCGAGAACGCCACAAATTGAAACTACTGTGACCCAGCATGGGCAAATCCAGTAACAATCAAGGCCAGCCAGTCAACGATATGGCTGAAAACAGTTGGATATGGTAATCACAACAAGTGAGATTTTCCTGTATTTCAAGTTTTTAACATCTAATCTTTCATTCATGAAAGAAAACAAAACATTTTACAACTGAAATACCCTATAAAGCAATTTTAAATGAATTAAAATGCTATAAGCTTACCACTTCCCTTTAAAAATTGCACTTATAAAATTTAAACATGTTTAATAAAGTAAAGTATAATAGACAACTCATTTCTCTTTTATTGTTGTTTGGTTGGGAGTTTTGTTGTTGTTTTTTGTTGGTTGGACAGCTTTTTGGGGGTGGGAGAGAGGGGTGGAGGTAGGGGTTGGCAAATAAATTTCTAAACTTAGAAATGTCAAAATGAGTTAAAAAGTCAGAGATGAAAGTTCTGTACTTCAGCCCAGTTTTCCTCTGACGTATCACTACTTAGGAATCTGAAAATGACAAAACTGATAAACAGTATGTCGCCTTATCATAGATTTAACATTGATCAGAAAATAAAGCTGCAAGGCAACAACAAGGTCTATTGCCCTCCGACTATACTTCATTGGAACACCAGTCGCCATGGTGTAGTGGTTAGTGCAACGGACTACAGACTGGAAGGTTGTGGGTTCCAATCCCCATCAATCCCTTCAAAAATCATTGTGGGATTCTTCAGCTCTAACAGGCTCCTACCCAAAGTTGGGCATGCTATGGGCTTATTGGGAAGACTGGGACCACACAGTCGAGTCTCACCCACTTCATGGATGCGTAATTGAGGGTGTTGTTCAAATCTTCTGACCAGCACCGCAGGCATCTGTATCTCTTGGGCCTGGTTGACGCCAGGATATACTATGATAGTAAGCATAGAGAACAGCCCTGTCACGCAGTCTAAATCCTAGATGGAACTCCATAGCGTCATGATTATCATCCTCATCAACATCATCATCATTGCACTGTGAAAAACTGTTCCAGTTTCTGTGGCTATTCAAGTGGCATAGAAAATGGGACAGAAAAAATTTTTGTAGAAAAGACGTGAGGACAAAGGTAACCTCCCTGAGTGCAATGATCCTAAATATAAAAAAAATAGAATTTACCTTCATCAAACATGTCCTTATCCTTCCTGGAAATGAGCTCCATGAAATCTTCAATGGGAGTCACGGTTCCCACCTGAAACCACATATACACATGTCTTACTAGTGTGAGACATGTCACCTTCGTATCGCTTCTGTCTTGTATGTGTCTTAATATTGTTTTTGTATCCTGTTTGTTTCTGCACCCAGTTGAAGACCTGAAGGTCATAACTGGCAGGTATTTGATCTACATCTGTGTAAGTGTGAAAAATGTTCTAGTCCTAAAATGTGTGCAGCACATTTCTTTTTCATATCTTTTTGTACCCATTGATCCTACGGTCAAAACTGGAAAGCTTTTCATTTATGTCTTTTGTCAGAGTATTCTCGAAGTTTTTTTTTTCATATACATATACTGTGTCTGATATTTAGAAAAAATAGGATATGGCAGCAAAGAGTTTTTATAGATACAACTTTTTTTGCCGAGTGTCAAAAATGTCAAAGAAAACTATTCAGAAGGACCGGTCTTTCTTTTTCCATTTATCACACACACATCATCACACATCTCTCTCACACCCCACACACAGCACACACACACACACAATAAGTATGCACACACACACACACACTTACAAACACAAACGTGTTTGTGCATGCGCGCACACACACACACACACACACACACACACAAAAACACAAAACACACACACACACACACACACACACACACACACACACCACACTTTCCTCCTTTCTGAGAAACACACCTATAAGTGCATGTGTAATTCACACGAACCATACACTACGACTCTTTTTTTGCCCAAGGTGAAAACAACACAGAAAAAAACAGATGTTCACACAAAACTTTTACACACCTCTGTGACCTTGGCTTTTGTCATGCCCTCGATACCGCCCGCAAGGTCATCATCCAATTTCGGACGTTTCACTTCTGAACTTTCCCCTGCATCCCTGCAAATACACACACACGCACGCACGCACGCACACACACACACACATGCACACACACACACACATACTCTGTATCAACAATGCCACAACAGTCACTGATAAAAGGCACAAGAGGTGTTTCACACAGGTCTCATGAAGAGCATGCGGAATTTTTACATGCACGGCATGGGTCAACTCTCTACATAGTGTGTAGCACAAAAGGCATTTTATTGTAATCAGCTCTGAAGACAAGCCTCGCTTGAAAAAAACAACAACAACAATCCCAGAGGTGACTTCAGCGGAAATTGATACCGGATTTATCCCCTGCCCTAAGTTTTTTCATCTGCTTCGAGAGATTGATAGTCTGACAAACAGCCATCTGTTTTGCAGAAGAAAAAAAATCTGTCGTTTTTTTTTACGTTTTCTCGGAAAGCATATTTTTTTCTTGAAACATGCCTGTGGATTTCCCCATATTTCCGAGAAAAATTGGAAAAATTGGGAGCCCTGCAGGGCAATCTAAGTGCAGACATACTATTGCCTGAAGCCTCCATGTGCAAACATACACACTGAACACTGAATACACATGTGTAAGATCCCTAAGCGACCTTAAAGTTTAGAAACCATAACACCGTTTGGAGGCTTATGGAAACACGAAAACAGCCTGCACACATACCCATCACACACAAAGCATGAAAACTGTGCAGCAACACGATGCCTGCGCAGAGTGAGCAGAACAACATGTATCTGTGCATTTCAGAAAACACTGCTCAGATTGCAGCCCTAAAAAAAAACCAAAAAAAACAACAACAACAAAAACAGACGCAGCAGCACAGTCTTTTCAGGAAGATGGCCTCAATTCAGTGTGACTCTGCTAGTTTCTATGCAGTTCCTGGCACTTTGACTCAGAAACAAGATGTGCTGATGAGCGGAAATAAATGGCAGGGGTTTGGGGGAAGCAATGCTGAAGCAATATGAAAACCAGGGCAGCAAAATACAAAACAGAACCGATCAGCTTTCAGGGATGGGTGTTCTAACCACTGTGTTCTCCTGTCCTCCCCAACAGTTTCAGTTTCAATTTCTCAAGATGACACCTCCGCACTCAGAACAAATTCCGTATACACTAGCGTCACAGTGCCATGTGTATGGTGATCATGGCTCAAGCCTTAAGCCTGCACATAAACCCATGAGCCAGCCAGGTCCTGAGGCCCTACCGAACCTATGTTTTACCTAGTCTATATTTTATACTGGTACTGTATCAGCCTATCACTGGAATAATCTTGGTTACATGTAAATGGCATGTGTATCTTATCTTCAAAAAAGGAACATATATGCAAAGAAAATAAATAAATAATCATAACACAACTAGCTATTCTGTATAGACTTGTCTCGCATGACAGAAAGACACCTCCCCCCTCCCTTCCCAGTCAATGCACAAAGTATCAGCTGTCTATCAGCTAGGTGAAGAAAATATTTTCTTAATCATAGCCTCACCAGTCTGTCCTTCACTTCCGAGGAAAAAAAAGAGGAAATAGACAGGTACGTAAGTAAGTGAGCGAGTAAGGCGTAAGTAAGGACATAAGTAAGTAAGTAAGTAAGTTATTGTTATTGTTGTCTACAGCCCAGCCGACTGCATAGAGCCATATCAGGGCTATAATCACTTAAAAACATAAAAACTTCAACAGAAAAAAAAAAGAAAACAAAATTAAGTACACATATCAATGCTTTCGTGCACATAATCTAAGGACATGCCCCTGGCATTGACCACTCCTGTCCAATTTATCGCACAGGGGATTTAAAAAAGCACACCTGAATACAAATTTAAGCACATCTAAGGACACCAGAACATATACAAAAACAGGCATAAAGTACCCAAAACTGCTTCTGCATATCTCACCTCCCCAGAGCCAAAAATGCACTTAATACATGTACCCAGTTATCAATCCTAAGAGAAAGTACATAAGACTTTATCAAACTTATACAGATCAATGGACCAGCAAGGCAGAAAATGATAGGAAGAAATGACAGAAAACAAAGGAACAAGGAAGAAACAAAGAGATTGACAGAAAAGAGGAAATTTCTAGCACAGAATTTCCAGAAGGTGGGATACTGTTTATACTGAAAAGCCCCCAGCATCCCTCCAGGGGGAAGTAATAATAGCTAAGTAAGTAAGTGACCAAACCCCCACACAAAGAACCACTACTCACTTTTCCTTGAACATGGCCTCGCCAGTTTTCTCCTCTTTCCTCTTGGCCACTCTCTCCAGCTTGAAAGCCTTGCCGATTTTCTCCGCACTTGCCTGGCACGCTGCCTCCACTTCCTGAGGGCGTTGCAAGCTGCGGGCGATTAGAGGAGACAACTCTGGGATAGCATCGTCTGGGTGTAGAGCTCGGTGTTGGAGACACTGTAACGAGTCATGATGACAAACATTATAATGTTTGAGTTTCAGTTTCTCAAGTCGACGTCTCCGCGTTTGGAATGAATTCCATATGCACTGACGCCACAAGTGCCATGTGTATGGTGATCATGGTACAAGCCTTAACCTGTTAACTGCTTCCAACAAAATATTCGGTAAGAAGAAAGATAGTGCCACCGACTGAATATTTGGTCGGCGACCTTTCCCTATTTTTAGCCAGAAAACCTCAACACTTTCAGTGACGAGTGAGATATCAACGGAAACTTCAGGATCCCCACTATAAATAGAGGCTAATCAAGAGTGTGTGTGACGTTTTAGAGTTTTTTCCGCCTGTGCGATTGAAACGGTGACCCCCTACAGCTGATTACTATTCAGTGACTGTAAACAATGGCGGACGAACTCGTTTCAACACTGAGTGTCGCTTGGGCCCAAAAAACAACTTATACAGCAAAAGAAATTGCAGAAATCATTACTTTTGGAGCTGATTCTGATTTGCAGTCTGTTGATTCACTCGATAAGAGTGAAAATGATGATAATCTGGCGCGTGCAGGCGATATTTCGATGTTGATGTCCAGAATCAGACTTGACCCAAATATGAACTGAAGTGACATTACTAGAACTGGTGTTCATAAAAACGAAAGTACTGCTGCTCCCGGTGTGTTGTAAAGTATACTGAACAAGAAAATGTATAGTGTTGTGGAGTTTTCTGGGCTGGATAAAGAGATATTTTTTTTAATTTTAATTCAAAACGTTTACAATTCCGTGCCACGGGCGATTTATCTTTATTCACACTTTGGCACTTAAGGAGTTAAGCCTGCACATGAACGGTTCAGTAGTGTAGTAATTATCACGCTCGTCTCACACTATAATGATAATCATGATTAGTATGATGCCAAACCACCCACACATGACAAGCATGACAGTGATGTGGTTACGATGTCAGACTACCAATTTGAAGACCTGGGTTCGATCCTGCCTGGGTACTTCCTATCCGGTAGGTAAAGGGCAACGATTTTTCCAAATACCCAGGTCAATATGATAGTGCTTGAACCCCCTCGTGTTTACAAGCTTCAGCTTCAGTTTTATTTTCTCAAGATGATGTCTCCGTGCTCGGAATGAATTCCATATGCACTAATGTCACAGGTGCCATGTAATGGAGAAGATCCAGAATGATCACGGCACAAGCCTTAAGCCTGCATATAAACCCATGAGCTGGCCAGTTCCTGAGGTCCTACCTAGATAGTTCCCTAACCCTGAGGTCGTAGGGGAATGAAATGGCAGAGACCTCAACTTTTCCCAGGGCCAGCACTACAAAGGTGGTGCCCATCCCCTCTCCCTAGCATCAAATTCATATTCACTTTTTTTTTTTAAACAAGACTTCAGAAAGGTGACAAGGCTAACTGGTCTTCAAGGGGTGTGACCTGGGAAATCAATCTATCTCTCCAATGCTTTTTACCAAGTCAGCCGGGCAATGCCCTGCTCTTCACGAATTTCAACTGCCGTGGGATCTTTAGCGTGCGCAGCCAGAGGGTACACGGGTCTGACTCATTTTCTGTCCCCTTCCCAAGGACTAGACGTTCAGTTTGATTTTCAGGTCAAACTGAGGAGAAAAGTTGAGGCCTCTATGGGGAGCGAACCCTGGAACCTCAAGTTTAATTATTGGCAGGCGAACATCTAAATCATTCTGCCACTCTTCTCCCTGCTCAGTTTACAAGCACTCACAACATCAACTGTTCACATTCAAGATCCTGTAAGTCATATCAGTATCAGGTGGGTTATGTCAAATAGAATGCACACCCACCAAAGATGGATTATGCAGACTGTGCAGCAACATACTGCCTGTGCAGTGTGGGAAAAAACAATGTGCATACATGCATCCGACAAAAATAAAATTGCTAAGAAAAAAAAACCCAAATTTTTTGTTAAAAAACACACACTCACTCCCATCATCATCATAAACTGTTTGTTGATATCACAGCTGTACTGACATTTTTACAGAAGAAAACAGAATGAAATAATAGCGTTAATATAAAAAGTTGAACATTTTTACAATTGTTAAAACGATCAGTTCAGACATCACAATAACAGGATTCATAACGAAATACTCAAGTGCATGAAATCAAATCACGTACCTGCACACATGCGTGTACCCACACGTGCGCACACACACACAAGCACACACACATACATGCACATATGCACACACACACACACACACACACACACACACATACACACACACACACACATGCATAAACAACACTTCACCTGATAAACACGCTGGAAGTAAGGGTTGAAAATGAGCTTGGGTTTGAACGCTTCACACTTCTCTCCATCCTCGTCTCTACACAGACAAAAAAAAGAAAAAAAAGAAAAAAGAAACCCACTAAATTTAAGAATGTCAACAGACACATGACTTTGTAATAGTCACTAAAACAAAAGACACTCAGAATTTTTCTCAGTTGTTTACCCGTTCCCCCTCCTTCTCTCCCCACCCCCCCCCCCTTTTTTTTTTTTTTGAGGGGTGGGGGTTGTTTTTTCTCTTTTTTTGTGTTTTTGCCAGACTGGCTGGCTATGCTGGCAGAGCTGTGGACTCTTAAATCAAATGCTCCAATCAACTGGGTGGTGTCAGTTTAGCCTCTTTACTCCCATACCATATCCACCAGCTGCAAACACTTAACACTACTGTGACTGGCCCTGCCTCTGCCTGAACTTCCTGCCAGCCTGAGCCTGCCGCCAATAAAGAACTAGTAGTTGTAAAAAAAAAACCTCTCTAGCAGGCCTGAATGAAGTCCAATTGTCACCAAAATTTGTGTATTTAATGAAAAAAGGATGCTGAGTTTAGCTGTGCTATTTATAAAGTTATTACTTAAATAGTTTTTAACCACCATCCAGTTCTGTACCATATAATCACCGAAACGACTTTTAGCGCGGCCCGGCAGTAGGTGAAGCTCGGCGTTCATGACTATAGTCGCGTCCTGTCACGGATGTGTTAACCCTTCTATTCCCTCAGCTCATCCACAAGTTTACTGTAGGAAGCTGGTGAATAGGCTGAGGGAGTGACAGGTCTTATCCCCAATTCACTGTTACTCTGCCTTTTTCGGCATTTCCCTTTTATGATTAAGGGTTCTTACCTCTCCTTTTTTGTCTTCTCTGTGCTCTCCTTCTTTTCCTAACACATAGATTGCCAGATCCAAAACAAGAGTGACTGCCTGCGCCCAAGCAAACACAAACCAGAAGAACAAGAAAATCAATGTAAGCGCATCTCCAACAAGACAACACAAAACAAAACAAGCGCAAATTTTCGGCCAACTAGCCTTTGTCAAGCGCGAACGCACGGTCACAGACAAATCACAGACACCAAACAATGGATAATAAAAACGGGACTAAAAACTTCCCTGCCGCCTCGTCCAGTGGGTAAGAGATGGAATGCCCATGTCATCATGAGCAGTAGTAAGAAAAGGGGAGAGGGGAGGCAACTGTGATGTCAAAAGGGAAGTGAGATAAGTTCTGCAATTTTGAGAAGTGGCCATGCTATATCGGTATAGCCCTGTTCTGAAGAAGGCACAGGGCAAGAGCCAAGAGATAAGGGAGTAGATTGTGCCCGGTGCCAAGAATCTGGTAGGCGTGGGAACAGGAAGAGACATGAAACGGCATGTCTGAATTTTGTTACTCATGGTTTGTCGTTAAGACCATGTGGTTTGCGTGTTCCAAGTTTATTTATGAGGTGGGATTCTCTGTCTTTCCTGTCTATGGTGCTGTTATTGTGTAGAAGCCACAGACCTTTCACTCGGATGTCATTGATTGAGTGGTCTGATTGGTTGAAGTGATTGGGGATAGTTTTATCCCTTTGGTGGCGGATATCAGCCAAGTGTTCTTTGAAACGTGTGTCAAGAGTGCGTCCAGTTTCACCAATATACAATTGGGGACATTTAGAGCAGCTGATCAAGTAGACAATGTTATAAGTTTGACAGTTGAAATGTTTTGTAATTCTCATATGAGATTTGGGGCCTTTGACTGTGGTGGCTGAGCACAAGAAAGGACAAGTCTTGCATTTAGGTTTGTTGCATGGAGAGGTTCCTGGAGGTTGGCTGACTGGTTTGCTGAGATTCGAATGCACCAGCAAGTCGCGGAGATTGGTGTCTCTCTTGTAGACGAGCAAAGGGCTCTTGTCAAAGGTTTCACCTGTAGTGGGACTGGATCGCAAAATGTTCCAGTTGGACAAGATGATCCTTTTTATGAGATGCACGGACGGGTGGTAAACTAGACTGAGGACTGGCCGATCCTCTGTGACAGCTTTGGGCTTTGAATGGAGGGCATTTGGCCGAGAGACAGAGCTGACTTTTTTCCGGGCTTCATTGATGACCTCGGGTGGGTAATGTCTGCGCAGGAAAAATCTAGTCATTTCAACTGCTTTGTCCTGAAAATTGTCTTCGTCTGAGCAGAGGCGTCGTAGTCTCAAGAACTGCGAGTAGGGAATGCTGTTTCTGGTGTTGGAAGTGTGAGATGATTGGTAGTCCAGGTAGGAATGTGAATCTGTAGGTTTGTAGTGGACTGTAGTGACTAGTTGTTCAGATTGAAGGGAAACTTCGATATCCAGGAAGCTTATGGATGTGTTTGAAATTTCATATGTGAACTTGATGGATGGGTGAAACGTTTGAACGTAGTGGATGAATTGTAAAAGTTGGTCATGATCGAGGGATGTCATGCCAATGCAATGGTCTATGTATCTTTTGTATAATTCAGGTTTGGGTTTCTTGTATTGTTGTAGGATATGTTCCTCCAAATATCCCATGAATAAGCAGGCATAGCTGGGGCCCATCTTAGTACCCATGGCGACTCCGCTAACTTGCCAGAACGTCTCATCTCCGAACGAAAATGTGTTCATGGTGAGAACCAGTTCGGCAAGTCGGACAAGGGTTGAAGTGGACAATGTTTGGTCACGTCGTTTGTCCAGAAAATGTTGGAGAGCTTTTAACCCGTCGGAGTGGGGTATGCTGGTGTACAGAGAGGTCACATCCAAAGTGAACAGGTATTGGGGTTTGAAGGTGTGGTCTTCATTTAATATTTGAATCAGATCCAATGTATGGTTAGTGTCTTTGATGAAGGTAGGCAAAGCCTGGACTATAGGTTGCAAAATGTGGTCAAGAAACTGAGAAATGTTTTCAGTGGGGCAGTTGCAAGCTGACACGATAGGACGGCCAGGATTGTTGGCTTTATGTATTTTGGGAAGTAAATAAAAAAGTGATTGGACTGGAAGTTGTTTGATGAGTAGTCTGGCAGTGGGGGGCAGCTGCTTAGAGGTTATGAGATTGTTGATAAGTTTGGATATCTTGGCATGATTGGTCATGTGGGCAGGTTGGTCCAACTTTTTGTAGAAGGCGTGATGGTGGAGTTGTTTCTGGGCTTCCTTGATATACAGATGTCTGTCCCAGACTACAATTGCACCCCCCTTGTCTGCTGGTTTGATGACAATGTCGTCTCTGTTTTTGAGGGAGTGTAGTGCGTCCCTTTCTTCTTTGGAGATGTTGGAATGTTTCTTGGGTCGCATGTTGAGACAGTCTATTTCTTGGTGGCATTTGTTGATGTAATGTTCAACTTCGGGAAAGGTGTTGCGGGGAGGTTCCCGATGAGAAGGCTTATGGAAAAGTTTTGTGAATAAGTCAGCATCAGGATTCAATTTTTGTTTGGGAGGATGTCCCAGTACTGCCATCCAACGTAGGGATCTAAAAAATCGTTGGCAGCTATTGATAGTTTGGTATTTACTGGCGGATGGTTTTAAAGGGACAAATTTGAGGCCCTTTGAAAGGGCTGACACTTCCACCTCAGAGAGTGGTAAGTTTGAAGGAATGCAATGTACAAGGGGGTGACGTGCAGAGCTAGAGGAAGGTGGAGAGGGGGCTGGGTTGCTGATAGGTGTCAAGAACGGTGCAGACGGGTTTGCAGTCTTGTTCAAGTTGGTCAATTTTTTGTCTTTTATGGTTTGCATGTGTTTTTGTAGTGACGCATTGAAATTGATGACGGTGGTTTTAATGAAGAGACTGAGAGTTGGGTTTAGTGTTCTGCTGATTACAGAACTGAAGTATTTCTGAGATTTGTCGGCGATGGACAGTTTGCGTTCTAAGTGTACTATGTGGGTTTTCATGATCTGTTTGCTTGCTTTAAGAAGGATATTTTTAGTGGCCTGCAAAAGTTTTTTATTTTCACTGTCGGAAGGAGTGTGTTTGAGTTGAAACCCTTTCGGGATGAAGTTTCTGCGTAAGCAACAACGCAGAAAGTATAAATGACTGTTTGTTTTTGTTTTGGTGAAACAGATTTTAGAATAGGATACAGCGAGTGAAAAAAGCGGAGGAGGAAGAGATCGGAAACCAGACAGAAGACGGGAATGTAAGTAGGTTGGAAAATGTGACATTCTGTAAGAATCTGAGATAAAAGCAAGAGGATAAAAAAAGGCTAAAACAATTTTAAAATGTAGTAAATAAAAGACTTAGTACAAGACACTTATACAGATAAAACGCAGTCTTGGGGTATATTACAAGATCCAAAACAAGAGTGACTGCCTGCGCCCAAGCAAACACAAACCAGAAGAACAAGAAAATCAATGTAAGCGCATCTCCAACAAGACAACACAAAACAAAACAAGCGCAAATTTTCGGCCAACTAGCCTTTGTCAAGCGCGAACGCACGGTCACAGACAAATCACAGACACCAAACAATGGATAATAAAAACGGGACTAAAAACTTCCCTGCCGCCTCGTCCAGTGGGTAAGAGATGGAATGCCCATGTCATCATGAGCAGTAGTAAGAAAAGGGAGAGGGGAGGCATAGATTGCCATTATCGCATTTTGTACTACCTTTTGTTTTTCAAACAGACAAAATATGAAACCTATCAGCCAATCTGGCAAAATATTTACATATAAAACACCAAAACGATAATCTGTCACTAGAAAATAAAATCACTGAAAAAAGGATAAAGAGAAAAAAAAAAGAAAATAATACGAACAAGAGAAGGAAAAACAGAAAGCGAGGATGAGAGTAGTAGTCAAGAAGAGAGGAAAAAACTTTCGAGCAGAAACAACATCACTCACCCAATGAAATTAATCATGACATCTTTATTAACAAAGTTGGAAAATGTTAAGGATTTCAAATATCTTGGCTCTGTAAAAACTGATGATGGAATCTGCTCCAAAGACATCAAAATAAGAACTGGAATGGCAAAGCAAAAAAATGGTCCAACTCAACATCATCTGGAAAGACAGAGGCATAGCAAAATAGCCTGAAAGTTAGACTTTTAAAATATTTGATCTGGTCAGTCATGATTTATGGCTGTGAAGCCTGGACTCTGAGAAACACTGACTGCAGAAGAAGTGAGGCAGCAGAGGTGTGGTTTTATTGGAGACTACTACGTGTCAAATAGACAGACAGAAGAACTAATGAAAGTGTCCTGGAAGAACTTGATACCACCAGAAAACTACAAGTAGACATCAACAAGAGAAGACTAAAATACATCAGCCATGAATCATGCAACAAGACCACGGACCTCATGGTAACCATCTTTCAAGGAAAAACAGAGGCAAAAAGGGAAGAAAGGCAAACCTCCAATCCCATACATCGAGAACATAACCAACATTAGAGGCCTAAATATTCAAGAAATTGTCCACAAAAGTCAAGACAGAGCAGCCTGGAGGGAGATGGTGGCGTCCAGGTGTGCTGTGGCCAACACCAAACCCTGTGATGCTGACAGGTGAGACAGGTGAAGACAATGAAAAGCAAGACAGGAAATGACCCCCATCACCCAGACAGACACGTACAAAAAGTGAACCACCCCAGAGAAATAAAGTCACGGGAAACACTTACTCAGCAGCAGTGGTCAGGTCCATAGCAGTAATCAGGTTGTCTACAGCAGCCAGCTGCTCCTCTGAAAGAGAAAGTACATCTTTCTCAAAATCTATCTTCTGAAAAAAAAAAAAAACAGAAAGTATGCTACACCCCCCCCCCCCCCCCCAAACAACAGAATAAAATAAACAATTGATTAAAGTTAAATCTTAGGGGTTTTGTTGTTTGTTTGTTTTTTGCCTAAACTTTAACACTAATGCATTTGTATTGTCAAATGTAAAATGCCCACTCACATTCACATTTTGTTGGTGTTGACATTTTCACATGAAATACAGTTACGCTGACAAATATACTTCTGTATCTCACCCGTCTCACCCGTCGGCGTCACCGGGAACAGTGTTGGCCGCTGCACATGATGTCCTCACAAGCTGCCTCCAGCACTCTCGATCTTGGCTAAGTCTGACCACCTCCTGGAGTTTCTTGCCACTGATGTTTGTGATGTTTCTAGCAAGTGATGCAGGTGGCCGTCCTCTGTTTCTCTTTCCTTCCACTTTACCCTGGAGGACAGTGGACATCAAGTCTGTTCTCTCATTACGGATTGCGTGTCCAACATATTTCAGTTTCCTCCGTTGTATGAGTACTAGGAGCTTGCGTGTAGTACCCAACTCATTCAGTATGCTTTCATTTGAGCGCCTATCCGTCCATCTGACCCTCAGCAGTCTTCGGTAAAACCACAGCTCTGCTGCTTCCACTCGTCTTTCATCCTCTTTCTTCATTGTCCATGCCTCGCAGCCGTATAACATCACTGGCCAGACAAGACATTTTAAGAGTTTTATCTTAAGGTCTGCTGTTATGCTGTGGTCTTTCCAAATATTGTTCAATTGAACCATACTGTTCTTGGCCATTCCAATTCTCATCTTTATGTCTTTTGAGCATGTTCCATCGTGTGTCTTGACTGAACCTAAATATTTAAAGTCCTTGACATTTTCTAGAGGGACTTGGTTTAGCATGATCTGGTCCTGTCTAGTGTTATATTTGCCTGCAACATGCATAACCTTTGTCTTCTTTGAATTTAAGTCCAGCCCAGCTGCCTTTCCAACCCGGTCTACCCTGCTCAGGATCCTCCTAGAGCCTGTAATGTTGTCTGCCAGTAATCCTGTGTCATCTGCGTAGCGTAAATTTGACAGGTTTCTACCACCAATATTTACTCCCATGTCTTCTATGTCTGCTTCTCTCATGATATGTTCAGTGTATATGCTGAAGAGATGTGGAGACAGGATGCAACCCTGCCTTACCCCTTTAGTGATGTTAAAAAATTTGCAGTTTTGATTATTCCATCTGATTGTTGCTTTTTGATCATTATATAATGAAGCTATGAGGGAAACCAGATGTCTTGGAAAACCCATTTTGATCATGAAGTGGAAAAGACTTTGGTGAATCACGCTATCAAACGCTTTGCTGTAGTCAATGAAAACGATGAACATCTCTTGGTCTGTGTTTCTAATCTTTTCTATCAATATCTGGAGTACAAACAGCATATCTATTGTTCCCCTGTTTTTCCTATAGCCTGCCTGACAGTCGGATAGCTCTTCCTCTACTTTTGGCTTTAACCTGTTTAAAATTATTATCAGCAGTATTTTACTGGCATGACTGATCAGTGCAATTGTTCTATAATTGTTGCAGTCTTTGACATTTCCACTCTTATGTAACATGACAAATTCTTGGAGCTTCCAGTCTGTAGGCCATTGACAAGTCTTCCATATCTTGCAGCATAAGTGATGCATTACTTTGAGTCCACCATCACCTGAGTGTTTCAACAACTCTCCAGGAATATTGTCAAGACCAGGAGACTTTCTGCATTTTAGATCTTTAATGGCAGATTCAACTTCGCTGAGCAGAGGTTCAGGTTCCATATCTCCAGGGGTCAATTCCAAATTTGGCTCTAAATTATTTTCATGGCCGTCAGGCTTGCCAAAAAGTGATGTGCCATATTCGTTCCACCTATCCAAGACATCATCTGGTTCAGTCAGTGTGTGACCATCCTTGTTGTTGATGCATTGGTTTGTTGCTTTGAAATTTGTTTTTTTCATTTTTTTTATTTGTTTGAAGAGCTCCCTCGACTTCCTGTTTTCGTTGTGTTCATTGATTTTACTGCATTCTTGTGCCAGCCAATTTGCTTTGTCTCTTCTGACTTTACTTTTTATTTCCCTTTTCAGTGCTGAGTATTTTTCCCGCTCTCCCTGCTTTCGAGCTTGACTTTTCTTTTCTGCCAGATCTATCACTTCCTGACTTATGTAGGGCTTAGCTTTTTTCCTTTTCTTTTCTTTTCCTAGTTTTTCTTCAGAGATTTTGGTCAGTGTGTTTTTTATGTCTGTCCAGATTTCATCAGGATATGAGTCATTTTCATCCCAAACTTCAAGTAACTTTAAGAAACGATTACTTGTTTCTATACTAAATTCTAACGCCAGCTCAGGGTTTTCTAATTTTGATATGTCGAACTTTGGCGTCGATTTGGTTTTAGGCTTCTTCAATATTTTCATTCTTAATTTGGTTGTCACAAGAATGTGATCCGTGTCGCAGTCTGTTCCAGGCTTTGTTTTTGCATTGAGGACAGTTGATTTCCAGGATCTGTCAATGATAATATAATCAATCTGATTACGACACCTGTCTCCTGGAGAGATCCATGTGTATCTTCTGCGCAGTGGTTGTTGGAAGAAAGTATTTGTGATGTTCATCTCATTTGCCTGACAAAACAGAGCCAGCATGTCACCTCTCTCATTTCGTTCTCCTAAACCATATGGTCCTATTCCACATTCTGTGTCAGCCCCCTCTCCAACTTTAGCGTTGAAGTCACCCATCACAATGCATATTTCCTTTTTGGGGATTTTGTCTGATAGTTTGGAGGTCATTGTAAAAATTTTCTATGACCTCCAAACTATCAGAGACAAACTTCAAGTAACTTTAAGAAACGATTACTTGTTTTTGTCTCTGATAGTTTGGAGGTCATTTTAGATAAGCATACTTCTGTATGCTTATCTAAAACTAAATGAGAAAAAATTTTCAAAGACGCCAAACCAGCCATAGTTTTGCCACAGGAAGTGTTTCATACACAGGTCTCACAAAGCGCATGTGACATTTCTACATGCGCAGCATGGGCCAAGTGCGTCAGTGAAGATTTCGTCAAACATTTGTTAAGCAAGTGTAAAAACTTCACTTTGCCACAATTTCAAATGAACAAAAGAATGTTACATTGACAGGAAGTTCAGGGAGTAGTTTCCCCCTGAAACTCTTGTGTGGGGAAGTCCCGTCTTCTTTTGTTGTCCCCAGCAGCAACTGACAAAACCATAAATGGTAGTAACAACCTGCAATTTGTCAGTTGCAGTCCACAAGCACAATTTTATTTCTCCCTTACTAAAACCTTCTGCTAAACAGTACTGATGGTTGTTGCCTGATATTTTTTACAGCAAAAGCTGCCAGAATTTTTCAAAACTTGACCGGTACTATGATGCCGGTGCATCTGAGAGAACAGATGTCTTACCGAACCAGTGGTATGGTGCTTCAGGAGATCACTTTTTCGGCACCGGCTCCTGGCGGCCGGTGCGTCATGAAAAGGTTAATGGTACCTACTCTGAGGATATCCAGCATTCTGCCAGCACCTGCAGCATGCAGATGTGAATAAGCAGATCAACGACAGTGCATGGTACTGCACAGTCTGGCTAGAGGAGCAGTGGTGAAAAGGTTAAACCTGAAACACTGGCTGCTTTTGAGACTTCCAGAGTCTACATGCATTTACCTAACAGCTGGTGACCGATAGCCAAGTGGTTAACCCTTTCACTCCCGCATCCCATCCACCAACTGCAGAAACATAACCCTTTCACTCCCGCACCCTATCCACCAACTGCAAAAATGTAACCCTTTCACTCCCGCACCCTATCCACCAACTGCAGAAACATAACCCTTTCACTCCCGCACCCTATCCACCAACTGCAAAAACTTCACTCTTTGACTCCAGCACCCTATCCACCAGTTTCCTGAGGGAGTCAAATGATTAAGTGTTTGATCTGCTAGCATGGCTGACAATGCTGGCGGACAGAGTGCGGGACTCAAAGGGTTAAGACATCCGTCATAAGAGTGACTAAGCCTTGAGACACCTGACCACCTAGGAAGCGTGGGATCGATTCCAGGCGGAGGACAAATTTTAGTCCTTCGGAAGGGGATGAAAAATGAGTTGGACCCGTGTGCCTTCTGGCTGCGCACTCTAAAAATCCCATGGCAGTTGAAAATCGTGAAGAGCAGGGCATTGCCCGGCTGCCTTGGTATAAAACATCAGAGAAATAGGTTGATTTCCCAGGTCCCACCCCTTGAAGACCAATTAGCCTTCTTGCCTTTCTGAAGTCTTGGTTAAAAAAAAAAAGTGAAATATGAAATTGAAGTAAGGGAGAGGGGATGGGTGCCGCCCTTGTGGTGCTGGCCTCAGGAAAAGTTGAGGTCTTTGCCACCTCACTCCTCTACCGCCCCAGTGACTACCTAGGTAGGACCTCAGGACCTGGCCAGCTCATGGGTTTATGTGCAGGCTTAACTCACTTGCTACATATGATTATGCCCCTTGATGTTCCCCTGATACACACCACTTGTATAGGTCATGAGAAAACTTCTCATACAAACAAACGAAAACAGAGAGCTTTGAAATTTGGCAGGTCATATATTAAAAGATTGGTGTACAAAATGCTAAAATTTCAAATGTTTAACCCTCATGGTTGCTGAGTAATGGTACAAGTAAAATAAGAGAAATTTTCAGGTGAAAAATGTCTTACAAAGTACACAGACAGTTCAATACATCAGTTCCTAAAGTCACATTTTGAATGAAATTTCATAAAATCCAACGTGCACACACTCCATGTGCAATGAAGGAAGAGATCGTCTTGAAGAGTGCTGAGAAGTTGAGTACTGTTCAGCCATTTGCTTTTCCATCTTCTGCTTCACTGCAGAGATAGTGGGTCGCGAACTTTGCACTGTCTATACACCAACTGTGTAGTACACAGACCTCATGGCCTGAAATGAAGCTAAGAATGACTGAAGAATCTATTTCTGGCT
>JAPXFY010000027.1:29673940-29696440 GCA_030674185.1 Monoplex corrugatus | reverse complement strand
CTTTATCAAAGTTGACTAATGCAGAATTTACAAATTGGATTTAAAGATTTACAGAGAGATATGTGGTTATGGGGTGGCTGTGGTTCTAAATAGACAATATGTGCAAGTGTACGTATGGTGAAAGTGTGTGTATGTGCAAATGGGTGTATGCCAGTATGTGATATACACAAAATGCATGAATGTTAGTGCATATAGTGCTGCTAGTGCATGTATGTGTATACTAGTGTGTGCATGTGTGTAAGTGTGCATGTGAAAGTGAGTTCCAGTGCACAGGCATATGTTGTGTGTATGTGTGAAAATGTGTGCATGGTAGCATATGCATGCATTGGTATCTGTGTGTTTAGCTCTGTGTGTGTAAAGTGCATGCAAGGTGTGTGTAAGTGTAAGCACCAGGGCGAGTAAATGAATGTCCACGCTTAAGCACACATAGTACATGAGCATGCTCCTCTATAAACATGGAGAAGATTTTGTTCAGAACACAAAGAATAAAAACTTACATTTTCTGCCTTGGTGAAACCAAGCACCTTGAGACATCTTTCTGAATGGTATTTCATGCTCTCCTTGTCTTCTGCTGACATGGGCACCCTGTCACTCCATAGCAGTACCCTGCAAAACCACACAACAGATTATTTCCTGTGTCTGTCTGTTTTTTCCCTGAAAGATGGTTGCCATGAAGTCTGTGTTTTTGCTACATGACACATGGCCAATGAATTTAGTCTTCTCTTGATGTCTGGTAGTCATTTTCTGGTGGTATCAAGTTCTTCCAGGACACTTTCAGTAGTTCTTCTATCTGTCCATTTGACGCATAGTACTCCCCGATAAAACCACATCTCCACTGCCTCAATTCTTCTGCAATCAGTTTTACTCAGAGTCCAGTATTCGCAGCCATAAATCATGACTGGCCAGATCAAACATTTTAAAAGTCTAATTTTCAGGCCATCTGATATGTCTTTGTCTTTCCAGATGTTGTAAATAAACTCTATATCAAAACGATAAATCCCAACCAATGATGCTTCTCTAACAATCATGAGAACCTTACCTTCCACAATATCATCGCGGTCTACCTCCGTCTTCTCTTCGTCATCCAAGTGGAAAGTTCTCTCGTTCTTGATGATCATGTCGGGATCTTTGGCATACACTCTTTTCCAGCTCTGCTTCAGCTTGAATTCCTTGACCTGTCATATGCCATCTTTTTTCAACATTGAAAAGAAAATGTTTAAGTAACAGCAAGAAAGAAAACCAGTTGCATCAATCATAAACAACCGAGCAATCCTTCCAAATTCAATAAAACCAATTTTGTTTTGACACAAGAAAATGTCTTTATTTGCTTGAAGTGTTTCAGCATGTCTGAAGCTTTTTAGCAATAGAGCATACTTGGGCAATAATATATGCACATGAAGATACACAATGAAGGCAATTTTTATTTGGTTGAATTTTTCTTAGCAAAGTAGCATATTTGACAATAGTAAGCATATTAAGACAAATAATGTCTGCAATGATAAAAGCAAAATACCAACACATGACGAGCTTTCATCACATGCTCAGCTGCATAAAAAACATTGAATTAAATTCCCCCTTAGCCAGCGGAAGGACCACTGATTGGTCAGGGTGTATCATACAGGACCAATGGACAATCAAATGAATTCTGGCCAATGACAGACAACTACACTGGTCAGGTCAGCTATAGACTTTGATTTGGCGTATACGAGTTGAACTTTGGTTTTGTCTGGAGTTTGTTTGAGAAAGATTCACCACAATGGAAAATTCCACATGTGCTCCACCCAATTCCGCCAGCAACTATCTAGCAGCAGACTTCTTCAAACAATATAAAGCCCTATGTGCTGGCAAGGTCCTGTAACGGTCCAAAGAACTAGGACTGCAGCATTAAGATGGCCACAAAACCGACCAGTTTCAATGGTAGGGCTGTGACTGAACACAAGACTTGAAATCTTGAGTCCACGGCCAGAGCTACAAGGGCCAGGCCGCCCACATCAAACACATGCCAACAACACATGACACCCTGGTTAAACAGAAGAATCAAGATCTCACAATAACTCTCATTCTGCTACTACACAGTTCCAGTTCTTGCACAGCTCCAGTGCATTCTCTCATTCTGCCACAACACAGCTTCAGGGCATTCTCTCATTCTGCCACAACACAGCTTCAGGGCATTCTCTCATTCTGCCACAACACAGCTCCAGGGCATTCTCTCATTCTGCCACAACACAGCTTCAGGGCATTCTCTCATTCTGCCACAACACAGCTTCAGGGCATTCTCTCATTCTGCCACAACACAGCTCCAGGGCATTCTCTCATTCTGGAACCCATTCGCCGGCCATCTACATGTCATATACCTTCCTTTCTGACTTTCAAGCCTGCAATAAAAATTCATCTCTACAAAAGACAGTTGTTTAACTCCACCTGAAAATACTGATTTGCTCCCTGTCACCTACACCTTTTGCTCATGTATGAATGTATGTGATTGCCTATGGTTTGGTCTTTGTCCATATGCATGTGTGTGCATGTGTGTGTGTGTGTGTGTGGTGTGTTGTGGTGTGTGTGTGTGGTGTGTGTGTGTGTGTGTGTGTGTGTTGTGTGTGTGTGTGTTGTGTGTGTGTGTTGTGTGTGTGTGTGTGATGTGTGTGTGTGTCGTGGTGTCGTGTGTGTGTGTGTGTGTGGTGTGACTCTGTGTGTGTGTGTGTGTGTGTGTGTGTGTATGTGTGTATGTGTGGAAAGTGTGTGTGTATGTGCTGTATGTGTGGTGGTTTGTATGTGTGTTGTGTGCACAAGTGAGGTGTGTATGATGTGTGTGTGTGTGTGTGTGTGTGTGTGTGTGTGTGTGTGTGTGTGTGTGTGTGTGTGTGTGTGTGTGTGTGTGTGTGTGTGTGTGTGAGAGTTGAGTGTGTGCATACCTGTGAAGTGCGCAGAAGCCTAGGCAATTAGAATGGGTACTATGGAAAAATGTCCTCATTGTTATTATCATTGTTACTATTTAGTAATAGTAGTAGTAGTAGTGTAGTAGAAGTAGTTGTAGTATCATTATCATCATCATCATTATTATTATTATCATTATCATTAATCATTACAAACTTGATGTATCCATTGATGGGGATTTTCAAGTTAGGCCCAATTTTCCATCTGACATTTCCAAGCAGTGGGACGAACTTGGCGTGGACTGGAAATAACTCAGAGCTGGCAAGGCCTCACTGCAACACAGAAACCCGGAATAACAGTCATGGCAGATAATAATAGTCATCACAAATATTTCATACTAACGATGAAAACTTGACCGGGTCCTACACAGAGCATGCTATGCACTCAATGGGAAGACTGGAGCCACAATATTAAGTCTCACCCATTTTTACGAATGCATCACAGACAGTGTTGCTCAAATTTCCAGACTATCACAGCAGGTGTCTGTAACTCTCAGGCCTGGTTGACACCAGGATATATTGTGGTAGTGAACGTAGAATACAGCTTTGTCACACAGTCTCAATCATAGATGGAACTCCACAGCATCAGGACCAGCAATCCCATTATCATGAAGTCATCAATCAATACGGGAACATGAAAACTGTCCCAGATTCTGTGGCCCTTCAAGCTCTGATCCTGTGGTGATCTCAGCTTTGGTTTACTTTACCCTATCCATGCTTGGGACAAATTGAAGTTGGGTTTTTTGGTGTCAGTGGTTTGTGGGGACTGCCGCTGAAGGGCCGAGCAGGTGGTTTGCTTCCTGGGGAGGGATGGGGGAGGTCTCCCTTCACTCAGTCTCTTTCCATGAGAAGAGTGATTATATAACTGTTAGTACAGGGCTTGTTAGGGACTGTCTCAGGGAGGTTACCTTTGTGCTCACATTTTTCTTTCTTTTTTTTTTCGTCCCATTTTCTATGCCACCTTAATGGCCACAGAAGCTGGCACAGTTTTTACAATGCGATGATGATTATGTTGATAAGGACGATAACCATGAAGCTATGGAGTTCCATCTAGGATTGAGACTGCGTGACAGGGGCTGTACTCTACGCTTGCTGTCATAATATATCCTGGCATCAACCAGGCCCGAGAGACAAAGACACCTGCGGTGCTGGTCAGAAGATTTGAACAACACCCTCAATGATGCATCCATGAAATGGATGAGACTCCACTGTGTGGTCCCAGTCTTCCCAATGAGCCCATAGCATGCTCAATTCTGGGTAGGAGCCGGTTAGAGCCGAAAAATCCCGCAAGGAAGAAAGGCATACCTCCAATCTCATACATCAAGAACATATCAAACATCAATGGCCTAAATATTCAAGTTGTCCACAAAAGTCAAGACAGAGCCAATTGGAGGAGTGTGGCAGTGTCAAAAAGTGCAGAGGCCAACACTGAACCCAGTGAGACTAACAGGTGAGGTGAGACAGGTGACAGCTCCTGTTTCACCATTATCTAAAAACAGCCATTTGTAAATATTTTCAAGTGATGACAATATGTTTTATCTCAATGTGATTGAACATCAGCTGCTAACAACGTTGGTCTGACATCCCAATTCATTATGATGCAAGAAATGGATGGTGTCCACAGTATAACCCACATCATTTCAGACACACTGGTTCACAATGCAGGCCATTTCTGAGCAGCTGATAACTGGCACTTCTTTTCAGCAACTTTATCATATTAAAGTGGAGCATTTAATTAAGCTATAGCAAAAAAATGTGTTTAACACATTTTTACAAACATGCAACTTTTCAATTTTTTTCATATACTTGTTGTGGAACTGCATTGGCATGGTAGTCAAGCAGGTACACATCAGACTTTCAATTGGAAGGAACTAGGTTCAGCTTGCCTATACATCTCCAACAGGTGGGTAAAGGGTTGAGATTTTTCCAACCTCCTAGATCAACATGTGCGCAGACCTTTCCTATGTATACCCGCGCTGAATATCAAATACTTTACGCTAAAGATCCTGTAAGTCATGTCAAGCGCTGGATTATGGAAAAAACGCATACTGTGAAACGATATTGTGGAATATAGTTAACTTGCCTAGCAATTTGAGTTCTCTGTGCTCCACTAAAAATCTGATTATATGTATTGCGCAGTGAGTACAAATGAGTCTAGAGAATAACATTATACAAGAATAATTTTAATATAAATAAATCCATTATGATAACAACAACAACAAAATAAAATGAATTTTTGAAAGTAAATGAAAAACAAAACCCTGACCATGACCAACACACACACATACACACACACACATGCGCACACACACACACTTACTCAGGCTCAGCTGCCCAAGCTATCCATGCTATTCTGCACAGACGTGACAAGCGTTAAGCCTTGACACTGTCTCACTCTCTCAAAAGCACATACACAAACACTCACAAGAGACACACACAAAAACTCACCTGAAAGAGTAGCTGGCACCATCTGTTTTCTCCAGGATGTACTTTGCCATGGCTTCCCCTGCTCTCTGCTGAGGTGTCTTCTCCTTTTGCTGTCCTCTATCCCCAGCACCCCCGTCCCCTGCACCCCCTCCATCTGCTCTTTCTTCTTCCTCATCATCAAGACTTGGCCCACTAGACACACACACATTTCAGACAGATGGGATGAAAGCTAATTCTTTATTCAACAGCTTAAAAAATTTCTCCCGCAAAGCCTTGAAGTGGTAGGCCAACCTTCTAGTGGTTTTACTTACTTACAGCCCATTATGCCATTGGCAATATTGCAGCATGGACAGAGAAACCATCTGCAGAGACCCAGGCTTTGGCAAACAACTGACAGAGCTGGAAGAATCTGGTGAACGGTTCTTCAGTGTTGTGCCCCAATAATTCTTCATGGAGTTAAGGGAGAAGAAGAAACAGGAGAAGCAGAAAAAGAAGAAGGACAATAAGAAGAAGAAGAAGCAGAAAAAGAAGAAGGACAAAGAAGAAGAAGAAGCAGAAAAGAAGAAGGACAATAAGAGAAGAAGAAGCAGAAAAAGAAGAAGACATAGAAGAAGAAGAAGCAGAAAAAGAAGGACAAGAAGAAAAAAAAGAAGAAGAAGAGAAGAAGAAGAAGGAGAAAAGAAGAAGAAGAAGAAGAAGGAGAAGGAGAAAAAGAAGAAGGACAAGAAGAAGAAGGAGAAGAAAAAGAAGAAGAAGAGAACATCAACAACAACAGAACAAGAACAATAACAACAACAAAAACAAAAATAACAACAGAAAAAGAAGAAGGAATTGGATAATGATTTCTTATTTCTTTCCAAACTCAATGAATAGTGTCCTACAATGTATTTTCTGTGTTGATTTGTCTTTCATAATAAAATCTTTTGACTTGTACTTTGCAAATATTTATCTACACTGGCGAATGTGTAAGACAAACCTAAATGTGCTTTTTCTTTAAAATCTGTTTTCAAAGAAAGGAAATTATTTCATATTGACCACAGAGAGACAAACAGACAGACAGATCGAGAGAGAGAGAGAGAAAGAGAGACAGAAAGAGAGACAGTGTCGTGGTGTGTGTGTGTGTGTGTGTGTGTGTGTGTGTGTGTGTGTGTGTGTGTGTGTTTTGTGTGTGTGTGTGTGTGTGTGTGTGTGTGTTGTGTGTGCGTGCGTATGTGTATGCTATGCGTATCTGTATGTGTATGTCTGTCTATGACAAAAATGAATGGATTCAAGTTTCCCAGTTCATTATGGATGGATCTTTATCAAACTCTGGTAAAGGGGTAAGTGTCTTATTGTGTGCAGGCATGGAAACTGATCAAGATAAAAATGTCTGAAAATCATGGGGTCCAAGGGCTCGCTCTCCAAAAAAGTCTGAAAAGCTAGGTGAATACCTGTGCAATCTGACAGCCTAGAAATGCACATTTGTGGCAGTCAAAATCGTGATCATTTTCATGAAAAATGACAGTAACAAACAACCACAAGACAAAATCTTAATGAACAATACATTACCTCATTTCACTGACTGGTCAAAAGAAAACATCCTGAGGCCATTTTTACACATAGGCAATTAAAGCAACCCCAATATCAGGCTCCGCAAAGTAGACAATTTAAGGGTGGAGAAGCCGTTTTAGAATAAATTGGAATCTGTAGTTTTGATCAGAAAATGTTTTGTCTGAAATCTGGCACCAAAAAGTTGTAAACGTGCCAAAAAAGAATAACAGTTCCCATGCCCGTGTGTGGCAAGTGTGTTGTATTGTGTGCGTATTGCTTTTATACGTGTTAATGCTGCTGTTTAGATGCTGTTGCTTGTTCATTTCTGTAGCATATTTTCTCGGTAGCTGGATCCATTTGAAAATCTTCAGTGACCTTATCTAAATTTATTGGGACTCTCTGGTCAGGGCAGACATCTTGAATCGCATTAACTAGGATCCTTTTATTTTCACATAATACCTATCACCACACACATATATATGCACACGCGCATGCTCGCACGAACACACACACACAGAGCTTAAAAAAAAAACCAAGGGCCACACTCACATGAAGTTAATCTCCACGTTGAACTTCTGGATGACATCGATGACAGTTTCCACTTGGTCATCACCGAAAGGACTGGCAAGGTCACTCAGCACGATCAGACGCTTGGATCCGAACCCTCGTTTTCCTCTATTAACACGCATTCATTAACACATGCAAAGAAGGAGAAAGACAAGGGGAGCACACAACAAGCACAAACAACCCTTGTGAAAACTTCAACAGGAAGATCGGCATCAACAAAACCGAGAACCTGAGTTGCCATGTGTAGTGGATAGCACAATGGAATACCGACTGGGAGGTTCTGGGTTCGAATCCCCATCAGTTTCTCAAAAAATAATTGTGGGATTTTTTTACTCTAACTGGCTCTTACCCAGAGTTGGGCGTACTATAGGCTCATTGGGAAGACTGGGACCACACAATCGAGTCTCATTCACTGCACAGATGCGTCTTCTGACCAGCACTGCAAATGTCTGTATATCTCAGGCCTGGTTAACACCAGGATATATTATGATAGTAAGCGTAGAGTACAGCCCTGTCACACAGTCACAATCCTAGATGGAACTCCATAGCATCATGATTATCATCCTCATCGACATCATCACATTGTAAAAACTGTGCCAGTTTCTGTGGCCATTAAGGTGGCATAGAAAATGGGACAGGTCTTCAGCTTACACACACACACACACACACACACACACACACACACACACATACAGGCACACACACACAGGCACACGCACACAACACACACACATATTCTTTATCAATCATGGAAATGGAAAAAAGACTTACTGCACTCCACTTTCCAGATGGTCCATAGCCACAACCATGGCATCAATGACTGACCACAGTCAAGGTAAAGACACCAATTATCATTTTCTGCGAAATTCATGAAACACTTTACACACTGATCAACTACTTTTTACATAATGACGGTCCAGGAACAAGTAGTCAATAAACGCTGTGGTACAGGTGGTTAGCACAATGGCCCAACAACTGTGAGACTGTGGGTTCCAATCTCATCAATCCTGATAAATTTATTAGATTTTTAGGTCCTAGCCAACTCCTGTATAAGAACCAAAAAAAACAGGGAAAAAAATCAGAATGGGTAGGAACCACAAAAAAAAAAACGACAAAGAATCAGAACGTGTATTTACTACAACCACAAAAAAACACGAAAAAAGAATCAGAACGTGTATTTATTACAACCACAAAAAAGAATCAGAACGTGTATTTACTACACACAAAACAAAAATAAACATGTATTACTACAAACGAAAAAAAGAATCAGAATCGTGTATTTACTACAACCACAAAACACAAAAAAGAATCAGAACGTGTATTTACTACAACCAAAACAAGAATCAGATGTGATTTACTACAACCACAAAACAAAAAGAATCAGAATGTGTATTTACTACAACCACAAAAACAAAGAATCAGAACTGTATTTACTACAAACAACAAAAGAAACAATCAAACGAAACAACAAAAAAAGAACATGATTATCACAAAAAAACGAATCAGAAGTATTTACTCAACTCAAAAAGAATCACATATTTACACAACCACAAAAAAAGAATCAGAACATGTATTTACTACAACTACAAAAAACAGAAAAGAGAATCAGAACATGTATTTACTACAACCACAAAAAAAGAATCAGAACGTGTATTTACTACAACCACAAAAAACACGAAAAGAGAATCAGAACATGTATTTACTACAACCACAAAAAAAGAATCAGAACGTGTATTTACTACAACTACAAAAAACACGAAAAGAGAATCAGAACATGTATTTACTACAACCACAAAAAAAGAATCAGAATGTGTATTTACTACAACTACAAAAAACACGAAAAGAGAATCAGAACATGTATTTACTGCAACCACAAAAAATATGAAAAACAATTTGCGCATGTGTGTGGTTGTATTAAGTAGTTAGTACACGTTCTGATTCATTCTTTGTGTTTTTTCCTGGTTCCTGTTTGCTTGAACACAGGCAGTAACACTTGTTTTGTATTTCCTACACAAGAGTTGAGCGAACTATGGATTCATTGGAAAGATTTGGACCAGACAGTCAAGTTTTGTCCGCATCATGTTCAAATTCACGTTCATATTCATTTCTTTTCTCACAGTGGATTTGCCATGTGTAACTCGGCTGATCTCATGAGTTTCATGTGTGGGTGCTGTTTTAATTTCCTCATCAACACTGCAGGTTCTGTATCTCTTAGGTTAGGTTGACACTGAGGTTTTCTGAAACTAAGGGTAGAGTAGAAACCTCTCATGCAGTCTCAATCCAGAAAGGAACTCTAAAGCATCCTAATCATCATCCCAATCATAACATCATATCATTGTAGAATGTTGTCCCAGAAACTAAAAGGGCAACAGATAAAAAAATAAATAAAATAAGATAAAATAAAATAAAATTTAAAAGAAAAAAAGCCATCAAAGAACAAACAAGTATAATAAAATCAATGCGAATATCATAGACATGGATTCATAATTTGATCCAGTTGATGTGATTATGGCACAAATGTTATCTATGAAACTTCAACGGTATCACGTTATAGTGTTGTATGCTGAAATGCTGTAATGTGTTACGTGTCCATATACGCAAGTTGCCAACAGATGTATATATTTGTAAGTATTTGCCATGGGTTAGTAATTTATTACTTTACTACAATAAATCACTTTGAAATTCAAGACTGCCTGCACATACGTTTTACGCAGGCTCAGGGCATCTGCTAAACAACTGTACAGATTTGGGTGGAGCACATATGGAATTACCCAAAACCATTGAATCTCTCTTGAACAAACTCTAACCTTTAAAATTCAGATTATCCTACGATCCTTGCTTTTCCAAAGGATCAGATTATCATAAGATTTGTCTTTTCCGAAGGATCAGATTATCCTATGATTTGTTTTTTCCAAAGGATCAGATTATCCTACAGTTTGTCTTTTCCAAGGATCAGATTATCCTATAATTTGTTTTTTCCAAAGGATCAGATTATCCTATGATTTTGTCTTTTCCAAAGGATCAGATTATCCTACAGTTTGTCTTTTCCAAAGGATCAGATTATCCTATGATTTGTTTTTCCAAAGGATCAGATTATCCTATGATTCTTTGTCTTTTCCAAAGGATCAGATTATCCTACATTTGTCTTTTCCAAAGGATCAGATTATCCTATAATTTGTCTTTTCCAAAGGATCAGATTATCCTATGATTCTTTGTCTTTTCCAAAGGATCAGATTATCCTACAGTTTGTCTTTTCCAAAGGATCAAATTATCTCTTCCAAAGGATCAGATTATCTTTTCCAAAGGATCAGATTATCAAATGATCCTTTGTCTTTTCTAAAATTGTTTCTGCATATCTCACTTCCCTAGAGCCAAAAATGCACTACATACATACACCCAATTATCAATCCTACGAGAAAGTATGCAAGACTTTATCAAACACATACAGGTGAATGGACCAGCAAGGCAGAAAACAATAGGGAGAAAAGACAGAAAGCAAAGGAGGAAGAAAGAAACAAAGAAAGAGGGTGACAGAAAAGAGGACATTTCTAGCAAAGGTGAGGAACCTATTTATACTGAAAGAACCCCTGGCATCCCCAAGGGGGAGGGGAAGACAGGGAGCTGAAAGCTGATGCGTTCTAGCAGGCAGCTGTGTGGCTTATCATAGTTAAAAGTACACAAACGTTCTGCATGTTCTCTCCAAAGGATACAATCAGCAGGTGTGTCACCTGGCTGGATGTCATTCTGTACCAGCTGCAGCAACTCAAAGTCAGCCACACCCAGATGGCGCATAATGCTGACATGCTCGTAGCTGTCTCCGTCCACCAGTGGGTTGTCCGTGTCCTGAGTGCCAAACAGCACCACGGCAATCTCATCTTTTGACTCTGCAAACATCTGTCAAACACATTTGAAAGAAGTATAATAAACAAAGAAGTATAATAAACAATTTAAGAGGCCATTTTATGAGGAATGGGGAATTAGAGCACCTGGTCACAACAGATATGAGGAATGGGGAATTAGAGCACCTGGTCACAACAGATATGAGGAATGGGAATTAGAGCACCTGGTCGCAACAGGAAAGCTGGAGGGAAAGAGAGCACCAGGTAGACCCAGGAAGAAAATACTGGACGGACTTGCAGGGTGGTTGAGGACAGAGAGGGTGGAAGATGTGCTTGCGGCAACAAGGGATAGATATATATGGAGGGCCATGGTTGCCAACGCCATGCGGCAGGGCACTGATTGATGATGATGATGATGATGATAATAATAACAATAAATAAATGAGTAAATAAAGCCGAAGTTTGGATCCCTGGATACTGCCAATCACAATATTAACTGAATGAAGTCAGAGGAATTCTGGTGTGGGAATTCAAGTCAAACTGAAGGATTTTTTTTTAATAATTTTTAAACAAATGCCCCAAAATCAACTATGCAACATGGAAACAAGCAACAGACATGTACAGAAATATCAGATTTTACTTAACACAGGCAGATTCACCCCAGATGTCTTGTCTATGATGGTGTATTCCTAATCCAGTCCAAAAAAGTTTCCAAAATGCTCAAGCTATCATCATCACTCCCGCCACCCTCTCCATCACGCACATCATCATCATCACTTGGGATGAACTTGTCTCCTGGATCTATCACATCTTCATCTCTTTCATCATCAGGATATAGATTTACGATATCCTCCTAATTGTCAGAACCTTCCTAAAATATCAGATCAAGCATTTCTTGCGATGACTACAGTTGCTGGGAATGGTGCGAATGATTGAACAAAATATCGGCAAAAGTCAGTCTGCATGGCGGGTGTCCAAACAAAGAGCTGGTCTCTGAATGAATAATAATAGCTGGATAATATGGTCTAAGGGAGGGAATCAATTGTAGGACTTTTTGACTTCCGTGATTACTTCTCTTGGAAGTGCCTATTATTTTACTGTGAAAAAAGGTTTGCTTTTTAAGTAGCATATTTAACCCTCAAGACTGAAACAAATGACATCACCAACGAGCAGATGAACCTGTCAGGACAGTAATGAGTTAATTTCAATTCTCCTTAACCCTCTGACTCCCAAACCCTATCTACCAACTGCAAAAACTTAACCCATTGATTCCCTCATCCTATCCACCAGCTTCCTGCAGAAAGCTGGTGGACAAGGTGAGGGAGCCAAAGGGTTTAGAGTTTTCTTTGCTAGCATGGTTGGCAATGTAGGATGCTAGTGGACAGGGTGTGGGAGTCAGAGGGTTAATTAACCTGCAAACAGCAAAGCCTTATTGTTTTCAGTTGTGAGATTTCAACCTTCCCAAGGTCAGCTGAATGGGAGCACAAGTTCAGGTTGTAATAAGAAGAAGAAGAAAAAGAAGAAGAAGAGCACCACCAACAACATCATGATAATAATAATATTAATAACAACTATAACAATATCAATAATAGCGATAATGTAATAATCATCATGATAATCACAATCATGATCATAATAATAATTCCACCTGCGAGCACAAACTGTCAAATGCGGTGGGCAGGACTGTACTTCAGGGTGTGAGGTAAAGATCACCTAGTTACCATTTGTGAAAAAAAAAAATCAAACTTCATCAACAATCAGTATTTTGGACAAGCATTTATTCAACCTAACCTACATAACTTACATACAAAAGAAACCATGGCAATGAGAATGATGTTGTGCCTGGCAAAAAAAGAGAACAAAATTCACTTTAGTCATAAATTAGAATATATCCATAACAAAACAAATAAATTCATATAATACTATGGCAATAATGTGGCAAACGTCCTCAATTCTATACTATATAAACAAATGAATGAATTAAATACGTTGTAATAAAAAGAAGAAGAAGAAAAAGAAAAAGAAGAGCAACAGTAAATAAAAATAAAAAAAATAATAATAACAACAATACCATAATTTGTCTTTTTCCATTTTTTTACCAGGCACAGCATCATTTATCATATCATTGCCATGGTTTCTTTTGTACGTAAGTTAAGTAGGTTAGGCTGAATAAATGCTTGCTTGTCGAAATTACTGGTTGTGCATAAATAAGTAAATCTCACCTGTCTCACCTGTCAGCGTCACCAGGTCCGGTGTGGGCCGCTGCACATTCTGACACCACCAAAATAAGTAAATTTACCTAACACTACAGACTACTACCTAACACTACGACACCATCAAATGATACCTTGCGTTGTAAGATCATGGTGATGGCTTGGATTGCTGTCTGCAGACTGGTTGGTTCACCAGGTGCTGCACTGTTCATGGTTGGACCTACGTCCAGTACAATCGCGATCGCTTCCTGAAAATACAACATTCATTTCAGGAGATTCAGTAATGGATCAAGAAGATGTCACTATCAGTTCTCAGTCTGAAACCAAACATATTTTTCATTATCTGTTCGTAGTATCCTATCAAGCCACTGTCTGATCATGTCATGCCTTCAGAGAGTGTCTCATCGGCTATTCTGTTACACATAGAAAAATAATTTGAGAATAAATTTAATCAGTATCATCCTCTCTCTCTCTCTCTCTCTCACACACACCACACACATCACACACACACACACACACACACACACACACACACACACACACACACACACACACACACACACACACACACACACACACGCAACGCAGCACGCAGCACGCACCACCACCCAGCACGCAACCACACACCAACACACACACACAACACAAACCTGAAATATGATACACACAAAATGACAAGACAAACAACTGCAGTCTTCAATGGTTGCAACACACCGGCTACTAATAATAATATGGAATTTTTGTAAGTACTACTAACAATATAGAATTATTGTACCAACATGTATAGTTGTAATATCACTGTATGTCTTGGATCACAGCTTTATGCCATTTTCAATCTAAAAGCTGTCTTTCTGATACTCAGATTTCTGCAACTTTCAGAGAATGACAGGATGCTTAACATAAGTGAAACACTGCTGCCCATAAGAACTGAATTTTCAATGTGCTAACGGCTGGTGGCCACAACTCTATAATGACTAAGGTTTTCTGCATACTTCATGTGGGGCCCCATTAGTTTGGTTGGTTTGAGACTATGCTAACAACGTGGATGTGGAGATCAAAGGTTCAACCCACATATGACCACACACTGTTTTTCTTTCTTTTGGCCCCATTTCCATCATAAGACATCTCTGTTGTTGGCGCATCTCTTCATGAGAATTTTTTCAGCAATGGTGACACTATCATGAGAAAAACTGGATCATGGTTATTCATATCTGAAAACCCAAACAGAAACTCCTACAAAACAAAATTATGAATTGGTGGTGGATCAGTTGTGTTTTCACTGACACAGCATCTTTTTTTACCTGATCACATATGACCAAAGGGTTACATGGATTTCTTTATACCTGACACTAATGACAAAATGTTCAAGCTCAAAGCTATGCACCACCCATGTTTGCATGAAAAAATTCATATAGGTAGCACATAGGTACTGCCTAGAGATCTGACGGTGTCATATCATACTCTATCAATGGTTTGACCAAGAACTTGCAAAGCAGTCTCTCTCTCTCTCTCTCTCTCACACACACACACACACACATAGTGACATACACAGACACCACACACACACATAAAAGCAATACACCATAAACATAGTTTATCAAAAACAATTAACAACATGTCTTCAATTTATCTGGTGTGGCACTCATGAAGGCTTCAGTGATCTTGGGCAAACAAAAACCTTACAAGTAATACTTTTTAATTTTTTTTTTTTTATTGGTTCAGCCTTTCTAAAGTTAGGGCGCTTTTTGAGTTTTTGTAAAGAAAACACAGACATGTTCACAGCTGTTGTTAGGCCTACATAATGAATGTGACTTAACATTAAAAATCTAGTAATCAAAAAAAAAAGTTTCATCAGACAACCAACAACAGAACTTGAGGCCGTATGAACCCAACCATTTTGTTTAATTTCCTTATCCTATTTTCTTTCTGTCTTTTCTTTTCTGTCCCCCCCCCCCCCCCCCCCCCCCCCGAGTGGTGGTAATTACATGACTGATGAAGCTGATTAATTTTTCCCATTTTTTTCTGGCAACATACTTCAACACTGACTCACAATGATCATGCACATAAACTACAGACCTTCTCTTTCTCTCTCTCTTTCATACACACACACACACACACACACACACACTCTCTCTCTCTCTCTCACACACACACACACACACACACACACACACGTGATCGATGCACACATACATTCTGTGATTCACAAAACGCTGGACACTGGTAGTGGCACACTATGACCGTGCCACATAAACGGCACAAGGCTAGATCGAGATCGTGTAAGGTGGGGAAAAAAAACAATCAAAACACCACCACCACCACCCTCTCTCTCCCCCCCCCCCCTCCTCTCTCTGAGTCTCTCCCTCTCGTAAATTAAAAAAAACTATTGTCTATTAACTAATTAAGCTTACAATTTAGTACTATTCCAAGGTATGTACGAAAAACAACAATAAAAACAAAATAAAAACAAATAAACAAAACTGCCCAGATTTTTCATTTCACCGAATGCAATCAGAATTTCAAATGATTTCAACGCGCTGTCTGCAGCTACGAGGATTCCGGCGTCTGCAACTTCTCTCTCGTCTCTGCTCTGCACAAAAGCCGGCACCTCGATCTTTGCATTATTTTTGCATGTATGCATTGATCCACAGCTCTCGCCGTCTCTTTCTGCTAACTGATTCGATTCTTCGTAATTCATGCCGTCAACTGTCATAAAGAATGCATTATAGATGAAACTTACAAGAAATTGAAAAGACAATATATCGTACCTTGCTTGCCGCCATTGTTGACAATTACTTCAGGGGAAGTAAGAAAAGCGTGCCTAGCAGTTCTCTCCGCCTGATGTCGCAACACCTCTTCCAACCACCACCATCACCAACCACCCTCTCTCTCTCTCTCTCTCTCTCTCTCTCTCTGGTTTGAAGAACGAATTGGATTCCATAAGTTATTCCATGTGTGTTGAACCGCTGAACCTCATTTTTAAGACGGTTAAAAGACTCAGTGTTGATGTCAGTATGCTAAACCTGATTGACAGCAGACACACAATGCAAAGTAATAGGCCAAATGATGATAATGATAATAATAGTAATGATAATGATGTTGGTGATGATGATGATGATAACAACAATAATAATATAATGATGATGATAATGATAACAATAATAAATGATAATAACAACAACAACAATGATATTAATAGTAGTAGTAGTAGTAGTAGTAGTAGTAGTAGTAGTAGTAATAGTAGTAGTAACAATAATAACAATAATAATCACAATAACAACAACAATAATAATGATGATAATAAGAACAACAACAATAATAATAAGCATAATAATAATAATGATAATAATAATAATAATAATAATAATAATAATAATAATGACGACTTGGGCTACACAGGTCAACATCCCAGACCAGGAATAGAAAGATCTGAGTCTAAATTAAGCACTTTGCACTTTATGCAAGGAAACTGTTAAGCATAAGTCAGTTATCATCATCATCATCATCGTCGTCGTCGTCATCGTCATCGTCGTCGTCATCATCATCATCATCATCATCATCATCATCATCATCATCATCATCATCATCACATCATCATCATCATCATCATCATCATCAAACAACAACAACAATAATGTACATAAGTCAGTAATAATAATAATAATAATGATAATAATAGTATGATAAACAATAATAACAATAATATAATAATAATAACAACAAATATAACAACAACAATAAAAAGAAACATAAGTCAGCAATAATAATAACAATAATAATAATAAGCGTTATATTAGGGCAGGGAAGGGGTCTTCCATTCTCTTTTGGTCCGAGGGCTGGGCTGGGCCTCGTTGGTGTGCGTTGTGTGGCTATGTCCTGCGATTTGTCATCTCCCCACCTTGCCATTCGGTTTGTAAACAAGGTAACTGATGACTGGGTCTGAATGGGTCATGTGGCATATGGACAGCACCCCCCCTTTGCTTGATGAAGTGGCTGTGGAGTGGTGCTATTTTCCTATAGATGGGGGTCTGTTTCATGGGCACCAAGGCGTATCCACACGCCTGTGGGCCTGTGTGCCACACGTCTGCGGACTAGACCTCCTCCAAGTCCCTCGAGGAAATATCCTGTGTCCGTGCATGAGGTGCTCAGTTTCCATGTGTCGCCACGTGGAGGTACAATTTAGGGCTAGCTGATGGAGAGGCTACTTACTGACAGAGAGAGACTTACGCATTCTGCTCTGTTTCATAGCACTGCAAGCAGCAGTATTAGCCAGCAATGGAGACTGAAAGAGATGACAAGCACACAATCACTAGCCCACCCCCTAGACGCGTCACATCAGCCATTATGACACAGATATAGAGGGAAATTAGTGCTGGGACAAAAAGGTATGTCTTCAAGTTAGATGTGAAGGATGACAGTATGTGTGTGAGTGTCAAATAGACAGGGGAACATCGTTCCAGTTGTATGGACCAGATACAGATAAAGAGCAACAGTCGACTGCGGTACATCTGTATTGAGGAATGTCATCATCATCAAGTGCCCTGCCACATGGCGTTGGCGATCATGGCCCTCCATATGTATCTATCCCTTGTTGCCGCAAGCACATCTTCCACCCTCTATGTCCTCAGCCACCATGCAAGTCCGTCCAATATTTATTCCCTAGGTCTACCTGGTGCTCTCTTTCCCTCCAGCTTTCCTGTTGTGACCAGGTGCTCCAATTTCCCTTTCCTCATAAAATGGCCTAAAAATGTTGCCTGTCTTTTCCTTATATTCCTTATGAATGATATTGCTGTGTCTGCCTCAATCAAGACTATCTCGTTTGTTTTCTTTGCTGTCCATGGAACTCTCAACATTCTTTTCAGAAACAGCATCTCGGCTGCCTTAATCTTGTTCTGGCTTTGCTTGTTGACTGTCCACGCCTCACAACCGTATAACATCATCGGATTTATATAATATTCAAGAACTCTAGGCTTTGTTGGAAAGAATGCTTTTCAACTTCTTGAATATTGTTTTGGCTTGGCTGATTCTGCTGGCTATTTCTGATGTGCATCCGCCGTCTGATGAAATGATCGTCCCCAGATGTTTAAACTTATCAACCTGTCTCAAGGTTGATTGAGGAATTTATAAGCAAGTAATATCAGAAGCAGAATGGAAATGAGAGTCACAAAGATAAACATGTTTAGTACAGTTGATACATTAGTAACATAATGTATAGGTTCTATACGAATTTTTAACTGAGAAATTGGCAACTAGTGGAGAGACTGAAGCAAGGGCCCTCTTTTCTTTACAAAGGGTAAGACATCATCATCATGTGCCCTGCCGCATGGCGTTGGCAATCCACACGAATCTTTCCCCTGTCGCTGCAAGTACATCGTCCACCCTCTATGTCTTCAGCCACCCTGCAAGTCCGTCCAATATTTCCTCCCTGGGAGTACCTGGTGTTCTCTTTCCTTCCAGCTTTCCTGTTGTGACCAGGTGTTCTAATTCACCTTTCCTCATAATATGTCATATAACTGTTGCTTGTCTTTTCTAATGTTCTTTATTAACGATCTCCTTGTGTCTGCTTCCTTCAAAGCAGGGAGGAAGAGGGGCCACAGAATTCTGAATATGCTGGAGGCATGCAACACAAGAAGCAGGCAAAGCCAGAGAGCATACAGTTACGATAATCGATGTGAGATAAGATTAGAGAAGTCGCAAGTTTAGATGCTGCTAAAGTTGAAATATAGCGGTCAATAGAACTGAAACATCGCAGCTGACGGTAACAAGACTGACAGGTTTGGGTGATGAATGTCTGCATCAGAGGAGAGCTGAGGATCAAGAACAAGTGTGAATGTCCGCGTTCATGCAAACAGGAACCAGAAAAACACGAAAATAGAATCAGAACGGGTAATTAGTACAACAAGACATTCTTGTATCAAATACGCTTTCTGATTGTATTTTCGTGTTTTTCTGGTCTTGTTGTATTAAATAGCGTTCTGATTCTGTTTTCGTGTTTTTCTGGTCTTGTTGTATTAAATAGCGTTCTGATTCTATTTTCGTGTTTTTCTGGTCTTGTTGTATTAAATAGCGTTCTGATTCTGTTTTCGTGTTTTTCTGGTCTTGTTGTATTAAATAGCGTTCTGATTCTATTTTCGTGTTTTTCTGGTCTTGTTGTATTAAATAGCGTTCTGATTCTGTTTTCGTGTTTTTCTGGTCTTGTTGTATTAAATAGCGTTCTGATTCTATTTTCGTGTTTTTCTGGTCTTGTTGTATTAAATAGGCGTTCTGATTCTGTTTTCGTGTTTGTCTGGTCTTGTTGTATTAAATAGCGTTCTGATTCTGTTTTCGTGTTTTTCTGGTCTTGTTGTATTAAATAGCGTTCTGATTCTATTTTCGTGTTTTTCTGGTCTTGTTGTATTAAATAGGCGTTCTGATTCTATTTTCGTGTTTTTCTGGTCTTGTTGTATTAAATAGGCGTTCTGATTCTATTTTCGTGTTTGTCTGGTCTTGTTGTATTAAATAGCGTTCTGATTCTATTTTCGTGTTTTTCTGGTCTTGTATTAAATAGCGTTCTGATTCTATTTTCGTGTTTGTCTGGTCTTGTTGTATTAAATAGCGTTCTGATTCTATTTTCGTGTTTGTCTGGTCTTGTATTAAATAGCGTTCTGATTCTATTTTCGTGTTTTTCTGGTCTTGTTGTATTAAATAGCGTTCTGATTCTATTTTCGTGTTTTTCTGGTCTTGTTGTATTAAATAGCGTTCTGATTCTATTTTCGTGTTTTTCTGGTCTTGTTGTATTAAATAGCGTTCTGATTCTATTTTCGTGTTTTTCTGGTCTTGTTGTATTAAATAGCGTTCTGATTCTATTTTCGAGTTTTTCTGGTCTTGTTGTATTAAATAGCGTTCTGATTCTATTTTCGTGTTTTTGTGGTCTTGTATTAAATAGCGTTCTGATTCTATTTTCGTGTTTGTCTGGTCTTGTTGTATTAAATAGGCGTTCTGATTCTATTTTCGTGTTTGTCTGGTCTTGTTGTATTAAATAGCGTTCTGATTCTATTTTCGAGTTTTTCTGGTCTTGTTGTATTAAATAGCGTTCTGATTCTATTTTCGTGTTTTTCTGGTCTTGTTGTATTAAATAGCGTTCTGATTCTATTTTCGTGTTTTTCTGGTCTTGTTGTATTAAATAGCGTTCTGATTCTATTTTCGAGTTTTTCTGGTCTTGTTGTATTAAAAAGGCGTTTTGATTCTATTTTGCGTGTTTTTGTGGATCAAGAACAACGCCAAGGTTCTAGACTAAATCAGAAAATACAATAGTGTTGTTAGCTATGCAGTAAGCGCAGGCATGTATTTCCGTACACACGCACACATGGTGCGCTGTGCACGCGCTCTTGTTCACTTATGCAACACACGCGCACGCATGTGTACATTGAACCTTTACACACACACACAACACACACACACACACACACACACACACACACACACACACACACACACACACACACACACACATACACACATACACACACAAACACACATACACACACACGCGAGCGCGCGCGCGCAGGGATGCATACACGCACATACACACATACACGCACACGCACGCACGTACGCACACACACACACACACACACACACACACACACACACCACACACACACACACACACACACTCTCTCTCTCTCTCTCTCTCACATACACATGCACGCGCACACACACCACACATACACGCACGCATACATACAAACACACACACACACTGTCAAAGCATGCGGAAGTTTGAACACAAACAAACAAACAAACAAACAAACAAACAAACAAACAAACTCCCACGATGTAATACTACCCAAAACACCACACAAGTATCACAACGCACCAAATCAACTCTCGAGAGGACAAATTGACAAAATCAAGTCAGATGTTTTATTATTCACCACATTAACTCACGATAAGATAAATAGATTGGAAAAAGTATAAAAGAAAAAGCACACACACACCACACACACACACACACACACACACACACACACACACACACACACACACACACACACACACACACGACCACACACACACACGCACACACACACACACACACACACACACACACACATACACACACATACACACACACGTGCATACATGCATGCATGCATGTGGGTGTACACACAAAAACACACAGAAAAAGAGAAATATTATATAAGCCACACACACAAACATACTCACACATACATGTATACATGTGGGTAGTACGCACATAAACACAGGCAAAGAAAAATATTACACATCAAAATCCTGTAATAACCATACGACAGACTCAGTTATTAATACACAATACAAACAATTATACATGAAATCCGTGAGTACTTTACTACATGATCTGTCATTAATTCCCCATTACCTATACGAATATAATAAGTATTGTACAGTAGCCAAGAAGATCTAGCACTGTCTCTTAAAATGTTGTTTAACTGTTCTGAAGTATATATGGTATTGTACCCAAGAAGACCTAACACTGTCTCTTAAAATATTGAATTTTTCAGTACTGTATATATCGTATTGCACCCAAGAAGATCCAGCACTGTCTCTTAAAATGTTGTTGAACTTTTCAGTAGTATATATCGCATTGCATCTGAGAAGATCGAACATTGTCTCTTAAAATGTTGTTGAATTTTTCAGTAGTATATATCGTATTGCATTCAAGAAGATCTAACACTGTCTCTTAAAATGTTATCGAATTTTTCAGTACTATATATCGTATTGCATCCAAGAAGATCTAACACTGTCTCTTAAGATGTTGTTGAATTGTTCAGTAGTGTTTATATCGTATTGCATCCAAGAAGATTTAACACTCTCTCTTAAAATGTTGTTGAATTTTTCAGTAGTATATGTCGTATTCCACCCAAGAAGATCGAATACTGTCTCTGAAAAAAATGTTGAATTTTTCAGTAGTATAGTTATATCGTATTGCACTTAAGGAGATCTAATTACCACTGCCTCTTAAATGCT
>JAPXFY010000027.1:29656440-29671440 GCA_030674185.1 Monoplex corrugatus | reverse complement strand
CTTGATGAAACCTGCCTCTGGTTTCTAAAACTGAAGTATTGCCAGAAATGTCATCGATGTTCCAAGCGACGTCAGTAAATATTATGAATTTTAGATGTAAACAGTTTTGTAATCATATTGAGTTTTTTCTTTTTCTTTTGAATACAGAAATACAAGAAACAATGGACACTTCCTCTGGAAAGTCAATTTGTGTACAAGTACGTAAATGGAATATCTAAATATCGTGAAAGTCAATATCCTATGTAAAACTATATCCTTCATGAAATTCATTGGGAAAATGAAAGTGGATATCCTGTGCAAAACTATATTCTTCATGAAATTCATTGGGAAAGTATAAGTGAGACTGGTTAGATGCAATTTGTTTAATGTGTTTTTATCAGTAAGGCAGTTGTGCAGAAGAAGGTTGTGTGTGCATGCAAGGGCATGGCTAGGGGGCCAACATGAATGAAATACTGTAAACATCTTGCATAATGTTAAACATAGTTATACTCCAAACAGTACCGATGTGTTGATATTTGTGCCTGTGTGAAAAATGCTTGGAGGAGGTGTGGTTTAAAATGGATGTGAGGGCATGGATGAAGGGGGGGGTGGGGGGTGGGAGTGGGAGGATGAAAACTGAATAAGACTTAAAACCGTGTGGAAAATTGACTTTCTAGTATTAGTGAATGTTCTTTTCTATGCTGACTATGTTCTTTATTCGATTCTTTGTTTGTATGCTTGTTTTGTAACATTATGCCTCGAAAAACAACAACAAAAAACATTTACTGGTAGGCCTATAACGAGAGAAAAAGTATCTGTCCTCACTGTTGCGTTCATCCACCACTGTCCCTATCGCCCTTCTAGGTTTACCTCAAGTTCTTGAAGGTCACAGCAACCTCGAGCAACACAACATTACGATTTTCTGCTACAATGTTTGTATAAAAAGCAGTTTGTTAAAATGTCTCGGCTAAGTTTTTTTTTTTTTTTTTTTTACTTCGTGTCCTTATTTTATGACAATTTCTGAGGTGCACATCGTACTGCAGCTAAAAATAACAAAGCTATTAACCAGGGAGATGTAGCATCGATTCTTCAACATTCTTGAAAGTTTCAGCAGAATGCATGGTGGTGTAGACAGAAAGAGGCAGTTAGCTCCGTCTTAAAGTTTAGTTGTCGTCGTCTCAGACACTTGGCATTTCGGGCTTCTGAGTTCTCTCTTCTTCTTACCCTCTGTGCTATGGCGGATCCCGTATCCGAAGTAAATTGCAAAACCTGCACAAAGTTGTTGTTGTTATTGTAATTGTTGTTTAAAGCCCAGCCGACTGCGTAGAGCCATATCAGGGCTATGACCGCTTCAAAACATATAAAACTTCAACAGGAAAAAAAAGAAAAAAAAAAAGAAAGAAAATTAAGTACACATATCAATGCATTCGCGCACATAATCTAAGAACATTCCCCTGGCGTTGACCACTCCGTCCAATTTATCACACAGGGGATTTAAAAAACACATCTGAATACAGATTTAAACATAACTAATGACACTACCTAAAATTACTTCCGTATATCTCTTTTCCCTAGAGCCAAAAATGCACTTAAGGCATGTACCCAATTCTCAATCCTAAGAGAAAGTATGCAAGACTTTATCGAACACATACAGGTGAATGGACCAGCAAGGCAGAAAATGATAGGAAGAAATGACAGAAAGCAAAGAAGGAAGAAAGAAGCAAAGAGAGTGACAGAAAATAGGAAATTTCTAGCACAGAATTTCCAGAAGGTGGGGATACTATTTATACTGAAAGCGCCCCCAGCATCCCCACGGGGGCGATGCACAAAATTGACGGGTGGTATAACAACAGATGACATCTCATCGCATCTTATCCAAAATTTATAATTAAAAAAAAACAAAAACGGGGGGATCATCACACGCGGACAATTCCATGCGCGCTCCATACAAATCTTCCAGCAATTATCTGGCAGATTCCCTGAGCATGCACAAAACCTTATGCCGCTGGCAAGGTAGGTCTTGAAATATGGAGGAGTAGGGTTGGGGGGTGGCTAGAAAGGAGAAAGAATTAATTTAGCTGACACTACCAGAATAATGGGGACATTAAGATGGGCCGCGAACAGATCCCATTTTCAATGTTGTGGGTGGGTTGAGACTGAATCTGAGATATCGGTTCTTGGAGTCCACAACTTATAATATAATGACCCGTTCGAGGCTTGAACGTTCTACAACCGCTGTGTTGAGAGGATAGTCCAACCGACTGAGTCAAGAATCAGAATGCCTATTTGATATGACAAGACAAGACAAGACAAGACAAGACAAGACAAGACAAGACGAGACAAGAAGAGACAAGATAAGATAAGACAAGACAAGACAAGGCAAGACAAGGCAAAGCAAGGCAAGGCAAGGCAAGACAAGACAAGACAAAACAATGCAAGACAAGGCAAGACAAGATAAGATAAGACAAGACAAGGCAAGGTAAGGCAAGGCAAGACAAGGCAAGCAAGGCAAGACAAGACAAGACAAGACAAGACAAGACAAAGCAAGGCAAGACAAGACAAGGCAAGACAAGATAAGACAAGACAAGACAAGGCAAGGCAAGGTAAGGCAAGGCAAGACAAGGCAAGCAAGACAAGACAAGACAAGACAAGACAAGGCAAAGCAAGGCAAGACAAGACAAGGCAAGACAAGATAAGATAAGACAAGACAAGGCAAGACAAGACAAGGCAAGCAAGGCAAGACAAGACAAGACAAGACAAGGCAAAGCAAGGCAAGACAAGACAAGGCAAGACAAGATAAGACAAGACAAGACAAGGCAAAGCAAGGCAAGACAAGGCAAGACAAGATAAGACAAGACAAGGTAAGGCAAGGCAAGACAAGGCAAGCTAAGGCAAGACGAGGCAAAACAAAAGAAGACAAGACAAGACAAGACAAGACAAGGCAGGCACATATTTTCGATCATCTGGCCTTTGTCGGGCGAAAGAAAAGACAATAAATGCACAACGCTTAAAAAGAAACCACCACAACCACCACCACCATTACCACCATCACCACCACCACCACCAACAACAACGATAACAACCACAAATAAAGAATTTAATGATTAGTCCTTGGTTATATCACTGTCGCCATAAAGTATTAAAAAATGTAACGGTAATGATTATTTGTCTGTAACCGTTACAGCCGAGATGTGGTTTCTAAGAATTATGTTCCATGGACAGCAAAGAAAACAAACGAGAAAGTCTTGATGGAGGCAGACACAAGAAGATCATTGATAAGGAAGATTAGGAAAAGACAGGCAACATTTATAGGCCGTTTTATGAGGAAAGGGGAATTGGAGCACCTGGTCACAACAGGAAAGCTGGAAAGAAAGAGAGCACCAGGTAGATCCAGGGAGAAAATATTGGACGGACTTGCAGGGTGGCTGAGGACAGACAGGGTGGAAGATGCGCTTGCGGCAACAAGGGATAGATACATATGGAGGGCCTTGATCGCCAACGCCATGCGGCAGGGCACATGATGATGATCATGATGATGTTGAACAGTTAGGATCAGATACGCTGAATGCTGGATTTGAGTTTGTACTTTTTAGTTTGTTCACGAGAGGGTCAATCAAACAATTCCATATGCGCTTGATCGACCTGACTCTGCCAATAAATTACACTGCAGTTTTCCTTGGACCTGCGCTGGCAAGGTCTTGAAACGAAGATGGAGTGGGAGAGGGAGAAGAGGACCTATGGAACACTAAGCTGACACCACCAGAATGATCATCATCATCATCATCATCATCAGGTGCCCTGCCGCATGGCGTTGGCGATCATGGACCTCCATCTGTCTCTATCTCTTGTTGCCCCTAGCATCTCCTCCACCCTCCTCGTCTTCAGCGACTCCGCAAGTCCGTCCAGCATTTTCTCCCTGGGTCTTCCTGGTGCTCTCTTTCCCTCCAGCTTTCCCGTTGTGACCAGGTGCTCCAGATCCCCCTTCCTCATAAAATGGCCTGAAAATGTTGCCTGTCTTTTCCTAATCTTCCTTATGAGTGATCTACTTGTGTCTACCTCCGTCAAGACTGTCTCCTTTGTTTTCTTTGCTGTCCGTGGAAATGACAAAAATATTAAAGTAGTGGTATGCAACCAGGTCAAATTTTATATGTTGCAGGGTGAGATTGATAAATACTGGTAATAGTTTATTGTTGTTGTTGTTGTTGTTGTCGTCGTGGTCGTCATCATTGTCGTCGACGACGTTGTTGTTGTTGTTCTAGTTCTCTTTGGCCAAATTGGATTTTTTCCCCAGCGTAGAATGCGAGCTACTGTCCTTGGGGAAAACACGTCGTCGCCAATGTACTGTTCCGCTTAATTTTTTTCCCCTATATCCATGTATTTTTGTGTGCTTACAAATGGAACTGCTTTTTTTTTGCTTTTTTTGTAGAATTTTGCCAGAGATAACTCTTTTACGTGCGCTAAACGGCCGCTGCATGGGACCTAGGGTAATTGTTTTATCAGAAAGACTAGCTCTCTGCATCACTCAATGTCTGAAGAAGATGGACTGAAAAGTCCGTTGGTCCAATATGGATCGAATCCGAGAATTTCCACCTCATAGGCAGTCATTCTATGCACTTGGCCACAACTACACATTATCCACGAATAATGATTTGTATCATCTTTTATGTCATTCCATAAATACGATAAATATTAGTTAATCACAAAGGGGAAATATTTTTCCCCTTCTAACCGGATCATTCAATATTCTTCTCAAATTGAGAAAACACACAGCAAAACTTACCATACCTGCTGTAGGAAGAAAAAAAAAAAAAAGAAAAAGAAGAATGCGAAGAAGAAGAAAAAGAAAAATGCGAAGAAGAAGAAGAAGAAGAAGAATGCGAAGAAGAAGAAAAAGAAGAATGCGAAGAAGAAGAAAAAGAAGAATGCGAAGAAGAAGAAGAAGAAGAATGCGAAGAAGAAGAAGAAGAAGAAGAATGCGAAGAAGAAGACGAATGCGAAGAAGAATGCGAAGAAGAAGAAGAAGACGAATGCGAAGAAGAATGCGAAAAGAATGCGAAGAAGAATGCGAAGAAGAAGAAGAAGACGAATGCGAAGAAGAATGCGAAGAAGAAGAAGAATGCGAAGAAGAAGAAGAATGCGAAGAAGAAGAAGAATGCGAAGAAGAATGCGAAGAAGAATAAGAAGAAGAATAAGAAGAAGAAGAAGAAGAAGAAGAAAGAAGAAGAAGAAGAAGAAAAAGAAAAAGAAAAAGAAAAGAAAAAGAGAAAAGAAGAACAAGAAGAACAAGAAGAAGAAAAAGAAGAACAAGAAGAAGAAGAAGAAGAAGAAAAAGAAAAAGAGAAAACAAGAAGAAGAAGAAGAAGATCAACAAGAAGATGATGATAATGCACAGTTGGAGCTTTAGATAAGACAGAATGAAAATAGAAAACAGCACACTAGGAATAATACGTCTGCACAAAAAACGAATATACATGTTTCGTGTAATTATCTATAACATTGAACAAATTATATCGTAACACATCTTCATATAGAATATATAGACAGGTAGTTACAGTCTTATAACCATGTGGCCGTGGGGAGTGTGGTGGTATAGATCTCAACTGTTCTCTCTGTCTCTCCCCCCCCCCCCCACACACACACACATACAGAGAGAGAGAGAGAGACAGAGACAGAGACAGAGAGACAGAGAGAGACAGAGAGACAGACAGAAACAGTCAGACAGATGGACAGACAGATAGACAGACAGATAGACAGACAGACAGACAGACAGATAGACAGATAGACAGACAGACAGACAGAACACACACACACACACATACACACACTAATTAATGACTGATTTCAAATACCTATGGCCATCCAAACGCTGAACCTTAGCCACGTCATGGCGCTGAGTTTCAACATGAGGTAGATGTTGACTAGACAAGAGATGGCGGGAATGTAGGGTACCAAAGGCACCTGAAAATATACCACACACACAAAAAAAATAACAGGCGTTTAATTTCAGTTCCACAACTATTTTGTGTTCAGTGCAGTCGAGAGAGTATGGACATTATAACCACAGAAAGATGGTGGAAATAGATTGTCCTGAAGACAGCAGGATAACATCAGCCGAACTGCCCGTCACTGGAAACCAGAAAGACGCATGAGAGGAAGACCCAGGAACACCTGACGAACAGTACATGAAGAACATAACATCCTGAAACAGTTCAGTTCAGTTCATATTGCTTATAGCCCAACCGACTACTAGAGCCATATCAGGGCTGTTCATATTGCTTATAGCCCAGCCGACTACTAGAACCATATAAGGAATGTTCATATTGCTTATAGCCCAGCCGACTACTAGAACCATATAAGGAATGTTCATATTGCTTATAGCCCAGCCGACTACTAGAACCATATAAGGAATGTTCATATTGCTTATAGCCCAGCCGACTACTAGAACCATATAAGGAATGTTCATATTGCTTATAGCCCAGCCGACTACTAGAACCATATAAGGAATGTTCATATTGCTTATAGCCCAGCCGACTACTAGAACCATATAAGGAATGTTCATATTGCTTATAGCCCAGCCGACTACTAGAACCATATAAGGAATGTTCATATTGCTTATAGCCCAGCCGACTACTAGAACCATATAAGGAATGTTCATATTGCTTATAGCCCAACCGACTACTAGAACCATATAAGGAATGTTCATATTGCTTATAGCCCAACCGACTACTAGAACCATATAAGGAATGTTCATATTGCTTATAGCCCAACCGACTACTAGAACCATATAAGGAATGTTCATATTGCTTATAGCCCAACCGACTACTAGAACCATATAAGGAATGTTCATATTGCTTATAGCCCAACCGACTACTAGAACCATATAAGGAATGTTCATATTGCTTATAGCCCAACCGACTACTAGAACCATATAAGGAATGTTCATATTGCTTATAGCCCAACCGACTACTAGAACCATATAAGGAATGTTCATATTGCTTATAGCCCAACCGACTACTAGAACCATATAAGGAATGTTCATATTGCTTATAGCCCAGCACCTGGTCACAACGGGAAAGCTGGAGGGAAAGAGAGCACCAGGTAGACCCAGGGAGAAAATGCTGGACGGACTTGCAGAGTGGCTGGGGACGAGGAGGATGGGGGAGATGCTAGGGGCAACGAGAGATAGAGACAGATGGAAGTTCATGATCGCCAACGCCATGCGGCAGGGCACTTGATGATGATGATAATGATGATAGCCCAGCCGACTACTAGAGCCATATCAGGGCTAACACCACGTCAAAAAACGAGAACCCGTTAAGATAAGACAACAGTTAAAAGTTCAGTTCAATTCTTATTGCTTATAGCCCAGCCGACTACTAGAGCCATATCAGGGCTAACACCGCGTCAAAAAACGACAACCCGTTAAGATAAAAGACAACAGTTAAAAACTATGCTCACCGTTAACCAGGCAAGTCTAAAATGCAATTAAAGACAAGAACAGACGTAAAATTATATCAGGTGAAAAGTTTCTGAAACACACCTGAGATACCATACAGAGGTTGGCCCAGAACAGGCAACAGCAGAGTATTTTCGTCGCTGCCCTACATACTAATGACATAATGAGCAGAAGTAAGTAAATAAGGAAGGAACAAAGGAAGGAAGGAAAGAAGGAAGGAAGGAAGGAAAGAAAGAAAGTAAACAAAGGAAAGAAAGAAAGTAAACAAAGGAAAGAAAGAAAAGCCCTCTTACCCACATCAAAAGCACATTCGAAAACTGCCACACAATCTACGACAACAACCAACCACCAAACTATTGATTAATCAACAAGAGACAAAATAGTGTTGATGCAGGCAGACGATGACATATAGATAGAACTCTCCCTCTGTCTCTGTCTTTGTCTCTGTCTCTCTGTCAGTCTGTCTGTCTCTTTCTATCTCTGTCTGTCTGTGTCTCTGTCTCTGTCTGTCTATCTGTGTGTGTGTGTGTGTGTGTGTGTGTGTGTGTGTGTGTGTGTGTCTCTCTCTCTCTCTCTTTCTCTCTCTCTCTTTCTCTCTCTCTCTCTCTCTCTCTCTCTCTCTCTCTCTCTCTCTCTCTCTCCCTCCTGCCCAATCTGTCTGCATTTCCCTCCGTTTCTGTGTGTCCGTCTGCCTGTTTGTTTCTCTATCTGTCCTCCTGTCAGCCTGTCTATCTGTCTATCTGTCTGTCTCTGTCACTCTGTCTCTGTCTGTCTGTCTGTCTGTCTGTCTGTCTGTCTGTCTCTCTCTCTTTCATCTGCCCACTCTTGTCTGTATTTCCCTCCGTTTGTGTGTGTCCGTCTGCCTGTCTGTCTGTCTGAGTTCCTCTCTCTCTCTTTTTCTCTCTCTCAAAATTGCTTACTTTGAAATTCAAAGGTGAAGTATTCTGAGGCTGGCGAATGATGCAGATCAAAGTGAGGATGATCAGAAAACCCAACACAGAGGCAGCAGCGATGGCATACCACCGTCTCTCCATCAACCATGTTCCCATGAATATTGTGACCGAACAGAAGGCAATGATGAACAAACCTGCACAAATAACAATCACAACGAAAATAGCAAAGAAAACAAACGAGACAGTCTTGATGGAGGCAGACGCAAGCAGATGACTATTAAGGAAGATTAGGAAAAGACAAGCAACATTTCTACAGGACATTTTATGAGGAAAGGGGAATTAGAGCACCTGGTCACAACAGGAAAGCTGGAGGGAAACAGAACACCAGCTAGACCCAGGGAGAAAATATTGGACGGACTTGGAGGGTGGCTGAGGACAGAGAGGGTGGAAGATGTGTTTGCTGCAATAAGGGATAGATACATATGGAGGCTCATGATCGCCAACGCCAAGCGGCAGGGCACATGACAAATAATAATCATAACGAAAATAGTAATTACAACGATAAGGAACAAGAAGATCAAAATATACAAACATACCGTATACAAGTAATAATAACAACGAAAATAATAATTACAACGATTGGGAACAACGTGGTCAAGATGAACAGACCTGCACAAATAATAATCACAACAAAATTGGCCAAGATAAATAAACGTACACAAATTATAATCACAACAAAATTGGCCAAGATAAATAAACGTACACAAATTATAATCACAACAAAATTGGCCAAGATAAATAAACGTACACAAATTATAATCACAACAAAATTGGCCAAGATAAATAAACGTACACAAATTATAATCACAACAAAATTGGCCAAGATAAATAAACGTACACAAATTATAATCACAACAAAATTGGCCAAGATAAATAAACGTACACAAATTATAATCACCACAAAATTGGCCAAGATAAATAAACGTACACAAATTATAATCACAACAAAATTGACCAAGATAAATAAATGTACACTAATTATAATCACAACTAAATTGGCCAAGATAAATAAACGTACACAAATTATAATCACAACAAAATTGGCCAAGATAAATAAACATACACAAATTATAATCACAACAAAATAGTAATTGCAACGATAAGGAACAAGATGTCAAGATAAGTAAACCTGCAAAAAAAAACCAACAAAAAAATAATACAACGATAAGGAACAAAATGGTCAAGATATACCAACCTTTACAATTAATAATCACAACGAAAATGGTATTTACGAATGATAAAGAACAAGATGTCATCATCATCATCATCATCATCAGGTGCCCTGCCGCATGGCGTTGGCGATCATGGACTTCCATCTGTCTCTATCTCTCGTTGCCCCTAGCATCTCCCCCACCCTCCTCGTCCCCAGCCACTCTGCAAGTCCGTCCAGCATTTTCTCCCTGGGTCTACCTGGTGCTCTCTTTCCCTTCAGCCTTCCCGTTGTGACCAGGTGCTCCAAATCCTCCTTCCTCATAAAATGGCCTATAAATGTTGCCTGTCTTTTCCTAATCTTCCTTATGAGTGATCTTCTTGTGTCTGCCTCTATCAAGACTGTCTCGTTTGTTTTCTTTGCTGTCCATGGAACTCTCAGCATTCTTCTTAGAGACCATATTTTGGCTGTCTCAATTATGTTGTTCTTGCTTTGCGTGTTGACTGTCCACGCCTCACAACCGTATAACAGTATCGGTTCCATATATAACATTCAAGAACTCTCTTCCTGTTGTTAATTGATAGGCATTTGCACCTGGGACGTATCGAGACGTATCCCCAATAATAACAGTAACAACATATTTCGATCCTTCTCTCCTGCACGTACACATACACGCAGTGTAAAACAACAACAGCAACAACAAACAAACAAAACAACAACAAACAACAACAACAACAACAAACAACAACAACAACAACAAAATCATACAGCAGTCTCGTGCACCACTTGGCAAAGGAGGCAGAGAGAAGTGCAAGGGCGTGAGGGAGTCAAAGGGTTAAGTTTTTGCAGTTTGTGAATTGGGTGAGGGAGTCAATTAACTCTTTGACTCCCGCACCCTATCCACCAACTGCAAAAGCTTAACCCTTTTACTCCCTGACCTTATCCACCAACTGCAAAACGCTCAACCTTTGACTCCCTCACCCTATCCAACGACTGCCAGTGTAAAAAAAAAATCACAAACAAACAACAACAACAGCAACAACAACAACAACAACAACAACAACTCACACAGAAGTCCCGTGCACCACTTGGCGATGGAGGCAGAGACAACTGAAGGGGTATCGGAGGAAGAGCAGAAGAGTTGTGTAACCTGAAACCGTTTTCTCTCCCTTGCCTCGCCTTGGGATGGCGTCATACTCTGCTGGCTGCTCACCATGGGCAAGTTCTCGTCCGTTTCATACCTGAGAGGTAAGAAGGGAGAGATACAAAAATGTTGTTTGTGATTTCCGTACGATACTGTAAGACACGGGGTGTGAAGTTCTAACTGATTGATTTGGTTCAGTTTTTACGTCGACACCTACCTCAGGTGATATGGCCGACGGGGATAACCATCCCGGGGAAGTAGGGGAAGGGGGGGGGACTTATCTAATCCTATACTGACACCACCAGAACAACAATGATGGTAAGATGGGACAGTGAGAAGGCCAGTTTTAATATAGCGCACCCCGGGATTCGAACCCACAACCATTGGCTTGTGAATCCGACGCTCAACGTTCTAAAGTTTGCTGTTGGTTTGGTTAACCCTTTGATTCCCGCACCTATCCACCATCAACTGCAAAAAACTTGACCCTTTGACTCCCTCACCCAATCCACCAGCTGCAAAAATTTAATCCTTTTTGACTTTCTCACCCTATCCACCAACTGTAAAAACTGAACCCTTTGACTCCACCCTATTCACCAGCTTCTTGAAGGAAGCTGGTAGGGTAGGGTGAGAGAGTCAAAGGGTTAAGTTTTTGCTTTGCTGTCATGGCTGACAATGCAGGATGCTTGTGGACAGGGTGCGGGAGTCAAAGGGTTAATTAACCCTTTGACTCCTGCACCCTATCCACCGACTGCAAAAAAACCAATCCTTTTTGACTTCCTCACCCTATCCACCAACTGCAAAAACTTAAGGGAGAGGGAGTCAAAGGGTTATGGTTTTGCTTTGCCTTCATGGCTGATAATGCAGGATGCTGGTGGATAGGGTGCGGGATTCTATGAAGAAGTAACTCGATACCAGCAGACTGACTGGAACTTTAAGACGGGCAGCGAATAGGCTAGTGGTTTTTGTTTTTTTTGTTTTTTGTTTTTTGTTTATGTCGTAGGCTGGGATTGAACTCGAGGTATCAGATCTCCAGTCCACGAGGAAGTCGCTGTGGTGTAATGGTTAGCACGATGGGACTATCGACTGGAGGATTGTGAGTTCGAATCTCCATCAAGTCTTTATAAGAAAAATCATTGTGGGATTTTTGGCCTGAACCAGTCCACCTTCCCAACCAGCAAGCCAACCGACCAACCTACCGACCAACCAAACCGACCGAACCGATCAGCAAACCAACCAACCAACCAAACCAACCGAACAACCGACCGACCGACCGACCGATCGAACCAACCAACCAACCAACCAACCAACCAACCAACCGACCAACCATCCAACCGACGATCAACAGCCAACTGACGCCGACCGATCATCAATCAACCAACCAAATCAACCAACTCAGCAACCACAACCAACCAACCAACCAACCAACCAACCAAACCAAACTAACCAACCAACCAAACCGACCGACCGACCAACCAACCAACCACCAACCACAACCAACCAAACCAACAACAACCAAACCAACCGACCGATCAACAACCAACCAACCAACCAACCAACACAACTAACCAACCAACCGACCGACCAACCCACCAACCGACCCAACCAACCAACCAAACCAACCAATCAATCAACCAACACCAACAACCAACCAACCAACCAACCAAACCAAACATCAACCAACCAACCAAACAACCAACCAAACCAACCCATCAAACAGTCAAACACATCTGAGAATGAGAACATCAAGATGCTCAAACCATTTTCTAGGTCAGCAACAGTCAAACGCATATATCTCTTAAGTAAGTCAAACACATATATCTCTTAAGTAAGTCAAACACATATATCTCTTTAAGTAAGTCAAACACATATATCTCTTTAAGTAAGTCAAACACATATATCTCTTAAGTAAGTCAAACACATATATCTCTTTAAGTAAGTCAAACACATATATCTCTTAAGTAAGTCAAACACATATATCTCTTTAAGTAAGTCAAACACATATATCTCTTAAGTAAGTCAAACACATATATCTCTTTAAGTAAGTCAAACATATATATCTCTTTAAGTAAGTCAAACACATATATCTCTTTAAGTAAGTCAAACACATATATCTCTTTAAGTAAGTCAAACACATATATCTCTTTAAGTAAGTCAAACACAATATCTCTTAAGTAAGTCAAACATATATATCTCTTTAAGTAAGTCAAACACATATATCTCTTAAGTAAGTCAAACACATATATCTCTAAGTAAGTCAAAGACATATATCTCTTTAAGTAAGTCAAACACATATATCTCTTTAAGTAAGTCAAAACATATATATCTTTAAGTAAGTCAAACACATATATCTCTTAAAGTAAGTCAAACACATATATCTCTTAAGTAAGTCAAACACATATATCTCTTAAGTAAGTCAAACACATATATCTCTTAAGTAAGTCAAACATATATCTCTTAAGTAAGTCAAACACATATATCTTATTAAGGTAAAGTTCAAACACATATATCTCTTTAAGTAAGTCAAACACTATATATCTCTTTAAGTAAGTCAAACACATATTATCTCTTTAAGTAAGTCAAACACATATATCTCTTTAAGTAAGTCAAACATATATATCTCTTTAAGTAAGTCAAACACATATATCTCTTAAAGTAAGTCAAACACATATATCTCTTAAGTAAGTCAAACACATATATCTCTTAAGTAAGTCAAACACATATATCTCTTAAGTAAGTCAAACATATATCTCTTAAGTAAGTCAAACACTATATCTCTTTAAGTAAGTCAAACACATATATCTCTTTAAGTAAGTCAAACACATATATCTCTTTAAGTAAGTCAAACATATATATCTCTTTAAGTAAGTCAAACACATATATCTCTTTAAGTAAGTCAAAACACATATATCTCTTTAAGTAAGTCAAACACATATATCTCTTTAAGTAAGTCAAACACATATATCTCTTAAGTAAGTCAAACACACTTTATCTTTTTAAGTAAGTCAAACACATATATCTCTTAAGTAATTCAAACACATATATCTCTTAAGTAATCAAACACATATATCTCTTTAAGTAAAGTCAAACACATATATCTCTTAAGTAAGTCAAACACATATATCTCTTTTAGTAAGTCAAACACATATATCTCTTTAAGTAAGTCAAACACATATATCTCTTAAGTAAGTCAAACACATATATCTCTTAAGTAAGTCAAACACATATATCTCTTAAGTAAGTCAAACACATATATCTCTTAAGTAAGTCAAACACATATATCTCTTTAAGTAAGTCAAACAATATTCCTTAAGTAAGTCAACTATATCTCTTTAAGTAAGTGAAACATATATCTCTTTTAGTAAGTCAAACACATATATCTCTTAAGTAAGTCAAACACATATATCTCTTAAGTAAGTCAAACACATATATCTCTTAAGTAAGTCAAACATATATCTCTTAAGTAAGTCAAACACATATATCTCTTTAAGTAAGTCAAACACATATATCTCTTTAAGTAAGTCAAACACATATATATCTCTTTAAGTAAGTCAAACACATATATCTCTTTAAGTAAGTCAAACACATATATCTCTTTAAGTAAGTCAAAACATATATATCTCTTTAAGTAAGTCAAACACATATATCTCTTAGAAGTAAGTCAAACACATATATCTCTTAAGTAAGTCAAACACATAATCTCTTAAGTAAGTCAACACATATATCTCTTAAGTAAGTCAAACATATATCTCTTAAGTAAGTCAAACACATATATCTCTTTAAGTAAGTCAAACACATATATCTCTTTAAGTAAGTCAAACACATATATCTCTTTAAGTAAGTCAAACATATATATCTCTTTAAGTAAGTCAAACACATATATCTCTTTAAGTAAGTCAAACACACATATATCTCTTAAGTAAGTCAAACACATATATCTCTTTAAGTAAGTCAAACACATATATCTCTTAAGTAAGTCAAACACACATATCTCTAAGTAAGTCAAACACATATATCTCTTAAGTAATTCAAACACATATATCTCTTTAAGTAAATCAAACACATATATCTCTTTAAGTAAGTCAAACACATATATCTCTTAGAAGTAAGTCAAACACATATATCTCTTTTAGTAAGTCAAACACATATATCTCTTTAAGTAAGTCAAACACATATATCTCTTAAGTAAGTCAAACACATATATCTCTTAAGTAAATCAAACACATATATCTCTTAAGTAAGTCAAACACATATATCTCTTAAGTAAGTCAAACACATATATCTCTTTAAGTAAGTCAAACACATATATCTCTTTAAGTAA
>JAPXFY010000027.1:29626440-29631440 GCA_030674185.1 Monoplex corrugatus | reverse complement strand
CGTTTCAACTAATGCATTGATGGAAATACACTAAGAACGACATATAGCACGTCGTGGAAATAATAAAAGGAATTCTAACAAAATGTCAATTTCCATATACATGTCAATCGATCAAAAGCATTACCAAGAGGATGGGATGAAGGCAGATACACGTAAAACAAGTACATGTCAGTTCCTAATAGCAACAATGTAATTAATAGATAACTAACATGGAATACAGGAAGAAGAAACTATAGAGGCAATAAAGAACAAACAAGGCCGGGGAGTGGGGCGGTGGGTGGTGGTGGTGGTGGTGGTGGTGGGTGTTTGGTTGGGCGAATGGAGGAAGATGACATGTCAATTCTAACGATATGATGAAAATAGTCGAACTATAGCTTATATAATAGTCAAACAAGTCATAAATACAAAAAATATTATCAAATTAAATCAGGAAGATATAAAGCGAAAAGAGATTTAGTATTTTTAATTCAGAGGATATAAAGCGAAAAGAGATTTAGTATTTTTAATCCAGAGGATATAAAGCGAAAAGAGATTTAGTATTTTTAATCCAGAGGATATAAAGCGAAAAGAGATTTAGTATTTTTAATCCAGAGGATATAAAGAGAAAAGAGATTTAGTATTTTTAATCCAGAGGATATAAAGAGAAAAGAGATTGAGTATTTTTAAACACACAAAAATTAAAGCACAAAAGTGTAACATAAGTGGCTGACTAAAGAGTTTATTTGCACAGTGTATGCAGATCCAGAAAAGGGATTTCAGTTAGAATGATATTTTACAATATTTCAAGCAGATATTTGTTAAACTTTCATTTAAAGCTATTTAGTGATATGCATAACTTGACGCCGGTGGGCAATGTTTTCCAGAGATACTTAGCAAAAAGAAAAAACAGAAGCTTGCTTTGCATATGTCTAACTTTGGCCTTAGAAGATAAAAGTTATGTCTTGAATTTGTGTGAGGTGTTTGGTTTTGGGATAAATAGTTTTGTTAAATATCTTGGGACGGATCTGTGCATGATTTTGGACATTGTGTGCCTTTGGTATGCTTTGGTTGGTTTTTGAGTGAAAATATTCCTGCTTCCTTAAATGTTTGGTCTATGGTAAGGAAGCTTAAGGTTACAAGAAAATTCCCTGCTCTTCTGTGCAAGGAATTGATTTGTTTTTCAGGCAGGCGAGTGTTCTACTGGGTAAAACATAGTCTAGGTAGGGCCTCAGGACCTGGCCAGTTCATGGGTTTATGTGCAGGCTTTAAGGCTTGTGCCATAATTACCATACACATGGCACCTGCGACGTTAGTGCATATGGAATTCGTTCCAAATGGGGAGACGTCATCTTGAGAAACTGAAACTGAAACTGAAATTGTTTTTCAGTAGAGATTCAGTGCAACCATTCCATGTTATGGATGCATAGTCAATATCGGATTTGATGTGGCCAGTGTAAAATAGCTTTTCTGTTTCAGTTTTGATAAAATTTGAGAGCCTGCTAAGAAGAAATAGATTCTTAGACAGAGTTTTACTGAGATGATCACGTCAGCTTCCCATGTACGTTTTTCTTCTACGTACACAGCAGATAAATAGTGCACAGAAAATTGTTCTATGTTTACACCATCTACAGTGGTTTTGAAAGTTGGTGTTTCTATGAGTTGTTATTATCCCTGGCTTTGTTTTTGTTGAATTGATCTGCATATCGTTTCCATTACATTATTCAGATACTTGGTTTATACACTGTTGAAATGTTTGTTGGGTTTAAGAAATCTGTTTCCTGAAGATGTTTAGATTAGTGTCATCAGCAAGCGTGTCATATTCAACTAAGTTTGATGTTATGCGTAAGGGTACATCAATAACGTAATTACACACACAAAAAAAAGATAGGACCTAGAACTAAACTTGTGGTACACCAAACGATAACAGTCCTTCAGAAGAGAATCTACCACGAACACAGACACGTTGTATCCTTTCTTTGAGGTATGGTTCGAAGAAAGAAAGGATATGTGGGTTATTTAGTCAGACATTGAGTTTTAAAAGAATGGTTTTATAGTCAGTGTGGTCAAATGCTTTCTTAATGTCTAAGAAGAAAACTGATAAATGCGCATCATTTATGGCTGACAACCATGAATTCGTTATGTTTGAAAGAAGCAATGCTGAATGAATAATGTCGACGGAATTTAGATTAAAGTGGGTGAAATAGTGAATGATCTTCCAAGAAGTTCATCAGGTGTTTGTTGTTTAGAAACTACTTGAAAGAGAGAAACAGGCAGACAGAGAGAGAGAGTTGAATATGAAACAGAGACAAAGAGAGAGAGAGAGAGACAGAGACAGAGACAGAGACAGAGACACACAGAGAGACAGACCAAGAGACAGAGACACACAGAGACAGACAGACAGGCAGGCAGACAAGACAGACAGATCGAAAGTTGACCAGAGACAGACAGACAGGCAGAGAGACAAGACAGACAGATCGAAAGTTGACCAGAGACAGACAGACAGGCAGAGAGACAAGACAGACAGATAGAAAGTTGACTATGAGCACATTTTTTTCCCTTTCGTGATACTATCAGACGAAGATTAAACAATAAAAAAAAATCTCTGCTTATCTAATTTAGACAAATATGCCTAGATACGTTTGTTACAACAGAGACTCGAAGAGCCTCGGTTATCTGAAGTGAGATGATAACACTCCATCTCATCAGGGAAAATAAAATAGTACTGTTGCTCAACTGTCAATTCTTCATAGGAACTTTGAGATCTTATATCACCTCACATGGTATAATGAATCCTCACAATAGCATTACACTGTATTTTGTCCTCTTGTGTCGAAATGAATACTGCAGATAGCGTCTGTAGATATACATATATATACCTATCTATCTATCTATCTATCTATCTATCTATCTATCTATCTATCTATCTATCTATCTAATCTATCTATCTATCTATCTATCTATCTATCTATCTATCTATCTGCCTGTATATATATATATATATATATATATCTATCTCTCTCTATATATATATATATATATATCTCTCTCTCTCTATATATATATATATATATGTATTATGTTAAGCGCAGTCTTCAGAATCCATAGCAGAAAAGAAGCTTTTCTCTGTGTATGGAATAGACTTGTTAATTAACCCTTTGACTTCCCGAACCCTATCCACCAACTGCCAAAACTTAACCCTTTGAATCCCTCCCCTATCCACCAGCTTCCAGCAGGATGTTGATGGATATGGTGGACGGAATCAAAGGGTTTTAAGTTATTGCTTTGCTAGCACGGATGGCAATGCAGGATGCTGGTGGACAAGGTGCGGGAGTCAAAGGGTTAAACATATGAGGAAACAGCAAATTGGGTTTTATATATATATATAATATGTGTGTGTGTATGTATGTATGTATGTATGTATGTATGTATGTGTGTGTGTGTGTGTGTGTGTGTGTGTGTGTGTGTGTGTGTGTGTGTGTGTGTGTGTGTGTGTGTGTGTTTAAGACCCATACCGCACCACATCGCACCATATCTCACCACACCACATCATATCACACACAGCACAAATCAGCACAGCACAGCACAACACAACATAGCACAGCAAAACACAGCACAGCACAACACAGCACATCACAGCACACTACATAACACCACACCACAACAGAACACAACAGAGTACGATGCAACACCATGCAATGCAACGCACCAACTCCACACCGCACCGCACACACCACATCACACCACACCACACTACACCCCAACACAGCACACGACTTTACAATACATCACACCATTCCACGGCACAGCACAGCACAGCACAGTACAGCACATCACAGCACAGCACAGCACAACACAACACAACACAACACAAAACATCACACACCACACCATACCACACCACATCACACACCACACCACATCACACCACACCACACCACGACAACACAACACAACACAACACAACACAACAAACACAACACAACACAACACAACACAACACACAACACACACACAACACAACACACCAACACACACCACCAACAACACAACTCACACTACACCAACACCACACCACACACAACCATACACACACACACACACAAACCACACCACACCACAACACAACACAATACAACACAACACAACACAACACAACACAACACAACACACACAACAAACACAACACAACACACACAACAACACACATCACTCAACAACACAACTCACACTACACTACACCACACCACACCACACCACACCACACCACACCACAACACAACACCACACCACACCACACCACACCACCACCACACCACACCACACCACACTACTGCAACTCCCTCCTCTCGGGCTGTCCTTTCTCTCTCATTCAAAGCTTCAAAAAGTTCAAAACAATGCTGCTAGGCTCATCTTCAGAAAATCTCGTTCCTCTCATGTCACTCCTCTTCTAAAATCTCTTCACTGGTTACCTGTTGAAAAGAGAATTCGCTACAAGATTGCTTTGTTATGTTTTAAGTCTCTCAACGGTCTTGCACCCCCTTACATCTCTGACCTCCTCCATCTGTACACCCCCTCTCGTCAACTTCGTTCCTCGGCTGATACTCGTACCTTCCGCATACCATTCTGTCGCACTAAAACTTATGGTCAACGCTCCTTTTCCTATCAGGCCCTGTAATCTGGAATCAGCTCCCTGTCTCTGTTCGCCACTCTGCAACTCTCACTTCTTTCAAGTCCTCTCTGAAAACCCATCTCTTCCAGTCCCTCTCATGATACTTATAAAGACTCTATCACCTAACTTCCCAAATCCCCCTTGTTGTCTTTTGAGCCTTGAATGTCGGCTGGTGTGTGTGTGCGTGTGTGTGTGTGTGTGTGTTGTGTGTGTGTGTGTGTGTGTGTGTGTGTGTGTGTGTGTGTGTGTGTGTGTGTGTGTGTGTGTGTGTGTGTTTGGTTGTGTCTGCGTGATACCTGTAAGCGCTTAGGGCTCTTTCGATCAATTACCAACATCATATTATCTATTATAC
>JAPXFY010000027.1:29598940-29621440 GCA_030674185.1 Monoplex corrugatus | reverse complement strand
GGGAGACCCAGACACCTACAAACAAGCAAACACTCCACCTTTTCACAGTCAAATCACAACACTCACGTACAGAAGCCCAACACTGATTGCAGAGACAATGGACAGTATCACCACAACAACAGTAGTAGTCAGCTGACTCAAGACTTCAACACACCGACGTCTACTGCCTGGTGACAGCTAACAAGTTGGTCACGATGTTGATAGAACTGAAGACAGAGAGAGAGAGAGAGAGAGGGGGGGGGAGAGAGTAACGGACAGAGAGAAAGACAGAGACAGAGAGACAGTCAGACAGACAGACAGGCAGACAGGCAGAGAGAAAGAGAGAGACAGAGTCAGACAGACAGAAAGGCAGAGAGAGAGAGAGAGAGAGTGAGAGAGAGAGAGAGAGAGAGCAAGAGAGAGAATAAGGAAGGCGGGAGGGAGGGAGAGAATGAGAGAGGGAGAGATAGAGAGCAAAAGAGAAAAAGAGAGATGGAGAGCAAAAGAGCAGAGAGAGAGGAGAGAGAGAGAGGAGAGAGAGAGAGAGAGAGAGAGAGAGAGAGAGACAAAATAGAGAAAGAGAGACAGACAGATGAACATACATGTATGGACAGACACTTGTATACACACAAACATATAAATAGACAGGCAGACATACAGACTAGACAAACAGACAGACCCACAGACAGAGAGAAAGACACCCAGACACTACGAAACAAGCGAACACTCCACCTTTTCACAGTCAAATCACAACGCTCACGTACAGAAGCCCAACACTGATTGCAGAGACAATGGACAGTATCACCACCAACAACAGTAGTAGCCAGCTGACTCAAGACTTCAACACACCAACGTCTACTGCCTGGTGACAGCTAACAAGTTGGTCACGATGTTGATAGAACTGAACGAACACGCGATTTGAAGAGGCCAACGTTGTATGTATGTATGTATGTATGTATGTATGTATGTATGTATGTATGTATGTATGTATGTATGTAATGTATGTATGTATGTATGTATGTATGTATGTATGTATGTATGTATGTATGTATGTAATGTATGTATGTATGTATGTATGTAATGTATGTGTGTATGTATGTATGTAATGTATGTATGTATGTATGTATGTATGTACATGTATGTATGTATGTATGTACATGTATGTATGTATGTGTGTATGTATGTATGTATGTATGTAATGTATGTATGTATGTATGTATGTAATGTATGTAATGTATGTATGTATGTATGTATGTAATGTATGTATGTATGTATGTACATGTATGTATGTATGTATGTATGTATGTGTATTTGTATGTATGTATGTATGTAATGTATGTAATGTATGTATGTATGTAATGTATGTAATGTATGTATGTATGTAATGTATGTAATGTATGTATGTATGTATGTATGTATGTAATGTATGTATGTATGTATGTATGTAATGTATGTAATGTATGTAATGTATGTTATGTATGTATGTATGTATGTATGTATGTAATGTATGTAATGTATGTAATGTATGTATGTATGTATGTATGTAATGTATGTAATGTATGTAATGTATGTATGTATGTATGTATGTATGTATGTAATGTATGTAATGTATGTAATGTATGTAATGTATGTAATGTATGTATGTATGTATGTATACTACACGTCATTATTGAAGGGCCAGGAACGTTTTTGAGTCAATTTTTGAAAGGAGAAATAACCTATTTTCTCTTACTCTTTTCTCCAATTCGTTGCCGTAACTGAATGGATAAGAGCTCAGACAACATTGCAGTTTCCTTTTGGCACGTGTTTGGGGATTTGCCGATTTGCAATGGGCGGCCCAGGGAAGACAATTTCCACACGAAATTGTCGAATCTTCAGCAGGGTCTCTCTGACGACGCAGGCAAGGTAGCGACAAAATTCGCTTTGCACGTGCAAGGCAAGCCCTTTTTGAACACTACTCCAGCCAAAGTTGCCAGCAGACGAGGATAAAAAGGACCCCGTTCTTGGTTCGTTTTAACCATGCTTGCAAGACGACGGATGACGGATGAGCAGCGGGGGAGAGCCCTCGCTCTGCTTGATGAAGGCCTAGCGCAGCGGGAAGTTGCTAGACGACTTGAAGTGTCGCATTCCACAATCCAGAGACTGCTGGAGCGCTTCAATGAGACTGGAGCAGTCCAGGAAAGGCGTCACACGGGTCGACCCAGAGTAACGACAAGACAGCAAGACCGCTACCTTGCCCTCTCCGTCCTGAGGGAAAGGGCATCCACTGCGGTGACCTTGAGGGGTCAGCTGAGGGACGCAACAGGTGCTAACATCAGCTGCAGCACGGTGAGAAGACGGCTACATGAGGCAAACTTGAGGTCACGGAGACCGGCCGTCCGACCCGTGCTGTCACCGGTCAACAGAGTGCGCCGCATGACCTGGGCCAGGGAGCACGTGACCTGGACAAGGCAACAGTGGGCCCGGGTCTTGTTTTCGGATGAGTCCAGGTTCACCCTGACCTTTAACGATGGCCGGGCTCAGGTGTGGCGACGTCAAGGGGAGAGGTTTGCTGACGCCACTGTCCAAGAGCATAACCGGTACGGCGGCGGGTCGGTGATGGTGTGGGGTGGCATGAGCCGTGGTACCCGGACCCCCCTGCTCCCCATTGACGGCATCCTGAACGGGGTCCGGTACCGGGACGAGGTTCTGGCGGCCGTGGCACTGCCTGCGCTTGTGGACCTTGGTCAAGGCGCCATCTTCCAGGACGACAATGCACCTGCGCATCGAGCACGCCTTGTGACCGACTTCCTGGAGCAGCATGAAGTCGTCCGTATGGCCTGGCCAGCGTGCTCACCTGACCTGAACCCAATTGAACACCTCTGGGATGTGCTCGGGAGGCGCATCAGGGACAACCACCCCCCACCGGGCACCCTGGCCAGGCTGGTCGACATCCTGCAGATCGAGTGGGCGGCCATCCCTCAGGACACACTCCGTACCCTTGTGGGGTCGATGCATCGGCGCTGTGAAGCATGCATCCAGGCTCGGGGCGGACACACGCGATATTGAAAACAGATTGGCCAAATCTGACACTTTGTTTTTTGAAAAGGGGGGATGTTCCTTTAAATGCATGTGCTGTTCACTAATGGGTCATTGTGCTAATTTCTTTTTCCAAAACAGGTGTGGAAATGATGAAATAAAACATAGAATAAATTCTAAACATTGTCAATTATTTCAACTTAAAATTAGAGAGGAAGGAAGAAGTGGCCTTAAATTATGATTAGGAGTATATGTATGTATGTACATGTATGTATGTATGTATGTATGTATGTATGTATGTAATGTATGTATGTATGTATGTATGTACATGTATGTATGTATGTATGTATATATGTATGTATGTATGTATGTATGTGTGTATGTATGCCATTTATAATCTAAAAACGATTGAAAAAGAAGGCACGCCTTGCAATCAACCTGACGTCATCTTGAAGCCCAGCAGGCCTTGACAAGGGCAAATAAAATGAAACAAAATGTGTATATGCACGAGCTTCTTCCCTGGACTGAAATGTCAGACCAAGAGAGCTAGCCTGTTTTTTTCTGTTGCTTCTGCCATTTGTAAGTGCGAATGTGTGGGTTTGTGTGTGAGAGAGAGAGAAAGAAAGAGAGAGAGAGAGAGAGAGAGAGAGAGAGAGAGAGAGAGAGAGAGAGAGAGAGAGAGAGGCAGAGAGAAAGAGACAGAGAGTCAGACAGGCAGAAAGGCAGGGAGAGAGTCTTTGCAGATAACAAAAGTATCTTTTTTAAAGGTTTTATTTTCTCTATGAGCAATTGTAGCACAAATAACATGTCAGTTGTGCCTTTATTTCCATTCTGTACTCATAATGTGGTGCTGGTGTAAAGAAATTGTTTTTTACAGGGTGCGTAACTGAACAGTAACCCTTATTTGCAAAATAATGTTTAAATTAGACACAGTCAGGCTAAAGCTGTCACATATGTTATCTCTTTGCTTACATTTTGCTTGATATCATTTTCTGTGTAATCACATTGTTTGTTGATGTCTTTCTATCGTAAACAAAAAAGAAATGATTTTAAATAAGGAATCCAAAACAAATGCGACTACTCGCGTTCAAGCAAACAGGAACCAGAAAAACACGAAAATAGAATCAAAGCACGTATTTAATATAACCAGACAAGACATGGAGCAATAAAAAAAGACAAAAAAAAAAGCATCTTTGTCTGGTAGACTTCAAAGCATGGCAAGCAGAAAGGCTTTTTGCATGTAACACGTTTCACGTCTGTGGACCACACTTTTTTCCTCCTCAGCTTTTAAAATGACGAACTTAAGAAGCACAGCTGGACAATAGCGTGTTCTATACACAGGAAATCAACAGCAATGACTTTCAGCTTCCAAAAAATTTCAAATTTGTTCCCTTGTGATAATGTTCTCTTTCTGGAAAGAAAATAGATGAAAACTGCCAATACATGTCCATTGGTGTGTTATCAGGGGATTTCTGACTGCTGATGTCCCGGCATTGACTTGCCAGCAAAGATAAAAGAAAAGACGAATGGGATTTGTTCCTGGTAATCGGGCATCTTCAAGAGGAGGGCATAAGACTCCATTTGTTTGAGACCTTGATCAACATCTTGTCAAAGTTGGCCTGTGAATACCTCAAAAACAAACTGATCTGGGACTGGAAGTTTGTGGCCTGATACGCATGTGGCCCCCGAAACAGAAGCTTAATCTGTATCAGTAATTACAAACCCTTACAGCTGATAAAAAGAGGGGGGTGGGGGGGGGGGGGGGTGGAGACAAGCACTGACTAACGCAGAGTTTATGGAAGGGTATGAAGTAGGGCTGTTTACATACACACAAAACGTGTTTGACAACAGCTTATATCTTCATTTTCCCCTTGAGTCCACAATATGCATGTGTGTATACATAAGTACGCGTCTATCATATATAAGTAATCGTCTATCCACTCCATATCCCGCTACCTTGGAGAGAATTCGTACATTCGGTAAATTATAAATGGTTTTCGTTCTGTCCTGCAGAGGATTTGTGACTGCTTTCTCTCGTTTTACTCTGTTTTGGTTTTTGTCTTTTTGAGGTGATTGTGTAGCGACCCTGGGCTTGATCATCACCAACATAGCATTTTCAGGTCGTAAGAACTTGTGAGTTTCCAAGACGTAATTTGTGTGTCATAATCTGTATATTTTCTAGTTTGTCAGCAGCATGTTCACATCTTTTGACACCAATATGTCTGGGACACAATACGCATTTTTTATGTTGGAGGCTGTAAGATTCAGCATGTTCACATCTCTGAATGCTGGCAAACCCGGGACAACACACCCACATCTTTATATCGAAGACAGTACATTCTTTCATGCAAGCCTATACTTCCCATTTGCTGTTCTACTTTCTGAAGTGATTTTTATAGTGCTAGAGAGAATCAGATAAGATCATAACTCATGTCTCTTCCCTGACAGAATTATCACATATCAATGTATTCCCGCACATAATCCAAGGAGATGCCCCCGGCATTGACCACCCGTCCAATCCACCGCAAAGGGATCACAAAAAATACACCTGAATACAAAACTAAACTCACATAAAGACACAAAAACATATACAAAATGGGCACAAATCACCTAAAACTGCTTCTGCATACCTTACCTCCCCAGAGCCAAAAATGCGCTCAACACATGCACCCAATTATCAGACACCAAGGTGCTTCAAGTACCTGCATACAGCTGAGATCTACAGAAAAGAAACAACTTCCGGTAGAGCACTTTTCTGTCTTTAATAGCTTTCGACAGTATGTGTTTGTTCCCAAGTTTTGTACCACGCGACATGGCAAAGAAAAGAGACTTATCACCGTGCCTTCCTCGTACTTGACACATTGACCACATCACCAAGGTCAGCATCAACCGCTTGGGAGCCCAGCGAGCTGACCAGGTTGAACCGACCTCGGTTAAGTACAGACAACGTTCTGAGTTGTCTCTGTGTTCGGAATCTCACGTAGCCCAACACGTCTAACAGAACTCTGCACTCTTTTTCGATCTCCAGCGAAACGCTCCAAGGGATGTCCAACCTCCACTTATTGGCAGTCAGGTCTGCGTCTTCACGACGGAGAAAATAGACTTTCTTCTCATTGCGGGACTGTAGTTCCCTCCCCCCAGAGGCGTCGTCCACCCGGAAGTGAGTCTGCGAGAGGATGGCGGACTCGATGGACCGGTTCCAATCCAGTTTCAGAAACCGGTATACGTTCCTGGACACTTCCGCCGCGTGGAGCGCCAAGTCCTCGTAGCGCAGGAAGCGAATTCTGGAAGGGAATTTTCTGAACAGGCTTTTGATCAGTATCACGTCTTGCCACATCCTTCCGCACATTTCTTTAGAAAACGTGCCGACGTTCTGGGATTTAGGCTCGTGGAACTTGTCCATCCTTGACCAGAAGCTGCCGCGAGGGTCTCGCACCAGGAAGATGAAGGCCAGATCAGGGTTCAAGGTCAACAGCCATGGCATTGAGGTCATAGGGTAGCGGAGGACCTTGATGGCCACTTTGCTGTGACTCTGACATAGTGATCTTGCACCCTGAAGACATGCGGCTAGTTTGATGGCGTTGTACCTAAACCTGTTGCATCTAGAAAAGGATAAAAAAAAAAACCCATGTTAATTCAAGAGTAGCGGTAGTGTCAGTAATAGAAATAGTAGTAATAGTAGTAACAAAGTAGCAGTTAATAGTAGTAGTGGTAGTAGTTAAAAGTAGGTAGTGGTTGTGGTAGTAGTAGTAGTAGTAGTACTGGTAATGATAGCAGTAGTAGTACATGTAGTAGTAGCAACAGCCATACCATACCATACCATACCATACATACCATACCATACCATACCATACCATACCATACCATACCATACCATACCATACCACACCACACCACGCCATACCACGCCACGCCCCGCTACACCACACCACACCACACCACACCACACCACACCACACCACACCGACACGCCACCCACACCACACCACACCACAGCGTAATGTAGCATAGCATAGCCTACCATACTATACCACTCCACACCATGCCCACCACACCACACCATACCACAGCGTAGCAAAGCATAGCATAGCATAGCATTGCATACCATACCACACCACACACCACACCATACCATACCACATCACACCACACCACACCACGCCACGCCACGCTATGCCACACCATACCACACCACAGCGTAGCGTAGCATAGCACAGCATAGCACAGCATAGCATAGCATAGCATAGCATACCATACCTTACCATACCATACCACACCACACCACACCACACACACCACACCACACCCACACCACACCACACCACACCACACCACACCATACCACACCACACCACACCATACCACACCACACCACACCACACCATACCATACCGTGTCATTCCACACCAGAAAATAGACACAAAAGTCAACAAAACGCAGTACAGTGCAACACACAATACACCAGAACACAACATAATACAAACATTACAGGTAAATACCACAGCAGATGGGAGTGACATTTAGGTGGTTAGGACACTGTTCTTTCAATTGGAAGGTTTGAGTTCGAATCTGCTTGGATCCACCCACTGGGTGAAAAAACAGATTTTTTTTCGAAGTCAAAGTACTTGCAGACCAGCAAGTATATGAATCCCGTTCTTGTATAATTATACACACGTCATCATCATCATGATCATCATGTGTCCTGCCGCATGGCGTTGGCGATCATGGGCCTCCATACGAATCTATCCCTGGTCGCTGCAAGTGCATCTCCCACCCTCTCTGTTTTCAGCCACCCTGCAAGTCGGTCCGAAATTTTCTCCCTGGGTCTGCCTGGTGTTCTCTTTCCCTCCAGCTTTCCTGTTGTGACCAGGTGCTCTAATAAAAATGGCCTAAAAATGCTGCTTGTCTTTTCCTCATCTTTATTAATGACCTTGTGTCTGCCTCTTTCAGACTGTTTTGTATGCATATGAATACAACCGAGAGAGACCACTGTACAATATTTAATACACAGACTGAGGGAAAGAAGTAATCGTATATTTTTTTGTTGGGAAAAGACGTGGGTTTTTAAATTGGATTTAAAAGCAGAAAGGGTAGGTGTTAGGCGAAAGCATAGCGGAAGTCTATTCCAGGCTGACGGTCCTGAGACAGCAAAAGAACGCTGGCCAACACTTGATAGTTTAAATCTAGGTACCTGAAGGGAAAGAGTGTCTAAAACTGAGCACAAAGTGGGAGTTGGCGTACAACTATTGATGTTGTCGCAAAGATATGACGGAGCAGACTGGTGAATAGATTTGTAACACAAGGTATCCAGCTTATATTCAGTTCCTTTTAAGACAGGCAATCAGTGGAGAGAGCGAAGGAGATGACTGATACGCTATAACCATTTCAATACACACACAGTATTTCAACAGGGAAAAAAACGGAACAGAAGATTAAGTGCGCATATCAATGTATTCGTGCATAATTACAATCTCAGGAGCTGCCCCTGGCACTAACCACTCCGTCCAAAGTATCATACAGGGGATTTGAAAAACATACCTGAATACAAATTTAAACATAACTAAGGACGATAAAATATCTATGAAAACGGGCATAAATTACAACAACAAAAAATCCTTCTGCATATCTCATTTTCCTATAGCCAAAAAGCACTGTATACATGTACCCAGTTAGCAATCGTAAGAGACAGTATGCAAACCTTGTTGAACACACACAGGTGAATGGACCAGCAAGGCAGAAAATGATAGGAAGAAATGACAGAAAGCAAAGGAACAGGGCAAAAACAAGGAAGAGTGACAGAAAAATAAAGGAAATTTCTAGCACAGACTTTTCAGAAGGTGGGGATATACTATTTATACTGAAAGAGCTCCCAGGGGGGGATCAGATGGGTATCACATTCCCATGAACATTGTTCCCAGACTTCTCATCACAGCTCCACAATTCCCATATCAACAACAGCAACAACAACAACAACAACAACAAAACAAATAACACCAAACCAAACCAAACCAAACCAAACCAAACCAAACCAAACCAAACCAAACCAAACCAAACCAAACCAAACCAAACCAAACCAACCTCCAAAAACAACAACAACAGCAACAACAACAACAGTAACAACAACAGCAACAGCAATAGCAACAACAACAGCAACAACAGCATCAACAGCAACAACAACAACAACAACAACAACAACAACAACAACAACAACAACACCAAAGAAACGAAACGAAACGAAACCAAACCAAACCAAACCAAACCACCAAACCAAACCAAACCAAACCAAACCAAACCAAACCAAACCAAACCAAACCAAATCAAACCAACCTCCCAAAACAACAACAACAACAACAACAGCAGCAGCAGCAGCAGCAGCAACAACAACAACAAGCAACAACAACAACAACAACAACAGCAATAACAGCATCAACAGCAACAACAACAACAACAATACCAAAACCAAAGAAGCCAAACCAAACCAAACAACCCCCCAAAACAACAACAACAACAACAGCAACAAAAACAACAGCAGCAGCAGCAGCAACAACAACAACAGCAGCAGCAGCAGCAACAACAGCAACAGCAACAGCAACAACAACGTCAACAGCAACAACAACAGCAACAGCAACAACAACGTCAACAGCAACAACAACAGCAACAAGAGCAGCAACAACAACAACAGCAACAAGAGCAGCAACAACAACAACAGCAACAAGAGCAACAACAACAACAACAACAGCAACAAGATCAACAACAACAGCAGCGGCAACAACAACAACAGCAGCAACAGCAGCACCACCACCAAAAACAACAACAACAACAACACCAACAACAACAACCAAAAAACCAACGCTTACTGCCTCAGCGTGTCACTGTCGTTGTTTCTCCTCAGAAAGCCTGTGTCGATGTGTCGCAGAAGAAACGTGGTGAAGTTGCACGTCAGGGCAGCCTGGACCACCTGGTCCTTGGGAGGACACAGAGACTTTAAACGTGGCCCTTGACTGCAGTTCACACTGGAATAAGAAAAAAAAAACATCATGAAGATGATGATGATAATGATTAATAATGATAACAACGATAATGGTGATGGTACTACTACATACTATACTTACTAAAATACTACTACTACTATTACTGCTACTAATAACAGTAATAAAAATTAATGATAACAACAACACTACTACTACTACTAATCATCATCATAACTATGATGATGATCATAATACAATGATGATGATGATTAAATAATATAACAATAACAAACAACAACAATGATAATAAACATCAATAGTGCTGCTACTATTACTACTACTACTACTACTACTACTACTCTATACTACTACTACACATACAGCAACAATAACAATGTATTATTGATAATATCATTACAATACAAGTAATGAAAACGATAATGTATAATAATAATAATAATTAAATGATAATTTACATAGTACTACTACTACTGATTGTGATGATAATAATAACGATAATGAAAAATAGTAATAACAATTATGATAACAACAGCAACAGTAATGATAAAAAGAAGAAGAAGAAGAAGAAAAAAGAAGAAGAGAACAACAACAACAACAACAAAACAACAAAAATAATAATGATAATGGCAATGATGATGATGATGTTGGTGATAATGACAAAAGTGATGATAATGCTGATAATACTGATGATGATGATGATATTGATGATGATGATAATGATGATCATAATAATGACACAACAACAATACAACAACAACAACAATAACAACACACAACAACAACACAATTCTTAGAGCACAAACAGCCCTTGACAAACAAACTAACGTATACAACTACCAACCAACAGACATCAACAAAAAACGACACCAAAATAAACAGCCTCTTCACCGTTTGTCCAGCAATCTCAGAGGTTCATAAATATAGAAGACTTGAGGGCTGTGATGGATGATATCTCCTGTCAGGCTGGAACCAGATCTTGCGTAGGAGAACAAGACAATTTTGCGGGGCGTCCAGGAGCTCTGGTCAACAGCCTTGTCCACACGCTCCCTAAGGACACTGGGGGGATGGCTGGCGAACTTGATTTTAGCTCTGATGCGTCTGTGTGCCTCTGCCATGGTTTGAGATCTGCGAAACCGTCATGTTAGGATGGTCAAGCTTGGTCAGTTTGCTTCTGAAGGACTTTGTTAAAAATAAGTTTAATTTCTTTTCATTGAAGTCTAATATGAATTTGTGCGATGGAGAGGGAATGGGCGCCGCCCTCGTGGTGCTGGCCCCGGGAAAAGTTGAGGTCGCTGCCACCTCACTACCCTACGACCCCAGGGTTATGGAACTATCTAGGTAGGGGACCTCAGGACATGGCCAGCTCTGGGTTTATGTACGGGCTTAAAGGCTTGTGCCGTGATCATTCTGGATCTTCTCCATCACATAGCACCTGCGACGTTAGTGCATATGGGAATTCATTCCGAGCGCGGAGACGTCATCTTGAGAAACTGAAACTAAATCATTTAAGTCTGATTCTAATTTGATCCCTTCATTTGATTTACACTTCTTTTCTCATGTCGGTGATGTGACACACAAATTTATGTACAATCAGCGATACCATTAGATTAACTGAATTAAACACTAAACATAACACATCATTCATCATCATCAGGTGCATTGCCGCATGGCGTTGGCGATTATAGGACTTCCATCTGTCTCTATCACTTGTTGCCTCAAGCATTTCTTCACCTCTTGTCCCCAGCCACTCTGCAAGTCGTCAAGTATCTTTCTCCCTGGGTCTGCCCAGGTGCTCTCTTTCCCTCCAACTTTCCCGTTGTGACCAGGTGCTCCAATTCCCCTTTCCTCATAAAATGGCCTATATAAATTTGAAGACAGCATAAAGATGGATATACGGAAAAGCACCAAAGCTATAAAAGGCGAAAATAACAGAAAAGAAAATTTACAAAAAAAGTCCTACAGGATACATTTGATGAGGCACTTAGAACTCGCACCACATGTTTACCCGTGTGTTGTGTCATTAATAGGTTCCTTGCCAATGATCTAAATCCAGGTTCCAGGTCGCTCCCCGTAGAGGCCTTGACTTTCTTTTCAGTTTGACCGGAAAATCGAACTGAACGTCTAGTCCCTTCGGAAGGGAACCAAAAACGAGTCGGACCCGTGTGCCTTCTGGCTTGCGCACGCTGAAGATCCCAGGCAGTTGTAAATCGTGAAGAGCAGTGCCTGCTGCCTTGTATAAAACAGTGGAGAAATAGGTTGATTTCCCAGATCCCACCCTTGAAGACCAATTTCCTTCTTGCCTTTCTAAAGTCTTGGTTTAAAAAAAAATGTGAATCTGAATTTGAAGCGAGGGAGAGGGGATGGGCGCCGCCCGTCGTGGTCCTGGCCCCGGGAAAAGTTGAGGTCGCCGCCACTTCACTACCCAACGACCCCAGGGTTATGGAACTATCTAGGTAGGACCTCAGTACCTGGCCAGCTCACGGGTTTATGTGCAGGCTTTAGGCTTGTGCCGTAGGTCATTCTGGATCTTCTCCATCACATGGCACCTGTGACGTTAGCGCATATGGAATTCATTCCGAGCGCGGAGACGTCATACTGAGAAACTGAAACTGAAATTGAAACTGTCGCAAACTGTGACAAACCCAAATGCACGTACAGAATAGGAGTGATCCCCTCGCGTCATGAAGCGAAGTGGTACGTTGTGTATCGTCATCATCATCATCAGGTGCCTTGCCACATGGCGTTGGCGATCATGGCCTTCCATCTGTTTCTATCCCTTGTTGCCGCAAACACATCTTCCACCCTCTCTGTCTTCAGCCACTCTGCAAGTCCCTCAATTATTTTTCCCTGGGTCTACTGGGCTCTCTTTCCCTCCAGCTTTCCTGTTGTGACCAGGGCTCCAATTCACCTTTCCTCATAAAATGTCCCATAAATGTTGCCTGTCTTTTCCTAATCTTCCTTATGAATGATCTACTTGTGTCTGCATCCATCAAGACTGTCTCGTTTGTTTTCTTTGCTGTCCATGGAACTCTCAACATCCTTCTTAGAAACCACATCTCGGCTGCCTCAAAACTTTTGTGTACCGTACTTGTTAGAATCCCTAAAAGGGCGAAGCTCAGCGCCTGCGGTGTCTGGAAGAGCATGGCAATGGTCTTGTCTCTCAATAAAACCAGGGAGTGCTCATTTTACGTTGGCAGCGGGCCCCAGTAGCTCAGTTGGTTTGAGCGTCGGATTCACATGCTAATGGTTGTGGGTTCGAATCCCGGGGTGCGCTACAGTAAAACTGGCCTTCCCACTGTCCCATATTAACATCATTGTTGTTCTGGTGGTGTCAGTTAGGATTAGATAAGCCCCCTCCCCTTCCCCCACTTCCCTGGGATGGTTATCCCCGTCGACCCATATCACCTGAGGTGGGTGTCGACACAAAAACTGAACCTAATCAAGTTAATCAATCAATTTTACGTTGGCCGTCTCGACTGAGCTTTTATTTTCATAAACGTTTAGCTGTATATGTCCCTTTTTGTCACGTTTACATCAATTTTCATGTAAAAAAAATGTGGCTTTAACTTCTAAAATATGTGCTAATTCAGTTGACGTCAGATCTGCACAGTTAAACGTTTTGTTCCTGTTAGGGACGTTGGTTCCTGTTTACGAACACAACACACTTGCGTTGTGCTAATCGAGATTAAGGAGAGGGTGATATACAAGATAGACTGCCAGGACTGTGACCATAGTTATATTGGCGAAACTGAGCGCAACTTGCAACAAAAGATTAAAAGAACACAAACTTGAGTCCTCTCCAGTGGGAGAACATCTGACCCACACCCAACACCACTTTGAAAAGGACAATGTGCAAGTTCTCGACAAAGAAGCAAGATGGTTCCAGAGGGGAGTAAAAGGAGGCAGTTTACATCGCCGCAAGGAACCCCACCCTCAACCGTGACCGGGGCCGACACAACCTGCCATCGGTGTACTCCTCACTTATTCAGTCGCACTGTCGTGAGTTCGCTCACGGCAGTACGCACTGAAGCCAGTTCTCAACCCAGCAGTTGCGCTGAAGAAGTCGGCTGGATCGCCGATGAAAGCTACCCAGTAAGTAGCCTTTTTTTGTAACTGAGAGCCAGGTTCAACCAGGTAGCCATTATGAGATTAAGGATGATGGGATCGATAAACACAAGGACATTTCCTTTGATCATCGATCTCAAAACAGCACTGCATTGTCTTCACATAGCTAAGTGACAGACTGACTAACTAACTGACTGACTGACTGACTGATTGACTGACTAACTATATGTACCTAACTGTTTTAACTGAAACTGACTGACTGACTAACTGACCGACTGACTAACTGACTGATGATTGACTGACTAACTATATGTACCTAACTGTTTTAACTGAAACTGACTGACTGACTAACTGACGACTGACTAACTGACTGACTGACTGACTATTGACTGACTAATTGACTGACTAATTGACTGACTAACTACATGTAACTAACTGTTTAACTGAAACTGACTTACCGACTGACTGACTGACCACATAACTGAAACTAGCAGATCCTATCTAAAACCAACCAGCCAACCAACCAACCAACCAACCAACCAACCAACCAACCAACCAACCAACCAACCAAACCCAAAGCAAACATACAACCAACCATCCAACCAACCAACCATCCAAACAACCAACCAACCAAACAACCAACCAATCAACCAATCAACCAATCAACCAGTCAACCAATCAACCAACCCAGCCACCCACAGATGGACGGATGGATGGACGGACGGACGGCCTGACTGACTGACCGACCGACCGACCCACTCACACTCTCTCTCTCGCCCGTTTGCTCGCTTACCTGCTCCATCCCTCCGTCCCTCCCTAACTAACTAACTAACTAACTAACTAACTAACTAACTAACTAACAACTAACAAACTAACCAACTAACTAACTAACTAACTAACTAACTAACGAACGAACGAACGAACGATCGAAACGAACTTACAACTGACCAGTTAACTAGCTATCACTAACTAACACCTAACTAACTAACTAACTAACTAACTAACTAACTAACTAACTAACTAACTAACTAACTAAACGAACGAACGAACGAACGAACGAACTAACGAACTACGAACTTACGAAACTAACGGACTAACGGACTAACGGAACTAACTGACTGAACTAACTGACTGACTAACTAACTAACTAACTAACAACTAACTAACTACAACTAACTAAACTAATTAACTAATTAACTAACTACAACTAACTAACCACTAACTAACTAATAACTAACTAACTATAACTAATACTAACTAACTAACTAACTAAAAACGAACGAACGAACGAACGAACTAACGAACTTACGAACTTACGAACTAACGGACTAACGGACTAACGGACTAACTGACTGACTAACTGACTGACTAACTAACTAACTAACTAATTAACTTACTAATAACTAACTAACTAATAACTAACTAACCAACTAACTAACTAACTAACTAACTAACTACTAACTAACTAACTAACGAACGAAAGAACGAACGAACGATCGAACGAACTTACCAACTGACCAGCTAACTAGCTGTCCAACTAACTAACCACCTAACTAACTAACTTTACTAACTAGTAACTAACTGATCACCCACCCACCCACCCACCCAAATATGAAACTTATCAACCAACCAACCAACCAACTAACCAACTAACTAACTAACTAACTAATAACTAACTAACTAATTAACTAACAACTAACTAATAACTAAGTAACTGATTGACTACTTAACTAACCGATTGCCTACCTAATTGTAACTGAAACTATCTGAAACACTGTGCAAGCAGCAAGCAAGCAAGCAAGCAAGCAAGCAAGCAAGCAAGCAAAAAGCAAACAAGCAAGCAACTAGCTAAGCTACTAACTAACTAACTAACTAACTAACTAATTAACTAACTAACTAACTCACTCACTCACTCACTCACTCACTCACTCACTCACTTTCTCACTCATAAAATAACGAACAAACGAACGACCGATTTAATGATCTGACTGAGTTACTAATGACTGACGAACTGACTGACTGAACCATTGACTGATTGACCAACCAGCCAACCAGCCAACCAACCAACCAACCAACCAGCCAACCAAATAAAAATGACTTGCACATAATATACTCACGCACAATGGCAGAGAGAAAATTTAGGATAACAGACAAGGAAGCACACACTCCCGCTACATACAGTACGCGCTTCACTCGAACTGCTCTTGTGCCGAACATTCTTCCATCTACTCTTTAGTACGATTAGATCCCTTACAAGACAGCTCTGTCTCTGTCTCTGTCTCTGTCTCTCGGTCTGTCTGTCTGTCTGTCTGTCTCTGCCTCTCTCTCCGAACATCCATCCATCTGGTCTTTAGTACGATTAAGTCCTATATAACACAGCTCTCTCTCTCTCTCTCTCTCTCTGTCTCTCTCTCCCTCCCCTTCACTCTCCTTCTCTCTCGCTCTCCCCCTTCTCTCTCACTCTCTGCCTTTCTCTCTTTCTGTCTAGTTCTCTCTCTCACCCACACACACTCTCTCTCCCACTCTCTCTCTCTCTGTATCCCCCCTTCTCTCTCTCTCACTCTATCCCTATCTCTCCTTCTCCATCTCTCCCTCTCTCTCTCTTTACCTCTGTCTCCCTCTTCCTCTCTCTGTCTCTTCTCTCTCTGTCTCTCGTTCTTTCACTTTGTGTGTCTGTCTCTCTCTCCCCCATTCTCTTGCCCTCCCGCTCTCTCTCTCTCTCCCTCCCCCCTTCACCCCTCTCTGTCACCTGCTCTCTCGCTCTCTGGCCCTCCCCACTCCCTTTGCCTGTCCTTGACTCTCTCTTATCTCGTCACAGTCTTTACAGCCTTTTCCCATCTGGTTCCCAACAGTATCACGTCCTTTACAACGCAGCCCCCATGTGCAGCTGACGTTTCTGGACTGAAGTGTTCGATTTTCTGACAAAGGGGGCCTTTGAGAGAACAGATCTGACGACTTTGATAGTAAACAAGTGATAGTAAACACAGACACAAGCGTGCGCGCGCATATACATACAAACACTCACAAACGCAAACACATTCACATACACACACAAGCAGATACAGACAGACAGACAGGCAGACAGACAGGCAGACACACACAAGCAGAACGCTGAAACACAGACACAAGCACAACGCTGACAAACACACACACACACACACACACACACACACACACACACACACACACACACACACACACACACACACACACAAATCTGACAAACACACACACAGATCTATCTATCTATCTATCTATCTATCTGTCTATCTGTCTGTCTATCTACCTCTCTCTCTCTCTCTCTCTCTCTCTCTCTCTATATATATATATATGTATTTACACACACACACCAACACACATACACACACACCACACACACACACACACACATACACATATATATATATGTATCAGTCATACATTGATAGAGATGATGGTGATAACTCGAAATGGCACTGCATTAAGTATTGAAATTATTAACTGCTGTGTCAACTTTTCACAACCAGTTAATGTCATAGAGCTATCTATCTAGGATTGTTATGGGAAATAAATGTTTTTTAAGTTCACACACACTCACACACACACACACACACACACACCACACACACACACACACACACACACACACACACTCACGCACCGCACGCACGCACACACACACATACACACACGAAAACACAAACGAAAGCCAAAGAAACTATGTAGAGAGAACTCTATCTATCCGAAAACATTCCCAACATCAAGGAGTAGAAATCAAGAAACTAATGAGGAGAAACCTCGAACACCATGGCACAAATACCTAGAACACTATGGAACAGAAATCTAGAACGTTAAGGAACAGAAAGAGAGGGCAATATAGAACAGAAACCTGGGACACTAGAGGACACAAACCTAGAACAGTATATAACAGAAACCAGGGACACTATGGAACACAAATCTACAACATTGTGTAACAGAAACCTAGGACACCAAGGAACAGAAGGCGAGCACAATATAGAACAGAAACCAGGGACACTATAGAACACAAACCTAGAACAGTATATAACAGAAACCTAGGACACTATGGAACAGAAAAGCGAGGACAATATACAAGCATAAACTGGGAACATTATAGAATATAAACCTAGAACACTGTAACAGAAACCTAGGCCACAGAGGAACAGATGACTAGGACAATATAGAACAAAATCCAGGGACACTATAGAACACAAACCTAGAGCATTATGTAACAGATACCTAGGACGCTAAGGAACAGAAAACTAGGACAAACATAGAACACAATCCAGAGACACTATAGAACACAAACCTAGAACACTATGTAACAAACACCTAAGACACTATGGAACAGAAAGCTAGGACACTACAGAACGGAAACTAAGGACACTATAGAACAGAAACCTAGAACATTATGTAACAGAAAACTAGGACACTATAGAACAGAAACCTAGAACATTATGTAACAGAAAACTAGGACACTATAGAACAGAAACCTAGAACATTATGTAACAGAAAACTAGGACACTATAGAACAGAAACCTAGAAAATTATGTAACAGAAAACTAGGAAACTATAGAACAGAAACCTAGAACATTATGTAACAGAAAACTAGGACACTATAGAACAGAAACCTAGAACATTATGTAACAGAAAACTAGGACACTATAGAACAGAAACCTAGAACAATATGTAACAGAAAACTAGGACACTATAGAACAGAAACCTAGAACATTATGTAACAGATACCTAAGACACTATGGAACAGAAACCTAGAACATTATGTAACAGATACCTAAGACACTATGGAACAGAAACCTAGAACATTATGTAACAGAAAACTAGGACACTATAGAACAGAAACCTAGAACATTATGTAACAGAAAACTAGGACAATATAGAACAGAAACCTAGAACATTATGTAACAGAAAACTAGGACACTATAGAACAGAAACCTAGAACATTATGTAACAGATACCTAAGACACTATGGAACAGAAACCTAGAACATTATGTAACAGAAAACTAGGACAATATAGAACAGAAACCTAGAACATTATGTAACAGATACCTAAGACACTATAGAACAGAAACCTAGAACATTATGTAACAGAAAACTAGGACAATATAGAACAGAAACCTAGAACATTATGTAACAGAAAACTAGGACAATATAGAACAGAAACCTAGAACATTATGTAACAGATACCTAAGACACTATGGAACAGAAACCTAGAACATTATGTAACAGAAAACTAGGACAATATAGAACAGAAACCTAGAACATTATGTAACAGAAAACTAGGACAATATAGAACAGAAACCAGGGACACTATAGAACAGAAACCTAGAACATTATGTAACAGATACCTAAGACACTATGGAACAGAAAGCTATGACAATACAGAATAGAAACTAGGGACTCTACAGAATAGAAACCGAGGACACTATGGAACAGCAAACTGGGACACTAAGGAACAGAAGGCAAGAACAATATAGAACAGAAACCTAGTACTAGAACATTATATAACTGACACGCAGGACACTATGGAACAGAAAGCAAGGACAATATAGAAACAAACCAGGCACACTAAAGAACAGAAAGCTAGAACATTATGTAACAGAAAACTAGGACACTATAAAACACAAACCTAGAACATTATGTAACAGATACCTAAGACACTAAGGAACAGAAAGCTATGACAATACAGAACAGAAACTAGGGACACTATAGAACAAAAACCCAGGACACTATGGAACAGAAAGTGGACACAAGGAACAGAAAACGTGACACTAAGGACAAACTGACCTAAGGAACAGAAACTGACATAAGGAACAAAACGTGGACACTAAGGACAGAAAACTAGATATATAGAACAGAAACCAGGGACACTTTAGAACACAAACCTAGAACATTATGTAACAAAAACCTAGGACACTTAGGAACAGAAAACAATGACAATACAGAACATAAACTATGGACACTATAGAACAGAAACCTAGGACACTAAGGAACGAAGGCAAGTACAATATAGAACAGAAACCAAGGATACTGTACAACAGAAACCAAGAGCACTATGGAACAGAAACCTGAACTACTACTACTTGGGGGAGCGATGGAAAACCAAGTGGAGGGAACTTGGGGGGGGGATAGAAGGAGAACCAAGGTGAGGCAGTTGGGGGATGTAAGTTGGGGAGAAGGGAGGGAGAACCAATGGGAAGGAACTTGGAGGGAAGGAACCTAGGGGAGGGAGAACCAAGGGGAGGGAACTTGAGGGACGGAGGGAGAACCAAGGGGAGTGAGTTTGGGGGAAGGAACTTGGGGGGAGCGAGGGAGAACTAAAGGGAGGGAACTTGGGTGGAGGGAGAAAAAAAAACCAAGACGAGGGCACTTGGGAGGATGGAACTTGCGGGGAGGGAGGAGGAGTGGGGAGAACCAGGGGAGGGAATTGGGGGAGGGAACTTGGAGGAGGGAGGGAAAACCAAGGGGAGGAACATGGGGATGGAGGGAGAACCAATGGAGAAGGAACTCTCGGTAGAACCAAGGGGAGGGATCCTGGGGGGAGGAACTTGGGAAGGGAGGGAGAGCAAAGGTAGAGAACTTGGGGGATTGAACTTGGGGAGGAGGGAGAACCGAGGGGAGGGAACTTGGGGGAAGGGAACTTGGGGGAAGGAAGGAAACTAGGGGAGGGAATTTGGAAGAGGAACTTGGAAGGAGGGAATCAAGGGAGGACAATAAGGGGAGGGAAATTGGGGGAGGATAAAGGACGAAGGGAGGAACGGGAGGAACTTGGGAGGGAACTTGGCGAAGAGAATTTGGGGAGAAGGAAGGAGAACCAAGGGGAGGGAACTTGGAGGACAGAACTTTGGGGGGAGGGAGAACCAAGGGGAGGGAGCTTGGTGGGAGGGAACATGGGGTAGGGAGGGAGAACCGAGGGGGGGGGGGAACTTGGGGGAGGAAACTTGGGGGAGGGAGGGAGAACCAAGGGGAGTGAATGTGGGGGAGGGAGATTTCTTAGGTCACCGCTCCATTGTTTCCTAGGCTATTGCCCCTGATTTCTTAAGCTATTGCTCCATGGTTTCCGAGGTTATTATCCCTGATTACTTAGGTTATCGTTCCATCGTTTCCGAGGCTTTGACTTCCTTTCCTTGATTCCTACTCCTCGATTTCGAGGAATCTGTTCTATAATGTCCTGGGTTTTGCTCCATAGTGTCTTGGCTTCTGCTCTAGTGTCCTATGTTGTTTCATGTTGCATTAGTTTTTCTTTCATAGTAGTTCAGGTTTCTGTTCCATAGTGCTCTTGTTTTGTTGTACAGTGTCCTTGGTTTCTGTTCTATATTGTACTTGCCTTCGGTTCCTTAGTGTCCTAGGTTTCTATTCTATAGTGTCCATAGTTTATGTTCTGTATTGTCATTGTTTTCTGTTCCTAATTGTCCTAGGTTTTTGTTACATAATGTTCTAGGTTTGTGTTCCAAAGTGTCCCTGGTTTCTGTTCTATATCCTGTTTAGTTCCTTTGGTTTTCTGTTCCTACTGTCCTGGGTTTTTATTCTATAGTGTCCCTAGTTTCTGTTCTGTATTGTCGTGCGTGTGTATGTGTGTGTGGGGAGAGAGAGAGAGAGTGAGAGAGATTGTGTGTGTATGTGTGTGTGAGTATATGTGTATGTGTGTGTGTGCGTGAGTGTGCATGTGTGTGTGTGGGGTATGATCGAACGAGTGTGTGCGCGTGAGTGTAGTTTTAATCCCTGTGCAAATTATCCAGCTGTAACAAGCTTGAATGTGTATGTGTGTGTGTGGTGTGGTGCGGTGCGTGCGTGCGTCTTTTCGCGCGCGCGCGCGCGTGTGTGTTATTAAGTGTAAAACCATGCGTTTTGCATCTATTCAATCACACAACCAACTAGCCAAACAAAGCCCACTGGCAAATTGCAACCTGATCGCCGTAACAAATCATAGCAAGCCCGAGGGTTGAACACACACCACCACGTTATGAGCGTGGCACTTTAACGACTGAGCTTATGGGCCACTCATCTCAATCATCACCACACCACCACCACCACTATCACCATCATCATCATCATCATCATCATCATCATCACACATCATCATCACATCATCATCATCATCATCATCATCATCATGTGCCCTGCTGCATGGCGTTGGCGATCATGGCCCTCCATATGTATCTATCCCTTCTTGCCGCAAGCTCATCTTCCACCCTCTCTGTCCCCAGCCACCCTGCAAGTCAGTCTACCTGGTGCTCTCTTTCCCTCCAGCTTTCCTGTTGTGACCAGGTGCTCTAATTCCTCTTTCCTCATAAAATGGCCTCTAAATGTTGCCTGTCTTTTCCTAATCTTCCTTATCAATGATCTTCTTGTGTCTGCCTCCATCAAGACTGTCTCGTTTGTTTTCTTTGCTGTCCTTGGAACTCTCATCATTCTTCTTAGAAGCCACAT
>JAPXFY010000027.1:29586440-29593940 GCA_030674185.1 Monoplex corrugatus | reverse complement strand
TGATAAAAAGAGAGAGAGAGAGAGAGAGAGAGAGAGAGAGAGAGAGAGAGAGCATAATACTGAATGAACAGAAGAAAGAACAATGTAATGATAACAAGAGAGAGAGAGAGAGAGAGAGAGAGAGAGAGAGAGCATAATACTGAATGAACAGAAGAAAGAACAATGTAATGATAACAAGAGAGAGAGAGAGACAGAGAGAGAGGGGAGAGAGAGAGAGAGAGAGCAAAATACTGAATGAACAGAAGAAAGAACAATGTAATGATAACAAGAGAGAGAGAGAGAGAGAGAGAGAGAGAGAGAGAGAGAGAGAGCATAATACTGAATGAACAGAAGAAAGAACAATGTAATGATAACAAGAGAGACAGAGAGAGAGGGGAGAGAGAGAGAGAGCATAATACTGAATGAACAGAAGAAAGAACAATGTAATGATAACAAGAGAGAGAGAGAGACAGAGAGAGAGACAGAGAGAAGAGAGCATAATACTGAATGAACAGAAGAAAGAACAATGTAATGATAACAACAGAGAGAGAGAGAGAGAGAGAGAGAGAGAGAGAGAGAGAGAGAGCAAATACTGAATGAACAGAAGAAAGAACAATGTAATGATAACAAGAGAGAGAGAGAGAGAGAGAGAGAGCAAAATACTGAATGAACAGAACAAAGAACAATGTAATGATAACAAGAGAAAAAGAGAGAGAGAGAGAGAGAGAGAGAGCAAAATACTGAATGAACAGAAGAAAGAACAATGTAATGATAACAAGAGAAAAAGAGAGAGAGAGAAGAAAGAGAGGAGAGAGAGAGAGAGAGAGCATAATACTGAATGAACAGAAGAAAGAACAATGTAATGATAACAAGAGAGAAAGCGAGAGAGAGAAGAGAGAGAGAGCATAATACTGAATGAACAGAAGAAAGAACAATGTAATGATAACAAGAGAAAAAGAGAGAGAGAGAAAGAGAGAGAGAGAGAGAGAGAGAGAGCATAATACTGAATGAACAGAAGAAAGAACAATGTAATGATAACAAGAGAGAAAGCGAGAGAGAGAGAGAGAGAGAGAGAGAGAGCATAATACTGAATGAACAGAAGAAAGAACAATGTAATGATAACAAGAGAAAAGAGAGAGAGAGAGAAGAGAGAGAGAGAGAGAGCATAATACTGAATGAACAGAAGAAAGAACAATGTAATGATAACAAGAGAGAAAGCGAGAGAGAGACAGAGAGAGAGAGCATAATACTGAATGAACAGAAGAAAGAACAATGTAATGATAACAAGAGAGAAAGAAAGAGAGAGAGAGAGAGAGAGCAAAATACTGAATGAAACAGAGAGAAAGAAGAGAGAGAGAGAGACTGATGAATGAACAGAAGAAGAGAAAGAGGGAGCAAAATACTGAATGAACAGAAGAAAGAACAAGAGAGCAAAATACTGAATGAACAGAAGAAAGAAGAAGAGAGCAAACTGCTGAATGAACAGAAGAAAGAACAAAAACTAATCAAAGAAACCACCGCGAGACTTAAAAGCCGCCAGAAGCATTAACAATGTCAGCACCAATGACAACAGTATCACCAACATCAGCAATGTTCACGATAACAATAACGGCAACAGTAACAACATTATAACGATCCCATTATATAAACAGACATTGCGAAACTGAATACCATTGTAAATCATCTTTCACATATAAACAATGAATCTTCCCTGTCTTCTCTCCAACTCTCTCTGTCACACCCTCTTATAGGCCAGACGGAAAAAAAAATCAATACAACGCTTTGGGAATTGAGAAATAAAGAGTTCTATCGAGAAAGCCACTGAACCCTAGAACTGTCATGGCTGAAAAATTTTAAAATCACAAAACACAACGGGAAAATGTTTCGTGTAAATTCTACACTTTCATAACTAACATCGCAAAAATATGGTTTCAGCGATGCCGTACACAAAGCTTGAAATAACTTATTCTGAAAGCATACAACATTTTCTAGAGGAATTTTAAATCAACATCACCAATAGATTTACTTTCAGAACCGATTCTATATGACGAAAATAAAAATCAAAGCCGGAAATGAAGTGATAAAATTCACCTGCTTGGATCGAAAAGGGAGTCTACTCTATTGCACATCTTTTAAAGGACAACGGATCATTCATGACACATGATTAATTTAACAGGAAAAAAAAAACCCACACAAAGCGTGAATGACAGAAAAGAGGAAATTTCTAGCACAGAATTTCCGGAAGGTGGGAATACTATTTCTAATGAAAGAGCCCCCGGCATCCCACGGGAATTTGGAGAGTTGAAATGAGCAGCGTGGGGGTAGTGACAAAGAAGCAGTGCAGACAATGGGGCAATCAAAACGAAGAAAGAAGAAAAAAAAAAGAAAAGAAAAGAAATGAAAGAAAGAAGAGAAAAGAAAAGAAAAAGATAACCAACAACACAAGCAATAACAAAAACAACAAACACACGAAAAAAGCGAACAAACAAACAAACACGGAACAACAAAATTCCATGCTTACTGCAACACCGTTCATACTCATATGCCTATCAACTGTTTCAGTTTTCAGTTTCAGTTTCAGTTTCTCAAGATGACGTCTCCGCGTTCGGAATTAATTCCATATACACTAACATCACAGGTGCCATGTGATGGAAAATATCCAGAATGATCACAGCACAAGCTCTTAACCTTGCACATAAATCCATGAGCCGGCCAGGTCCTAAGGTCCTACCTAGTTAGTTCCATAACGCTGAGGTCGTAGAAGAGTGAGGTGGCAAAGACCTCAACTTTTCCAGGGCCAGGACCACTAGAGCGGCGCCCATCCCCTCTCCCAAAATACATACTTTTGTTGATCAGTTCAAAAGTGTGTTCTATCAACTGTACACAGCCTTTCCTATGTTATAATGGCTACCTGGTTGAACCTGTCTCTCAGTGAAAAAAGCTACTTACTGCGTAGCTTTCATCGGCGATCCGGCCGACTTCTTCAGCGCAACTGCTGGATTGAGAACTGGCTTCAGTGCGCACCGCCGTGAGCGAACTCACGACAGTGCGACTGAATAATTTATGCTATCAAGCAACGTTGATGTCTTGTGTGGAGAATAGAAGCTGTAGGTGTGGAGAATAAAAGCGTAACCTAAAGCTGAAGACGATAGTCACAAGACAAACTTCTTTTCTTCTTCTTACATATGCTTAATCTCCTGCCAACATCCACTCCCCATCTAAGCATATACAAACGTTCAACATCCTCGCAAGCAGCGGTTTTTGCATGACTGACTATTCCATATCCTGCTTAAAGGCATTCGTTCTCCTTCTTTGGGAGACTTCTGTCTACATGAAACATAAATAAATATACCGTTGTTTACAGTACACAGCTGTGTATGGTTACGACTATAGATATTCTCCCTCAGTCCAAAACCAAGGGTTTTTTCCTCTTTTCAAAATCCACAACCTATTACGACACATTAAGATCTTCCGCAATATATATCAACAAAAGAAAATTGAAGCATATTGGGCACATGAACAGAAACACACGAACCGACTTGATGAAATCAGTCCTGCAGGGGAGAGTCGAGGCAAAGAGAAAACAAGGAATCCTTCATGGACAACATCGCTGACGCCTGCAAACTGGGGCTCCATGACATCATACACAGGAGCAGAGACCGTGTCGCCTGGCATCCTTCGTGACAAAGAGTGGAGCTCCCACCGTCGTCCACGGCGATGGAGATAGATTAGATGTGTGCAGATGTATATATATCTATATATATATTATATATATATATATTATATATATATATATATAATATATATATATATGTGTGAGTGTGTGTGTGTGTGTGTATGTATACATATATATTTAAATATAAATATGTATATGTATGTATGCATATATATATATATATATATATGTGTGTGTGTATGTATATGTATGTGTATATGTATGTGTATGCATATATATATATATAGATATAATATAATATATATATACAGATTACAATAAATGCTTGTTTTTCTATACTTTGTTCTATCTCTTGATTGACTTACATTATATACATCTTAAGATGTTTGTGAATGTTATGTATTTGAAAATGAATAAAAACAAGTTACACAAAAAAGATCCTCTATGCTAATCTGCAACTAACATTTGTTATAACTATCTTACGTATTATGGCTGCAAAAAATAATGAAAATAAAACAAAAAGAATAAACTGAAACTGAACAACAAAAAAAAAAAAAAAAAACATAAACAAACACAGAGTAATCGAACGAGAGACATATTAACAAGCCAGTATATACAGATATCAAAGACGACATTTAAAATATTGCATATTAATGTTTCACATGAACACTTCTTTACATAATGTGCGACAGATACAAAATCAAAGCATCAGTCAATTTAAAATTCGAATGGGATAATTCTTTCACTGAAATGTTAATTTTCACACATTTTCAGTCAAGCAATGTGGAATTAATAAACAAAATGTACGGAGGCTTTTAAAAAAATTCAACATTAATGTTTCACACGAATACTTCATAACGTAATATACGATAGATACAAAATCAAAGCATCAATCAATTTCTGGCGAATATTCATTTCACTGAAATGTTGATTTTCAGACATTTTCAGTCAAGTAATATGGCAGTAATAAACAAAATGTACACAGGTTTTCTTCATTTAATACATTTCCATATGAATAGTTCACATGAATACTTAATTACGTCACATGCCACAGATACAAAATCAAAGCATCAATCTACTTCTGACAAAATTGAAATTCAAATGGGATAATTGTTTCACTGAAATATTCATTTTCAGTCAAGTAATTTGGAATTCATAAACAAAATGTACACAAGTTTTCTTTATCTAATATATTTCCATATTAATAGTTCACATGAATACTTCATTACATAATATGCCACACATACAAAACCAAAAGCATCAATCCATTTCTGACAAAACGTCAATTCAAATGGTATGCTTTCACTGAAATGTTCATTTCCACACTTTTTCAGTCAAGCAATTTGGAATTAATAAACAAAATGCATACAGGTTTTCTTCATTTAATACATTTCCATATTAATGGTTCACATGAATATTTGATTACATAATATGCCACAGATACAAAATCAAAGCATCAATCAGCCTCTGATAAAAAACTTCAAATTCAAATGGGATCATTATTTCACTGAACTGTTCATTCCCACACTTTTTCAGTCAAGCAATTTGGAATTAATAAACAAAATGTACACAGGTTTTCTTCATTTAATATATTTCCCATATTAATGTTTAACATGAACACTTCAGTACATAATATGCCACAGACACAAAATCAAAGCATCAATCCATTTCTGATAAAAACGTAAAATTCAAATGGGATACTGTCTCTGAAATGTTCATTTCCACACTCTTTTAGTCAAGCAATTTGGATTTCATAAACAGAATGTACACAGGTTTTTTGTTTTTACTACAGGTATGCTTGTTAATGGAATGTGATATAGCAAAAAAGAAAAGTAAACAAATTTCCTGAAAACCTTTCCTAAGCACTCATAATGTCTCTTAATAGAATGCCAGCTCAGGTTCCATGATTTCAGGTTGTCTTTTAACCTTTTGACTCCCTCACCCTATCCGCAAACATCTCGCATTTTCAGCCATGACAGCAAAGCAAAAACTTAACCCTTTGACTCCCTGGTGGATAGGGTGAGGGAGTCAACGGGTTAACTTTTTGAAGTTGGTGGATAGGATTCAAGAGTCAAAGGGTTAATCACTGACGATAAAGACTCCATTCCAATATTGCGTTCCACGTGTGTGTGTGTGAAGGTTATGTATGTTTTGAATTATTGCAATGGAAAACATACAATACAACTACCAAATGTGCATGCACGGTCCACCATAGGAGCCAAATATACATGCTAAAAACACCGGAACATTTACAGACTGATGCGTATGCACGCACTAACAGGAGAGCTTTCAAAACTGTATACACATGGGAGTACGTGAATGTGCTCGACAAGGCTCGTGTCCACGTGTGTGTGTGTGTGTAAGTGTGTGTGTGTGTGTGGTGTGTGTGTGGTGTGTGTGTGTGTGTGTGTGTGTGTTGTGTGTGTGTGTGTGTGTGTGTGTGTGTGTGTTTGTGTGTATGTGTGTGTTTGTGTGTGTGTGTTTGTTTGTTTGCCTTCGTGTGTGTGTGTGTGTGTGTGTGTGTGTGTGTGTGTGTGTGTGTGTGTGTGTGTGGTGTGTGTGTGTGTGTGTTTATCTGCTTCATCGCCAATACTCGTTAGCAGCTGGCAGATTACTGGTGGAGCCGGTCACTGCCTCTTTGTTCTTCTCATTTCTCACCACCGTCTCCACTTTGGCCCAGTTCCTCCCCTGACCGGAACCACGTGATTGTCCTGCACATGCGCAGTTTGCACTTGACATTAACATAATGTATAAATGGTGTTATTGTTTAGATTTCTTTTTAAAACAGAAACAAAATACCACAATCAAGCAACCAAACAAAAATCTATTGGGTACAACCAAATACACGTATTTACAAAAATATGATAATATTAATGCTAACAATAATTCCATTATCGTATCGCAAACAATGAACAACCCATGTTAAAGCATGACCATTGCACACTGTATATAATGATAATAATAATGATAATATTGATGATGATGATAATAATAATAATAATAATAATAATAATAATAAGAAGAAGAAGAAGAAGAAGAAGAAGAAAAATAGAAGAAGAAGAAGAAGATGGAGAAGAACAGAGGAATGATGATAATGATGACAGTAATGATAATATTGACAATAGTAGTAGTAGTAGTAGTAGTGGTAGTAGTAGTAGTAGTAGCAGTAGTAATAAAAATATAATAAGAGTAATAACGATAATAATGATAATGATGATAGTAACATAACAAATAATGACATAAATAATGACACAAGTAATTGTTATAAAATACTGATATAATGCAACAAAACTACAGCAGCAATACTACTACTACTACTACTACTACTACTACTACTACTACTACTACTACTACTACTACTACTACCACTACTACTACTAATGATGATGATAACAACATTTATAATGATAGAAAATCAGGAAAAAAAAACTCTCCAAACAAACACAGAAAAACAAGAAACACTGAAACAAAACCTTGAGAGGATAGTTTCAAAAAAAAAAAAAAAAAAAAAAAGAAAAAATCGTAAAAAGTCAGTCAGCCCTTACTATCACTTTCCTCTCTGTGCCTTTTGATGTCTTATTTCCTGTGATATATTTATGCTTTCAGAGATCAGAGAAGCTTTTCATGACTTTTTTTTTTAGCGTGTCATTAAAGTTGACTGTCTTAGACTTCGTCTGTTTTATCGCGGTAGTTGGGAGTGACAATTATTGGGTTTGTATATGTGTATCTGCTTTTGTGTCTCTCATCATTTTGCGAAGCAAGGGATTTTGTGAAATGAGACAATGGACATGACTTAGTTACTACTACTGCTACTGCTACCACTACTACTACTACAGAGAAGCAGA
>JAPXFY010000027.1:29566440-29581440 GCA_030674185.1 Monoplex corrugatus | reverse complement strand
CATTCATGCTGATATTGATTTAAATGTTCTTGCCACAATTGTAATCCGCCTTTTTCAAACTATCTGTGTGTGTGTGTGTGTGTGTGTGTGTGTGTGTGTGTGTGTGTGTGTGTGTGTGTGTGTGTGTGTGTGTGTGTGTGTGTGTGTGTGTGTGTGTGTGTGTGTGTGTGTGTGAAATCCTTATGGCGTTGTATTGTAAAATGCCCTAATGTTTTGATTATCACAGGTATTCCACAACTATCACTGAGTCATTCAGAAGTCATAATTATTAATGATTTAATAACAGGAACTCTCAGAGGTGGACGAAAATGATGTTTAATGATCTTATTGGCAAGGGTTGAGGGTTCAATCCTCAGGTGGACCACAGGTTTTAACACAAGAATCGTGGGTTCGACCATCAACAGGGCAACAGTTCTTTTCTCTGCTGACTCTCTTGACAGAGCGATGGAGTCAAGATCTGCTGTCTCGAGTTCAGACCCCAGTCTGCAACATAAAGCCTGGTTCACCTGCTGCCTGCCTGTATGCTACCCTCCTGTGGGTATGCCGGGGTCTTTTTCAGTGTAAATAGTATCCCCACCTTCTGGAAATTCTGTGCTAGAAATTTCCTCTTTTCTGTCACTCTCTTTGTTTCTTTCTTCCTCCTTTGCTGTCTGTCATTTCTTCTTAGCATTTTCTGCCTTGCTGGTCTATTCGTCTGTATGTGTTCGATAAAATCTTACGTACTTTTTCTGTGTGTCCGTGTGTATGTGTGTATGTATGTGTGTATGTATGTATGTATGTATGTATGTATATATGTATGTATGTACATATGTATGTATGTACGTATGTACGTATGTACGTATGCATGTATGTATGTATGTATGTATGTATGCATGTATGGATGTATGTATGTATGTATGTATGTGTGTGTACGTGTGTGTATGTGTACATGTCTGTGTGTGTACGTGCATGTGTATGTGTGTGTGTGTGTGTGTGTGTGTGTGTGTGTGTGTGTGTGTGTGACTTACCCTAGTCTTGGCGTTGTCTGCTTTCAGTTTCTCCTCGTGTACTTCCGGTGACGTCAGCTGCAGTTCAGCATTGTACACTTGGGCTTTCCGAAAGACTGAAACAACCGTTGTGGAAAGAATTTCACATTAATTGTTTAGGAGGTCATAACAGGCTTCAATCTCTCTGGCATCATTACCGCTAATTTAATCCTACATTTTTTATACTACTAGTATTTTATCAGTCTATGACTGGAAGGTTGTGGGTTCGAATCGCCACCCCCCCCCCCCCCCTCAGTCCCTTCAAAAATCATTGTGGGACTTTTCGGCTCTCACCAGCTCCTACCCAGAATTGAGCATGCTATGGGCTCATTGGTAAGACTGGGACCACACAGCTGAGTCTCATCTGCGTCACGGATGTGTCATTGAGGGTGTTGCTCAAATCTTCTGACCAGCAATGTATGTCTCTGTGTCTCTCAAGCCTGGTCCACGCCAGGATATATTGTGATAGTAAGCGTAGAGTACAGCCCTGTCAAGCAATCTCAGTCCTAAATGGAACTCCGTAGCATCATGATTACCATCCTCATTGACATCATGATCATGGCATTGTAAAAACTGTGCCAGCTTCTGTGGCCATTAAAGTGGCGTAGAAAATGGGACGAAAAAAAAAGATGAGCACAAAAGGTAACCATCCTGAGGGCGATGATCCTAAACAAACAAACAAACAAACAAACAAACAAACAATGCACTACAATGCACTACAATACAATACAATACAATACAATACAATACAATACAATACAATCACTCTGATTACGACAAACTCGAATGTCACTGTGCTTCCCATACCCTCAACTCGTACTCACTGTCTTCTGAATCCAGAGAGGTCAAGGCCTTCACATTCACGATGCACAGCCAACATGGCGTCTGAATGTCGTCTGCATCGTCGCGGCCAAACGCTAAGCCCAATACGCATGCGCGCCTCATTTTGGCCATGGAAAAACAGCGCTGCTTGAGGTCAAGGGCAATCTTGCTCGTAAACTCCTTCATGTCAAAAATCTGAAACGGAAAAGAGTTTGTTCGAGAGGGATTCACTGGGCTCGGATAATTTCATATACGCTTTACTTAAATCTGCCAGCAATTTTCTGGCAGACTCTCTAAGTTTCAGTTTCAGTTTCAGTTTGTCAAGATAACGTCTCCGCGCTCGGAATGAAACCCATATGCACTAATGTCATAGGTGCCATGTGATGGAAAGATCCAGAATGATCACGGCACAATCCTTAAGTATACAGATAGACCCATGAGTTGGTCAGGTCCTGAGGTCCTACATAGATAGTTCCATAACCCTGGGGTCGCAGGAAAGCGAGGTGGCAGAGGCCTAAACTTTTCCCAGGGTTAGCACCACAAGGATGGAGCTTATCCACTCTCCCTCACTTCAAATTCATATTCATATTCATTTTTTTTAACCAAGACTTCAGAAAGGCAAGAAGGCTAATTGGTCGTCAAGGGGTGGGACCTGGGAAATCAACCTATCTCTCCAACGTTTTATACCAAGGCAGCCGGGCAATGCCCTACTCTTCACGATTTTCAACTGCCGTGGGATCTTAAGCGCGCAGAGCCAGAAGGCACACGGGTCCGACACGCTTTTCGTCCTCTTCCAAAGGACTAGACGTTCAATTCGATTTTCCGGTCAAATTGAAGAAAAATGTCGAAGCCTCTACGGGGAGCGAACCTTGGAACCTCGAGTTTAGTTATTGGCAGGCGAACGTGTGAACCATTCTGCCACTCTTCTCCATAAACCTGCATAAAACCCTATGCTCCGGCAAAATATTGAAGTTGGGAGGGAGGGGGCAGAAGGGATTTATGAAACAGTAAGCTGACAATTCCAGAATGAACGAAGCATTAAGATGGGCAGCCAGCAAGCCAGTTTTTTTAATTTCTCGTCTGGGATTGAACTCGAAATATCAGATCTGGAGTCGGCGGCTCTATTGAAAGAACAAGTCAGCCCCAACCAGATAAATATCACATAAGAAATAATGTGACCTCAAATTAACAGTGCCAATGAAACAAATACAAAACGGAAAAAAGTAGTGATACATTGACTGGATGTATGAAGGTACTATCTCAACCTCACAGATACTACGACATTGAAATTGTGCTATCTTATATCGAAAAGCGTCTGATATAATGACGTTTGAAATTCCATGGTGACTCCCAAAAATATACCGTTTGGACTGGGTTGCTTTGACAACCATGGTCGTCAAGTGGAAAGGACATCAGACTTCTAATCAGAAGCTTGAAGAGCGACCTTGCCTTTTGGATAAAGAGTGGAGACTTTTTCGATATTCAAAAAGCAACATAAATGATGTACAGACCTTTGGTGCCTGAACCCTGTCTATATGTATCCGCATCCAAAAAATACTCCGTATGTATCCGCACCCAAAAAAGACTCCGTATGTATCCGCACCCAAAAAAGACTCCGTATGTATCCGCACCCAAGAAAGACTCCGTATGTATCCGCACCCAAAAAAGACTCCGTATGTATTCGCAACCAAGAAAAGACACCAAAATACACACATCATTAATCCTTTAAGTCTTGTCGGTGTTCGGTGAACAAGAAACACCCAAGGATTCTGGACAGGACCCAGACCAGTACCAATACCTCACCACTCTCCGGACAATCACCTCCCAAGCTCCCGACGCCACCTAAGCTCAGGAGGGATTGTCCAAAGGACTGCCTGACCCATTCGGACTCAAAGTCATAGTTACCTTGTTTACAAACCAAATGACAAGCTAAAATAGGGGAGATGACAAAGCCTAGGACATAGCCACACAACGCGCACCATCAAGGTCCAGCCCAGCTACCGGTCCAACAGAGAATGAGAAAGAGGGCAAAGTGTTAAAACATGTAAGAATCATCATTAGTATTACTATTATCATTATTACGAATAAAAATGAGAGAGACACACACACACAGACAGACAGAGAGACAGAGAGAGACAGAGACAGACAGAAAGAGATAGGGGAAGAGAGAGAGAGAGAGAGAGACAGACAGACAGACAGAAGTCAGAGAGAGAGAGACAGACAGACAGAGACAGACAGACAGACAGACAGACGAAACACAGAGAGACAGACAGAGACAGTCAGACAGACAGAGACAGATAGACAGAGAGAGACAGAAACAGAGAAACGGACAGACAAGCAGACACACAGACAGACAGACAGACAGACGAAACACAGAGAGACAGACAGAGACAGTCAGACAGACAGAGACAGATAGACAGACAGAGACAGAAACAGAGAAACGGACAGACAAGCAGACACACAGACAGACAGACAGACGAAACACAGAGAGACAGACAGAGACAGTCAGACAGACAGAGACAGATAGACAGACAGAGACAGAAACAGAGAAACGGACAGACAGACAGACACACAGAAACATAAACGGACAGATAAACAAGCAGTCAGACAAAGAAGAGGACGAAAACCAGGCGGGGGCACGACAAGAAGTGCATCAATCAAAGCACACACACACACACCTTGATGGTCTTTTCCAGCGGCAGCTGGCCATGGTTGAGGAGAATGTCCTCAGAGATGCAGCAAGCCCCACTGTCCAGATCACGCAGTCCCTTGACCACGATGGGCTGGTCACACAGTCGGCAGGCCGAGATGCTGCCATCACTGTCTTGTTTTAAGCGAACTCCCTGCCAGATGAAAAGAAAAAAAATAAAAATAAAAGGAAGTAAGTTCTTGAGTGTTTTCCTTGGGGGGGGGGGGGGTGATGTTATTTTTAGTTTTTTTTTTATTAGACGGGCTAGTTGGTAAAGCCATGGACTAAAGGACTAGGTAGACCCAAGAAGAAAACATTGGGCGGACTTGCGGAGTGGATGAAGAGAGAGAGAGAGGGTGGGAGATGTACTTGCAGCCACAAAAGATAGATTCGTATGGAGGGCGTTTTTCGGATCTTTGGTGGTAGCCTTAAACGTTAGGGCACACATCCCACTTATAAGATACGTCCCTATTGCATATTGATGTGACATCCCATTATAAGTTCATATTTCATCCTGATATGACATCGCACCTATAGGTTCATTATACATATGGATATGACATCCCACTTATAAGTTCATTATTGCATATTGATATGACATCCTACTTAGAGGTTCATATTACATATTGATATGACATCCCACTTATAAGTTCATATTGCATATTGATGTGACATCCTACTTAAAAGTTCATTATACATATTGATATGACATCCCACTTATAAGATAAGTTCATATTGCATATTGATATGACATCCCACTTAAATGTTCATTAAGCATATTGATATGACATCCCACTTTAAGGTTCATATTGATATGACATCCCACTTAAAGGTTCACAATACATATTGATATGACATCCCACTTAAAGGTTCATAGTACATATTGATATAACATCCCAATTAAACGTACATATCATATATTGATATGACATCCCACTAAAAGGTTCATTATACATATTGATATGACATCCCACTTAAAGATTCATTATACATATTGATATGACATCCCACTTAAAGATTCATATTACATATTGATATGACATCCCACTAAAAGGTTCATATTACATATTGATATGACATCCCACTTAAAGGTTCATAGTACATATTGATATGACATCCCACTAAAAGGTTCATAGTACATATTGATATGACATCCCACTAAAAGGTTCATATTACATATTGATATGACATCCCACTTAAAGGTTCATATTACATATTGATATGACATCCCACTAAAAGGTTCATATTACATATTGATATGACATCCCACTAAAAGGTTCATAGTACATATTGATATGACATCCCACTTAAAGGTTCATATTACATATTGATATGACATCCCACTTAAAGGTTCATATTACATATTGATATGACATCCCACTTAAAGGTTCATGATACATATTGATATGACATCCCACTTAAAGGTTCATAGTACATATTGATATGACATCCCACTTAAAGGTTCATATTACATATTGATATGACATCCCACTTAAAGGTTCATGATACATATTGATATGACATCCCACTTAAAGGTTCATAGTACATATTGATATGACATCCCACTTAAAGGTTCATGATACATATTGATATGACATCCCACTTAAAGGTTCATATTAACATATTGATATGACATCCCACTTAAAGGTTCATGATACATATTGATATGACATCCCACTTAAAGGTTCATATTACATATTGATATGACATCCCACTAAAAGGTTCATATTACATATTGATATGACATCCCACTTAAAGGTTCATAGTACATATTGATATGACATCCCACTTAAATGTTCATATTACATATTGATGTGACATCCCACTTAAATGTTCATTATACATATTGATATGACATCCCACTTAAATGTTCATAGTACATATTGATGTGACATCCCACTTAAATGTTCATTATACATATTGATATGACATCCCACTTAAATGTTCATAATACATATTGATGTGACATCCCACTTAAATGTTCATTATACATATTGATATGACATCCCACTTAAAGGTTCATAATACATATTGATATGACATCCCACTTAAAGGTTCATTATACATATTGATATGACATCCCACTTAAAGGTTCATAATACATATTGATATGACATCCCACTTAAAGGTTCATAATACATATGGATATGACATCCCACTTAAAGGTTCATGATACATATTGATATGACATCCCACTAAAAGGTTCATTATACATATGGATATGACATCCCACTTAAAGGTTTATTATACATATTGATACAGCATCCCAATTAAAGGTAATACATATTGATATGACATCCCACTTAAAGGTTCATTATACATATCGATATGACATCCCACTTAAAGGTTCATAGTACATATTGATATGACATCCCAATTAAAGGTTCATAGTACATATTGATATGACATCCCACTTAAAGGTTCATAATACATATTGATATGACATCCCACTTAAAGATTCATTATACATATTGATACAACATCCCAATTAAATGTTCATTATACATATTGATATGACATCCCTCTTAAAGGTTCATTATACATATTGATATGACATCCCACTTAAAGATTCATTATGCATATTGATATGACATCCCACTTAAAGGTTCATAATACATATTGATATGACATCCCACTTAAAGATTCATTATACATATTGATATGACATCCCACTTAAAGGTTCATTATACATATTGATATGACATCCCACTTAAAGGTTCATTATACATATTGATATGACATCCCACTTAAATGTTCATTATACATATTGATATGACATCCCACTTAAAGGTTCGTAATACATATTGATATGACATCCCACTTAAAGGTTCATTATACATATTGATATGACATCCCACTTAAATGTTCATTATACATATTGATATGACATCCCACTTAAAGGTTCGTAATACATATTGATATGACATCCCACTTAAAGGTTCATTATACATATTGATATGACATCCCACTTAAATGTTCATTATACATATTGATATGACATCCCACTTAAAGGTTCGTAATACATATTGATGTGACATCCCACTTAAATGTTCATATTACATATTGATGTGACATCCCACTTAAAGGTTCGTAATACATATTGATATGACATCCCACTTAAAGGTTCATATTACATATTGATATGACATCCCACTTAAAGGTTCGTAATACATATTGATATGACATCCCACTTAAAGGTTCATTATACATATTGATATGACATCCCATTTAGAGGTTCATATTACATATTGATATGACATCCCATTTAGAGGTTCATATTACATATTGATACAACATCCCAATTAAAGGTAATACATATTGATATGACATCCCACTTAAAGGTTCATGATACATATTGATATGACATCCCATTTAGAGGTTCATATTACATATTGATATGACATCCCACTTAAAGGTTCATTATACATATTGATATGACATTCCACTTAAAGATTCATTATACATATTGATATGACATTCCACTTAAAGGTTCATTATACCTATTGATATGACCCTACTCCAGGGCTATTTGGTAGAGTTACGAACTCAAAGATCTGTTATCTTGAATTCAATCCCAGCCCCTCAACATTAAAACACTGCCCTGTTCGCTGCCCATCTTAATGTTTCCATCATTCTGGTGGAGTCAGCTTTAATAGTGTTTAACAGGTTCCCTTCTCCCCTTTTCCCCGTTTCAAGACCTTCTCCAACGCATAGGGTTTTGTGCTGGGTATCAGGAAATCTGTTAGATAATTGCTGGCAGATTTTGGGTGGAGCGCATATGGAGTTGTCTGAGGGCGCTGAATCCCTCTTGAAATAACACCAATAACTCCAATATATAGAACCGATACTGATGTATGGTTGTGAGGCGCAGATAGTCAACACGCAAAGTCGGAACAAAATTGAGGCTACTGAAATGTGGTTTCTAAGAAGAATGTTGAGAGTTCCATGGACAGCAAAGAAAACAAACGAGACCGTCTTTTGAAGGAGGCAGACACAAGAAGATCATTAATAAAGAAGATTAGGAAAAGACAAGCAACATTTATTGGACATTTTATGAGGAAAGAGAAATTAGAGCATCTGGTCACAACAGAAAAGCTGGAGGGAAAGAGAACACCAGGAAGACCCAGGGAGAAGATATTGAACGGACTTGCAAAGTGGCTGAGGACAGGGAGGGTGGAAGATGTACTTGCAGCTACAAGGGATAGATTTGTATGGAGGGCCATGATCGCCAAAGCCAAGCGGCAGGGCACATGATGATGATGATGATGATGATGATGATGATGATGATAACGTAAATAAATTAATCAGTTTATAGATTATTTCAAAACATACTTAGAATATGTCTGACTTGACTGAGTGAGTGAGTGAGTGAGTGAGTGAGTGAGTGAGTGAGTGAGTGAGTGAGTGAGTGAGTGACTTTTTATCCAATCATCTTAAAGGGAGTCCGCCTAAAACATCTCTTCATTATTATCATGTCCCCGTTTTTCGAAGGATTTGTTTCAAACCAGACATATTTTAAGTATGTTTTGAAACTATCTACAAATTGATAAATGTATTTACTTCATCATCATCATCATCATCATGTGCCCTGCCGCATGGCTTTGGCGATTAAGGCCCTCCACACGAATATGTCCTTTGTCGCCGCAAGTACATCTCACACTCTCTCTATCTTCAGCCACCCTGCAAGACTGTCCGATATTTTCTTCCTGGGTCTACCTGGTGTTCTCTTTCCCTCCAGCTATCCTGTTGTGACCAGGTGTTTTAATTCTTTTTTTCTCATAAAATGTCCTATAAATGTTGCTTGTCTTTTCCTAATCTTCTTTATTAATGATCTTCTTGTGTCTGCCTCGGTGAGGACTGTGTCGTTTGTTTTCTTTGCTGTCCATGGAACTTTCATCATTCTTCTTAGAAACCACATCTCAGTGGCCTCAATTTTGTTCGGACTTTGCGTGTCGACTGCTCACTCCTCACAACCGTACAACAGTATCGGTTCTACATAACGTTCAAGAACTCTCTTCCTGATGTTACTAGATATAGGCATGCGTCTGTTGGTAAGAACGCTTTTCATCTTTTTGAATGCTGTTTTGGCTTGGCCAATTCTGCTGGCTATTTCTGATGTGCATCTACCGTCTGGTAAGATAACCGTTACCAGATATTTAACTTCATCATCAGCCTGTCTCAAAGTTGTTCCGTTGGCTGTTATTTTGCATGAGGGGATGTTTTGTTGTTGTTTTTGTTCTTGTTTTGTTTTTACTGATTACCATGATTTCAGTTTTTTTTATTTAGCCCCAACCCTTTATTTTTGCTTTTTACTTCTATTATATTCACAAGGTTTTGTAGTTTGTTTGTTTGTTTTTGCAATTAGTCATTAGTCATCTGCGTAACGAATGTTGTTGATCATTCTTCCTCCAACCTTTATCCCAGGGCATTCTTCTAGGTTTCTCATGAGGGTTTCGCTGTAAAGTGTAAAAGAAATCTACTTCTAGCACAGCGAATGAGCTAACTGAGGCTGACCATAATGTAATTATATTATCCAAGGAAGATGATGACCCACCTCAATGATACGTGATCGGTAGAAGGCGGACTCCTCATCCCGTGTCTGGTTTCTGCACAGGCCCAGGCCCAGTCTGCTCACAGATAACATATAGCCAGGTCAATGGTGGTCAACATCAATTAGTTGTTGATTTCAGCACTGTGGTGGCGATGATGATGACGACGACGATGATGATGATAAGATGATGATGATGATGATGATGATGATGGTGGTGGTGGTGATGATGATGATGATGATGATGATGATGATGATGATGACGACGATGTCCGCGTTTTCAACGTAATCATCTCATCATCATCTTCACCATCGTAAAATCACCGTTTTACCATTATTTTGATCATCATCATCATCATCATCATCATCATCATCATCACCATTACCACCATCACCACCATTACCATCATCACCACCACCACCACCCCACCATCATCATCATCATCATCATCATCATCATCATCATCATCATCATTATCGTCGTCGTCGTCGTCGTCATCATTATCATTATTATCATCATCATCATCTATATCAATTATTCTTTCGCCGTTTCTAGCATCAGTGCGTACGGAATTTACTCCGAGCGCGGAGACGGCTCTCTTGAGAAACTGAAACTGACACTGACACTAACACTGACACTAACACTGACACTGACACTGACGCTGACGCTGACGCTGACGCTGACAATGACACTGACACTAACACTTACAATGACATTGACACTGACACTGAAACTGAAACTGACAATGACACTGACATTGACACTGACACTGAATCTGAATCTGACACTGATATTAACACTAACAATGACACTGACACTGACACTGACATTGACACTGACATTGACACTGACACTGACATTGACACTGACACTGGCACTGACACTGACAATGACACTGACACTGAATCTGTTTCCGGTGTACACACCTCTGGCCATCGAATTCCACGTGGGAGCCGTCGATGATGATGGATCGTTCCTCCACGTACACTTTGGCAACCTGCTTCCCCCTCTCCATGTAAATGATCTTGGCCCACATTCCGGCGTCCAGTGTATGCAGGCTTGCTAGGACCTTGTCGATTATGCGCTGTAGGGATGAAAGCATAGTGACTTACAATCTTTGACGACCAACAAACATTTAAGCATACTTAGTGACTTACAAACTTCGAGGACTAACAATCTAAGCGTAAATCAACCAACAAACATCTAAGCATAGTGACTTACAAACTTCGACGACCAACAGACATCTCAGCATACTTAGTGACTTACAAACTTCGACGACCAACAAACATCTAAGCATACTTAGTGACTTACAATCTTTGACGACCAACAAACATCTAAGCATAGGTAAGGACTTACAATCTTCGACGACCAACAAACATCTAAGCATACTTAGTAACTTACACTCTTCGACGACCAACAGACCTGTAAGCATATTTAGTGACTTACAAACTTCGACAACCAACAGACATCTAAGCATAGTTAATGATTTACAAACTTCGACGACCAACAGACATCTAAGCATACTTAGTGACTTACAAACTTCGACGACCAACAGACATCTAAGCATACTTAGTGACTTACAATCTTCGACGACCAAAAAACATCTAAGCATAGTTAGTGACTTACAAACTTCGACGACCAAAAAACATCTAAGCATAGTTAGTGACTTACAAACTTCGACGACCAACAAACATCTAAGCATAATTAGTGACTTACAATCTTCGACGACCAACAAACATCTAAGCATACTTAGTGACTTACAAACTTCGACGACCAAAAAACATCTAAGCATACTTAGTGACTTACAAACTTCGACGACCAACAAACATCTAAGCATACTTAGTGACTTACAATTTTCGACGACCAACTAACATCTAAGCATACTTAGTGTCTTACAATCTTTGACAACCAACAAACATCTAAGCATACTTAGTGACTTACAATCTTCGACAACCAACAAACATCTAAGCATAGTTAGTGACTTACAATCTTCCACGACCAACAGACATCTAAGCATACTTAGTGACTTACAATCTTCGACGACCAACAAACATCTAAGCATACTTAGTGACTTACAATCTTCGACGACCAACAGACATCTAAGCATACTTAGTGACTTACAAACTTCGACGACCAAACCAACCGACATCTAAGCATAGTTAGTGACTTACAATCTTTGACGACCAACAAACATCTAAGCATAGTTAGTGACTTACAACCTTCGACGACCAACAAACATCTTTAAAATAAAGAGATGACTACAAATGTGCAATACATACTGGGGAAAATATTAAAAGAAAAGAAGAGTATCTGGATTTCAATCTACAAGAACGGCATTGTTGTACGTTAATCATTATTGACTATTCAGAAAACTTGTTTGAAAACACACACACACACACACACACACACACACACACACACACACACACACACACACACACACACACACACACACACACACACACACAGACACGCACGTACACACACAGAGAGAGAGAGAGAGAGAGAGAGAGAGAGAGAGACACGCACGTACACACGCACGCACAGAGAGAGAGAGATAGAGAGAGAGAGAGAGAGAGAGAGAGAGAGACAGACAGACACAGAGAGAGAGAGGGATAGAAAATTATATCTTTTGGGATGTCTTCAGTGCAGTATAAAAAATTGCAAGTTTCCATTGTTTTTTCAACAATGGTATATTAGACGTCCGTACATGGTATCTTTTGGGATGTGTTCAGTGCAGTATAAAAATCGCAAGTTTCCTTTTTTTCAACAATGGTGTATTGGATGTCCGTAATAATATCTTTTGGGGTGAATTCAGTGCAGTATAAAAATTGCAAGTTTCCGTTCTTTTCAACAATAGTATATTGGGACGTCCGTATATGATATCATTTGGGATGTGTTCAGTGCAGTACAAAAATTGCGAGTTTCCCATTGCTTTTACAACAATGGTGTATTGGGATGTCCGTACATGATATCTTTCGGGATGTGTTCAGTGCAGTATGAAAATTACGTGTTCATTTTTTAAGCAATAGAATATTAGACGTCCGTATATGATATCTTTCGGGATGTGTTCAATGCAGTATAAAAATTGCAAATTTCCTTCTTTTTTCAACAATGGTATATTGCGTGTCCGTACATGTTATTTTTTGGGATGTGTTCAGTGCAATATGAAAATTGCGAGTTTCCATGTATTTTTTCAACAATGGTAAATTGGTTCGTCCGCACATAATATCTTTTGTGATGTAGCCATTCTACATCGACGGGAATGACCAAACCAACGAGGACGTTGTTATTGAGCAAAAAGGGCATGTATGGTTGACATGCTCGCCTGGTCCAAGACATCCTTGTGTCCTTGTCTGGCGCATGGTCCTGCCAGGAAAGGTCCAAGAATCCGGTGCTACCACAATAAAGGGGAAGTTACTGAGGCTGTATTCTTGGCGCACATGTAGGGTGCCGCCATAGCGAAGAGTACTCAATATGCAGACTCTGTGGACTCAAATTTTCCGCCTACATAACTTGACGCAAAATGTTATGTATGCACACAAACAGGCTTTTATATCAGGCTGCAAAAAAGACATGTATGTCTTTGTGCATATGGGGGCTACAAATATATGGAAATGGTGATTCGTGGAGATTTTGAGTTTTGGGAGTGATCATAAACATAGAGTTAGAGACACAGACAGTGGTGATACAGAGAGAAAGAGATAGACAGACCCAGAGACAGAGGGACAGAGAGACAGAGACAGTGAGACAGAGACAGAAACAGAGGGACAGAGATAGAGAAATAGAGACAGAGAGACAGAGAGACAGAGAGATAGAGACAGAGAGAATGAGAGAATGAGAGACAGAGTCAGAGAGATAGAGACAGAGACAGAGAGATAGAGACAGAGAGACACAGACACAAACACAGAGACAGAAACAGAGAGACAGAGAGACAAAGAGACAGAGAGACAGAGAGACAAAAAGACAGAGACAGAGAGACAGAGAGACATAGAGACAGAGACAGAGAGATAGAGACAGAGACAAAGAGATAGAAACAGAAACAGATAGACACAGATACAGAAACAGAGAGAGAGAGAGAGACAGAGACAGAGACAGAGAGACAGAGACAGAAACAGAGAGAGAGAGAGAGACAGAGAGACAGAGAGACAGAGAGACAGAGACAGAAACAGAGAGATAGAGACACAGACAGACAGAGAGACAGAGAGACAGAGAGACAAACTAACAGACTCACGTTATACAGGCCAGTCGGGTCGACAGCAACGATCGAAGACGCCGAATCGTCCACGTATCCGTGAAAATCTCTGGCGTACCCTAGGTGGTTCCTGTCAGGGCCGTTGGCGTACCCGGGGTAGTTTCTGTCCGAACCGTTGGCGTAGCCAGGGTGGCCCATGTTCAAATCATTTCGGCCGTACGGTTGCCCATGGGATGGTCCATAGGGTGGCCTTCTTTGATCTTCAGGGTACAGGGGTCCTTGATGCTGTAATGGTCTCTGCAAAATTTGCGAACGAGCAGATCTGTGCTTAGAATGAATTATTTGTTGATTTGTTGAATGAAAGGCCCCCAAAAGTGGCAAAATTAACTTCACATAAAAACTGTGCATATGAAAGGGAAAAAAAGTGGACACAAAAGGCCAAAGTGGCAAAATTAACTGATCATGAAAAGAAATAAAAATTTTGCACAAAGTTCAGAAAGAAACAAAGAACGAAAACAGGACAAATAGCTAAAACAAATCCCCCCCCCCCCAAAAAAAAAAAAAAAAAAAAAATCAATGACATAAATAAAGAAAAAAGAAATAAGGGAGAGATGAAATGAATACATAAAGAAAAAAAAATAACGAGAAAAAAAAGAAGCAAGCATAAAGCAGAAGGAAAAACAAAAACAAAGGGGGAACAAAGAAAGAAACAAAGTAAAA
>JAPXFY010000027.1:29543940-29553940 GCA_030674185.1 Monoplex corrugatus | reverse complement strand
AGCCCGAGAGATACAGACACCTGCGTGCTGTCAAGACTTAAGCAACACCCACAATGATGCATCCTGAAGTGGATGACAATCGACGGTGTGGTTCCATTCTTGCCAATGAGCCCACAGCACGCCCACTCTGAGTAGGAGCCGGTTAGAACTGAAAAATCCCAGATTTGTATATTTTTGAAAGGACTGATGGGGATTCGAACATACAACTTTCCAGTTGGTAGTCCGTTGCAGTAACCACTACACCACGCGACAGGAGACCTTTCTTAGTGTTAGGCATCCACTGGATGGCGCGGAAGTCGAGTGTTTAGACGCTGGTCCTCCAAACTGAAGTCGGTCAAACTTGATGGATAAAGTGGAAGTTTGTTCCAGTCACCCAGTGCTAGTGCCTGAAACTCCCCTTCGGTGTCTTCTCTTCTTCTTCTTGGGGTACGCTGCTACACAATCATCTGAGTCCGGCGATGAGTGCAGCCGTCTTTTCCGCTCCTGACTGCAGCCATGGAGTTTGGTTGTCAGCGGAGTGTCTGTCGGCTACACTCTGTCTTACCACCTGTGAAGGGGACATCTTTGGATATATGCTCCGTGTTTGTCTTCTTGACGCAGGACAGGTTGGAGGGCGCCAGCTTCAGTTTGCGGTACATGTGGCTGTTCAGCCAATTGTGACCAGTGCGCAACCTCACCAGGCAATGCTGCTCTTTAGACAAAAGTGTATCATCCCTGAGTCGTCTCGGCATGAAAGCGCCTGATATGCCCCTCTTCTCACTGTACTGACGCTGTGTTAGGTTGTTCTTCTCTGGCTCCCTCCTATCGCTCATGCCCGGAACTCCGCAGTGGTGGCACTTTCGCATAATGGCTACTATCTCATCAAGTCGACGAGAATGGCGCTCGCCCATGAGGTCCCTCCAGGTGGTGCAGCGTCGGGCTCCGCGCCTCAACGAGGTCCACCCTCAGCGACTGGAGGTCCCTCCCATCCGCCTTCTGCGGCCTTCGAGTGTAATCTCTCGCTGGCAAATCATCAAATATGCACATTAAAGATGTTGAAAGTCATGTGAATGTTTAGTGGCTCATGGACACACGAAAACGCTAAGCATGCAATCCTCGAAAACCGATCAACCAAAGCCCAGTCAAGCCACAAGCTAATAATCAATAAAAAAAACAACAACAACGTTTTAATATTACCTGACCACAAACAACTTTTCAATTAAAAATGTGCTTTTTACCAATCAGACAACAACACCACCACCAACAACAAAAACACCATTCCTCCCCCCCCCCCCCCACACACCACCCACACATACACAAACCAAACAAATGAAACAAAAACAAACCAAAACAAACAAACAAAATTTGAACCAACCACCACCATACCAATAGTACAACCACCATCACCAACCCACCACACAGCCAGCATCAACAACAGACAGAATTCCCCCTCCCGTACTCCCCTTCGTCCCCTTCAATTTTCAATTAACTCATTCATTACCTGTCCCAAACTAGCATGTTTGATGAAAAAGACCTCAGCACTCTTGACAGCCTTCCCCGCGTTGACGTAACATCCGGTTTTCTTGAGGGAGCGATCATTATCCATAAGGGACACAAACTTCTCTGGAGTACCTTGAGGATCAGTGGTCACTGACGTCAGTTTGTTCATGATGCCGTAATCTGGCTGCAATTTAAATAATTGTTAAAAGTTGGACAGTCAACACGCAAAATCAGAACAAAATTGATGCAACTGAAATGTGGTTTTTAAGAACAAACAAACGAGACAATCTTAAAGGAGGCAGACACAAGAAGATCGTTAATAAAGAAGACTAGGAAAAGACAAGCAACATTTATAGGACATTTTACTTGGAAAGAAAAATTAGAGCAGCTTGTCGCAACAGGATAGCTGGAGGGAAATAGGAACACCCAGGTAGACCCAAGGAGAAAATATTGGACAGACTTGCTGGGTGGCTGAGGACAGAGGGGATGGGAGATGTACTTGCAGCGACAAGGGATAGATTCATATGGAGGGCCATGATCACCAACGCCATGCAGCAGCATGTTGATGATGATGATGATGATGATGATGACAGTGCATGGCGACATCGTGGATATTTTGTACTTTTGACAAAATGAAGTTTTTTCCCCCTTTCTCGGTAAGACGAGATGCTGCTAAACAAAACAAAAATAAAATAGGGAGATGAAAAGGGGAATTTATTTGATGATAATGATAAATCATTTCTGTATAACATTATTCTTCAAGCTCATTCGGACTCACAGCACCATTCATATTTACAAGACACAGAATGTAATGCATACGGAAGCATTCGTATATCGCATATACATATATGTAACGGAATATATACATTCGTACAAGAACAACAACAAAAAGACATACTAACAGCGTCTAACCGTACACACACACACACACACACACACACACACACACACACACACACACACACACACACACACACGCACGCACTCATGCACGCACACACACATACACACATACACTCTCACACATCTCGTCGTCGGCCTCTTTACATCTCAGGAGATGATAGTCTGCACCAGGAGGCGTTGTGGTCATGACGTGCACTTTCTGCCGTGGCTGTGCAGGCCGATTCTTGAGTGGCAATCTCTGTCACATCTGCCACATACAAATTGAGTCGCTGTTGTCTGGTTTCTGGAACGTTGCTTGCGAAGAGCCCTTTTCTCATCTGCGCTTTCTGCTCTCCTCCTCTCCGCATTCACAACACCTTGCTGAACGGCTGTCCGCCACGCTGCCCTGTCTGCCGCCAGAGTCTCCCAAGAGCCTGGGTCAATCCCTGAGCTTCTAAGGTCCCTTTTGCATGCGTCTACAAAGCGTAGCTGTGGGCGTCCTGGAGTTCGCTTCCGGTTTGCCAGTTCGCCGTAGAGAACGTCTTTTGATATGCGTCCATCCTCCATTCGACGCACATGGCCAAGCCAGCGTAGTCGGCGTTGGCTTAGAAGGGCAAAGATGGTCTGTAGGCCCGCACGACGGAGGACCTCTGTGTTGGTCACCTTGTCTTGCCATTGGATGCCGAGGATGCGTCGCAAGCAGCGGAGATGGAATATGTTGATCCTCTTTTCTTGGCTGGCGTATGTGGTCCAGGCTTCACTTGAGTAGAGAAACGTGCTCAACACACATGCTCTGTACACCTGCATTTTGGTGTTCGCAGTGAGACTGCTGTTGGACCAGACCCGCTTGTTCAGTTTAGCCATAACAGATGAGGCCTTTGCAATTCTGGCGCTGATTTCAGCGTCCAGAGAGAGGTTGTCACTTATGGTGGACCCCAAGTACTGAACTTTGTGGACAGTATTGAGGTCGTAGTCTCCAATGTGTAGAGATGGTGTTTCTTCACAGCCTTGGCCTAAGATCTCAGTTTTCTTCAAGCTGATTATGAGACCAAACTCTCTGCAAGCGTGGGCGAAGCGATCAACGAGCCTCTGGAGATCTTGTTCACTGTGGGAAGCCAGCGCAGCATCATCTGCAAAGAGAGCTTCTCTGATGGTCTTCTTTTCCACCTTGGTTTTGGAACGAAGCCTGGCAATGTTGAAGAGCTTTCCATCGGTCCTTGTATGAAGATATACCCCTTCTTCAGATCTGTAGAAGGCATAGGTCAGCAACATCGAGAAGAAGATCCCGAACAGAGTTGGGGCCAAAACACATCCCTGTTTCACTCCGCTGCTGATTCTAAAAGGCTCTGATGTGGCACCATTATAGCACACAGTGCTATGCATATCCTCGTGGAAAGACTCGGTGACAGCTGATAGTCTTGGGGGCAGCCGATTTTCTTCAAAAGCTTGAAAAGACCACTCCGACTGACCAGGTCAAACGCTTTCGTGAGATCAATGAAGGCGAGGCAAAGGGCATGTGCTGCTCGCGGCACTTTTCCTGTAGTTGCCGGACAGAGAAGATCATGTCAATGGTCGATCTTCCGGCCCTGAAGCCGCACTGGGACTCAGGATAGATGCGAGCTGCCAGCCTCTAAAGACGGGTTAAGACGACTCTGGCGAATGCTTTCCCAACAATGCTGAGGTAATAAAAACGCACATACATGAATTATTACACCGTGCCAATTGGTGTGCTGTTAGAAGTGAAAGTACGTCTTGGTGGAGAAAAAGAATCCTGTGTTAACAAAGAAGTCCTGGTGAACATAAATCTTTGACTGCATGGGAAATCCAAAACAAGTGTGACTGCCCGCGTTCAAGCAAACAGGAACCAGAAAAAACACGATTGAAGAATACGAACGCGTACTTAATATAATCAGACAAGACAGGCGCAAATTTTCGGCTAACTGGCCTTTGTCAACGTAAGATTACAAACAAACACCAGATACAAAACTTATGAGAAAAAGACTGAAACGTCCCTTCTGCTGTGTCCAATGTGAGAAAAGGAATCACACGTGGTCAAAGACTTACATTCATTCCTTTTCTCACATTGGTCACAGCAGAAGGGAAATTTCAGTCTTTTTCTCATTATTTTTGTATCTGGTGTTTTGTTTGTTTGTAATCTTACGCTTGACAAAGGCCAGTTGGCGAAAATTTGCGCCTGTCTTGTCTTGTTGTATGGGAAAGCCTTGGGGACCAGGTGAATCTCCCCTCCCCCTTGATTGTATGGAAGACCTGGATGACCAGATAAGTCTTTGACTGTGTGGAAGTCCTTGGTGACCAGGCAAGGCTCTGTGTGGAAGGCCTGGGTGACCAGGTAAATCTCTGACTGTGTGGAAGACCTGGTTGAACAGGTAAGTCTTTGACTGCGTGCAAGGTCTGGGTGACGAGGTAAGTCCGTGTCGAAAGGCTTTGGTGACTAAATCTTTGACTGTGTGAAAGTCCTTGGTGACCAGGTAAGTCTTTGACTGTGTGGAAGGCCTTGGTGACCAGGTACGTCTTTGACTGTGTGGAAGGCCTGGGTGACCAGATAAGTCTTTGACTGTGTGGAAGGCCTGGGTGACCAGGTAAGTCTTTGACTGTGAGGACAGCCTTGGTGACTAAATCTTTGACCGTGTGGAAGTCCTTGGTGACCAGGTAAGTCTTTGATTCTGTGGAAGTCCTTGGTGACCAGGTAAGTCTTTGATTCTGTGGAAGGCCTTGGTGACCAGGTAAGTGTTTGATTCTGTGGAAGGCCTTGGTGACCAGGTAAATGTATGACTGTGTGGAAGGCCTTGGTGACCAGGTAAGTCTTTGACTGTGTGGAAGTCATTGATGACTGGCTAAGTCTTTGTGTGGAAGGCCTGGGTGACCAGGTAAGTCTTTGACTGTGTGGAAGGCCTTGGTGACCAGGTAAGTCTTTGACTGTGTGGAAGTCCTTGGTGACCAGGTAAGTCTCTGACTGTGTGGAAGTCCTTGGTGACCAGGTAAGTCTTTGACTGTGTGGAAGTCCTTGATGACCAGGTAAGTCTTTGACTGTGTGGAAGTCCTTGATGACCAGGTAAATCTTTGACTGTGTGGAAGGCCTGGGTGACCAGGTAAATCTATGACCATGTGGAAGGCCTTGGTGACCAGGTAAATCTTTGACTGTGTGGAAGGCCTGGGTGACCAGGTAAGTCTTTGACCGTGTGGAAGGCCTTGGTGACCAGATAAATCTCTGACTGTGTGGAAGGAAGGAAGAAGAAGGAAGGAAGGAAGGAAGGAAAGAAGGAAGGAACGACCGTCCGACCGACCGAACGAACGAACAAATAAATAAATAAGTGAACCCACCCCAAACACAGCACTGATGAGCTCCGTGTTGTGGGCGAACTTGATTTTGTAAGGCGGCACTTTCTCCCGATTGCACGTCTCGACGTCACGTTGAAAGATGACGTCATACAGGTGGTACTGGATGCGCTCAGAGGCCATGTTACGCAGGAAGGCCTCCAGGCCTCCACTGGGCCCCTGCTGGCTGGTCTCCTGGGACGTGGTATCCACAACAGTGATGGGCGTCAGGGGTCCGTGGTCACTGAAACAAAAGGGAAGGGTACAGTCGCGTTTTAAAAGTCTTGGAATAAAGGGTTAAGGATGGTGACGGTGATGATGATGATGACGATGACGATGATGAAGGTGACGACGAAGCTAATTATCGCAATGACGACGACAACGATGACGACGATGACGATGACAACAACGACGACGACAAACGATGACAACGATGACGATGTCAACAACGACGACGACAAACGATGACAACGATGACGATGACACTCACACGTAATGGGAATCAGGTGAGAGGGCGTGGTTGAGGCGTGTGAGGATGACAGACTGCAGACGACGATACAGTTCCACCTGAAGCACATCCAGGTTCCATAGTGCTTGTCCCTCTGTACATGCCATACGTACGACCTCACCTGCAAGACAGATTTTTTCATTTTGTTTTTTTTCTTCACACATAAAACATTATCAGTTCTGTGTCTTTGTTGGTGATGTGATGTTGCTATTGTTGTTTTCCATACAGAAAATATTATCATTTCTGTGTACTTGTGGGTGATTTTATTGATATTGTTTTCCACACGAAAATGTTATCAGTTCTGTGTCTTTGTGGGTGATGTGATCTTATTATTGTTGTTTTCCATACGGAAAAGTGATCAGTTCTGTGTATTTGTTCGTGATCTTATGTTATGATTATGTTGTTTTTTTGTTTGTTTTTGTTTTTTGCTGTTGTTATAAATCTTTTGCAGGATCTGAGATTTAGAAAAAGACATGTCAGCATTTATCAGGAGCTTGATGTACATGTAGTCTGACCATGTAGACCACGCATGAAAAAATGACATGAAGTTATACATCGTTACTGTATAAGCGCTATTTCCCAAACTTTTTCGGACTTACTGAGCTTTTTCACATACTGTTTTTGTCATTTTTTGTTTGTTTTTTGTGTTTTGTTTTGTGTTCTTTTGCTTTGTTTTGTTTGGTTTGGTTTTGGTTTGGTTTTGGGCTTGGTTTTTGGTTTTGGTTTGGTTTGGTTTGGTTTGGTTTGCTCTGGTTTGGTTTGTTTTGTTTTGTTTTGTTTTGTTTAGTTTAATTTCGTTTGGCTTGACTTGGTTTGGCTTGGTTTGGTTTGGTTTGGTTTGGTTTGATTTGGTTTGGTTTGGTTTGGTTTGGTTTGGTTTGGTTTGGTATGGGTTTGGTTTGGTTTATTTGGTTTGGTTTAGGTTGGGTTGGGTTGGGTTGGGTTGGCTCGTTTTGATTTGTTTTGTTTGGTTTGGTTTCTTTTGATTTGGTTTGGTTTCGTTTAGCTTGTTTTAGATTGGCTTGGTTTGGTTTGGTTTAGTTTTGTTTGGTTTGGTTTAGTTTGGTTTGGTTGGGTTAGGTTGGGTTGGGTTTAGTTTGGTTTGGGTTGGTTTGGCTTGTTTTGGTTTTGGTTTGGTTTGTTTGGTTTGACTTGGTTTGGTTTGGTTTGGTTTGGCTTCGTTTGGTTTAGTTTGGTTTGGTTTGGTTTGGGTTTGGTTTATTTGCTTTGGTTTGGTTTGGTTTGGTTTGGTTTGGTTTGGCTTGGCTTGGCTTGGCTTGGTTTGGTTTGGTTTGGTTTGGTTTGGTTTCAATTGGGTTGGCTTGGCCTGACTTGGCTTGTTTGGGTTTTGGTTTGGTTTTGTTTAGTTTGGTTTGGTTTGGTTTGGTTTGATGTGTTTGGTTTGGTTTGGTTTGGCTTGGTTTGGTTTGGTTTGGTTTGGGTTTTTTGGTTGTTTGGTTTTGGTTTGATTTGGTTTTGTTTTTGGTTTGGTTTGGTTTAGTTTGGTTTGGTTTGGTTTGCTTGAGTTTTGGTTTGGTTTGGCTTGTTTGGGTTGTGGTTTGATTTGGTTTTGTTTGTTTGGTTTGGTTTGGTTTGATTTTCGTATGGCTTGTTCTGGTTTTGGTTTGGTTTGGGCTGGTTTGGTTTGGTTTGATTTGGTTTGGCTTGGTTTGGTTTGTTTGGCTTGTTTGGTTTTGATTTGGCTTGGTTTGGCTTGGCTTAGCTTGGAATGGTTTGGCTTGGTTTAGCTGGTTTTGGTTTTGGTTTGGTTTGGTTTGGTTTTGGTTTGGTTTGGTTTTGGTTTGGCTCGTTTTGCTTTGATTTGGTTTGGTTTGGTTTGGTTTGGTTTGATTTGCTTTGCTTTGTGCTTGGTTTGGGTTTTCTGTTGCTCTTTTAGTGAGCACGGAACATTCATGCTGTCAGGCGATCTGACCACATTCCACTGTTTTTGTTTCATACAGTTTGCATCTTTGGTGAGGCTTTGATTGATTGATTTGATTCAGATTTTAATCAGCACCCACCTCAGGTGATGTGGCTAACGGGGATAACCATCCCAGGGAATAGGGGGTAGAATAGGGAGGGACTTATATAACCCTATAATGACACCACAAACTAGAACAACAACGATGTTTTTCTGTGGGACAGTGAGAAAGCCAGTTTTAATGTAGCGCACCAGGGAAATCGAACCCACAACCATTAGCATGAGAATCCGACATGTGTTTCGTTGTTGTTGTTGCTGTTATCATTGTTGCTGTTGTTGTTTGTTGTTGTTGTTGTTGTTATTGTTGCAACTCTCCTTTAATCATACACCCCCTACCTCCAACGTACACGCCTATTTTTAGTTCAAGGGGCTGAACTCATGTCCGATTTCATCAATCAGGTTCCTGACTTATCTCTCTTCCTTCGGTATCGACTGATCAGACAGGCAAAAAAGTCAATACAACACCAATGCACTTCAGTAAAGGTTAAAGAAAATGTTACCAAAGAGGTCCGTTCTCAGGGGAAAAGAACAGAACAAGGTTAATTTGTCAGAGAGCTTCCAGACAGATCTAATGATCAGCGTGGCTGCAAAAAATGCAAAATACTACGTTTACTGTGCTGCAAATTAATAAGTGTTGAGGAATGTTAGGCAACAATGAATGGACATAAACACTAATTTTCTCCTCTATTTTCCCTTTCTCTCTCTCTCTCTCTCTCTGAACTGTAAAAAAACAAACAAACAAACAAACAAAAACAAAGAGAGAGACAGAGAACAGAGAGAGACAGAAACAGAGAGACAGAGAGGGAGAGAGAATATATATAAAGAGGCAGAGAGGAGAGTGTCTGTGTTTGTATTTACGTGTGTTAGTGTGTGTGTGTGCGTGTGCGTTGGTGCGTGCTTGTGTGTGTGTGTGTTTTGTGTGTGTTTGGTGTCAGAAGATGAGAGAGAGAGAAGATGAGAGAGAGAGAAAGAGAAAAGGTGTGTGTGTGTGTTTTTTGAGTAGTGACGAGGTATGGGGTGTGAGGTGTGGACACAAAAAAAAAAAAAAAAAAACAGAGAAATTCAGACAAACAACAGACAGATTGAGATAGAAATAGAGACAGAGAGAAAGAGACAAAATGACAGAGAGAGAGGAGGGAGACAGAGAGAGAAAGTGTGTGTTGTGTGTATGTGTGTGTGCGTGTGTGTGTGTGTTAGTGAGAGTAGAGATAGATAGATAATATAGAGAGAGATAGAAAGATAGAGAAAGAGAAGAGAGACTCAGTACACCTACCTCTGACAACACTAGCAGTGGACATCAGCTCAGCCTCCAGGTGTTCTGGTCTGACCAGCAGCAGATCACAGGCTGCAAAACAACGACATACACACGTACATCTTCTTCTTCATACATTTCAATCCTTTTCTCTCACTGGACGAAGCAGCAGGGAAGTTTCAGTCTTTTTCTGCTAATTTTGTATTTGGTGTTTGTTCGTTTGTGATCTTACGTCTACACCTTGACAAAGGCCAGTTGGCCGAAAATTTAACACTTGTTCTAGTCTGGTTGTATTGAATACGCGTTCTGATTCTTTTTTTCGTTTTTTTTTTCTGGTTCCTGTTTACATTTGCATGTGTTTATCTTAAATCATATATATCCCAAGAAACTCTGAAATCTTTACATTAAAATCTAAGATTTTTCTAATGTAAACTGGAATTATATTAATTTTGTTCTCGTGAAATTCTGCAACTATTTTTTGTACAATCTGCAACTTTCTACATCGTACATTTTGTCTCAAAACAAAAATGGATAGACAGCTGAGCATTTGGGCATTGGCTGG
>JAPXFY010000027.1:29531440-29538940 GCA_030674185.1 Monoplex corrugatus | reverse complement strand
TCCTTAGATCACGTGCGCGAATGCATTGATATGTCTGCTTAATTTTCTTTTCCTTTTCTTTCCTGTTGAAGTATGGTGTATATTTTGAAACGGTTACATCCCTTGATATGGCTCTACGCATCGGCTGGGCTTTAAACAAAAATAACAATATCCAAAACAAGTGTGACTGCTCGCGTTCAAGCAAACAGGTAGCCTACCAGAAAAAAAAAAAAAAAAAAAGAATAAGAACGCGTATTTAATACAACCAGACAAGACAGGCGTAAATTTTCGGCCAACTGGCCTTTGTCAAGCGTAAGATCACAAACAAACAAATACCAGATACAAAAATTAGGAGAAAAAGACTGAAACTTCCCTGCTGGTTCGTCTAGTGTGAGAAAATGAATAAACTGACTAAAAAAAAATAACAGTAACTATAAGACAATGTCTGGGTACGCTCATGTGCTGCTTGAATCTTCGGTGAAGTGAAAGGGTCACACACAGCTACTTCTCACCAGCACCATCATCATCAAAATCACGACGACAGGAAAGGGATCACCTCACCACTAAGAACTTCCTTTCCCCCTTCCCTCCTTCTCTCCACCGCCCCCCTCCCCCCTCACACACACACACACACACCTGTATTTGTCCATCAAATGGTAGAGCTGCATCTCCCGGTCAGACAGGCCGGCCAACATGGCGTAGAAGATGCTGAACGCCCCGCAGCCAGCCCCCCTCTCTCTCAGGTACCACTTGTCCATGCACAGCGCCTGAAGCTCCGCTGTTGTGATTGAAAACAAGGTACAAAATTCTGAAGAGTTTGGTGATGATGGCTGTGATTGATGATGCTGATGGTGACGGTGATGCTGATGAGTGCTGTTCTTGATAAGGTTTTTTTTGTTTTTGATTTTTTGGTTTGGTACATTTAAAAAGATCCAGTCTTCTGCTTCTCTCCTATCTGGGTTTTTTTTTTAATGTCGAATGTTTTTTTTTCCTGTTGGTTGGTTGGTTGGATGGTTGGTCGGTTGGTTGGTTGGTTGGTTGGTGGTTGGTTGGTTGGTTGGTTGGTTGGTTGGTTGGTTGGTTGGTTGGTTGGTTGGTTGGGTGGGTGGGTGGTGGTGGTTGGTTGGTTGGTTGGTTGGTCGATTGGTTGGTTGGTTGGTTGGTTGGTGGGTGTGTGGGTGGATGGGTGGATGGGTGGCTGGTGTGGCTGCTGGCTGGTTGGTTGGCTGTTGGTTGGTTGGCTGGTTGGTTGGTTGGTTTGGTTATGGTTTCTTTTCCTCCATTTTGCACATGTCTAAATGGCCACAAAAGCTGGGACAGTTTTGCCAGTTTTGTAATGATGATATATGACGATGTTGTGCTTCCTGGACACATTTTTTGTTTCATCCACAATCTTTCACGTTCATAGTTTTAAATGAAAACGAACATATCCATGCAGCACATTATAGGCCATTTTATGAAGAAAGTTGAATTGGAGCACCTGTCACAACGGGAAAGCTGGAAGGAAAGAGAGCACCAGGTAGACCAGGGATAAGATACTAGAGGGACTTGCAGAGTGGCTGAAGTCAGGGAGGGTGGAAGAGATGCTTGAGGCAACGAGAGATAGAGACAAATGGAAGTCCATGATCGCCAACGCCATGCGGCAAAGTACCTGATGATGGATGATGATGATGATGATGATGATGATGATGATGATGATGATGATGAAGATGATAGTCATGATGCTATGGAGTTCCATCTGGAATTGAGACTGTGTTACAGGACTGTACTCTACGTTCACCATCACGATATATCCTGGCGTCAGCCGGGCCTGAGAGATGCAGACACCTACAGTCATCATCATCATCATCAGGTGCTTGCCGCATGGCGTTGGCGATTATGGACTTCTATCTGTCTCTATCATTTGTTGCCTCAAGCATCTCTTCCACCCTCCCTGTCCCCAGCCGCTCCGCAAATCCGTCTAGTATCTTTTCCCTGGTCGACCCGGTGCTCTCGTTCCCTCCAGTTTCCGTTGTGACCAGGTGCTCCAATTCCCTTTCCTCATAAAATGGCCTATAAATGTTGCCTGTCTTTCCCTAATCTTCCTTATGAATGATCTTTGTGTGTCTGCCTCCATCAAGACTGTCTCGTTTGTTTTCTTTGCTGTCCATGGAACTCTCAACATTCTCTTAGAAACCACATCTCGGCTGCCTCAATCTGACAGCAATCTGACATTGCGGTGTTGCTCAAATAAATCGGAGCAACACCCTCAATAATTCATCCGTAAAGTGGACGAGACTCGACAGTGTGGTTCCAGTCTTCCCAATGAGCCCATAGCAGCATAATTTGGGTAGGAGCATGTTGAGATCGAATAATCCCATAATGGTTTTGAAAGGACTGATGGGGATTCGAACCCACAGCCTTCCAGTCGGTAGTCTGTTGCGCTAACCACTGTACTACCGCGACTGGTGAAGTGTAAGAGAGTGTTTTGACATAGATTGTTTGCGCTGCACAAGTGGGATAACGATGGTGATGTTGGTGATGATGATGATGACGACGACGACGATGATGGCGGTGGTGGTGGTAATGATGATGATGGTGGTGGTGATGATGATGATGGTGATATTGATGGTAGTGATGAAGAAATGATGATGATGACGGTGATGATGATGATGATGATACGTAGTAGTAGTAGAAGTGGTAGTAGTAATAGTAGTAGCAGTAGCAGTAGTAGTTGTAGCAGTAGTAGTAGTAGCAGTAGGAGTTGTAATAGTAGTAGTAGCAATAGTAATAGTAGTAGTAGGAGGAGAAGGAGTTGTAGCAGTAGTAGTAGTAGCAGCAGTAGTGGTAGTATTAGTGATAGTAGTAGTAGCAGCAGCGGTAGTAGTAGTAGCAGCAGCAGCACAAGCAGCAGCAATAGCAACAGGAGCAGCAGCAGTAGTAGTAGTTGTAGTAATAGTAGTAGTAGCAGCAGCAGTAGTAGTAGTAGTAGTAGCAGTAGTAGTAGTAGTAGTAGTAGTAGTTGTTGTTGTTGTTGTCGTACCAATATAACATTTCCAATCACATCATACAATGTTTCGCATATTCTCAAGGACATGAACTAAGTCTGCATTCTTTGTCATTTCCTTCACAGCCAAAATATGACCGTATGGATATATTCGTTTTCATTAAAACTATGAACACGAAAGACTGTGGATGAAACAGAAAATGTGTCCAGGAAATACAACAGCAATGTAACTTCTAGTAAATTCTTGGACAGAGTGATTGAACGAATCAGCAAATTAATTTACCACTAATCAGCTTTGAAATCAGCTTTCGTGAATTTTGCATTGCAAGCTACAACATTACTGAATGATAATAAATGTACTTGCATTCTGATCTATAACTCATATTCTTAAGCTTTGTTTTGAAAATTATGTACAAGTCGAACCTGACACCATCTTGCCGTCTGGCCGGAAGTAGAGGGCGGCCATTTTGATACCACGCGTGCTGTCGCCATTGTGTGGTGTGCGAGCCGTCATCAAAGTCGTCAGAATGTGTTGGGCCTGCCAAGAGAGAATAACATCATGTATGCAGTAGCAATATAACGTTTCTAATCACATCTTACATTGTATCGAAAGTCCACAAGGACATGAACTACGTCATTCGCAGCCAAAATATGACTACATGAATCTGGTTCGTTTTCGTTTAAAACTATGAACGAAACCAAGTAACAACTATTAAAAACAAAAACAAAACAAAAACAAACAACAACAACAACAAAACAAACAAACAACCCCCCCCCCCCTCTGAACCAGCAAATCAACCGAACAACAGACTATTCAACTGGCCAAGTTTGCGAGTTTGGAATTTGTTTAATTAGGAGAGATTCATCGTATTCGAACAATTCCATACGAGTTCCACCCAAGTCTGCCGGTAATTGTCTGGTACATATCCTGATCCTGCGCAGAACCATATGTGCTGGCAAAGTCTTGAAATGGGGTAAAAAAAAAAGGGGGGGGGGGAGAGACTTGGAGGAGAACAGGACCTATCAAACACATCGCTGACACAATTAGAATAGTTAACAGACAGTTTTTTATGTTGTGGGCTGTGATAGAACTCAAGACTTCAGAGTCTGTGACTGTTAATAGAGCCACACAGCCTGCAACCAACCAAACGACTATTTAAACAACAAGAAAACAGTATAACAACAATACTTAGAGGAATAGTAAGAAGTGACGAATCCGAAAGATAATTATTTATCTCAACCATCCACCGACGCCTTAGCCTTTTTTTTTTTTTGTCTTTCTTTCTTTCTCTCTTTCTCTTTCTTTCTCTTTTCTTTCTTTCTTTCTTTCTCTTTTTTCTTTCTTTTTTTCTCTTTCTTTCTCTCTTTCTTTCTTTCTTTCTTCTTTCTCTCTTTCTCTCTCTTTCTTCTCTCTCTTTCTTTCTTTCTATATCTCTTTCTTTCTTTCTTCTCTTTCTTTCTTTCTCTCTCTCTCTCTCTCTCTCTCTCTTCTCTTCTTCTCCTCTCTCTCTATCTTTTCTTCTTTTTCTTTCTATTCTATTTTTTTCCTTCTTTTTCTCACTTCATCAGTTGAGTCGGGTATCTAAAAGCACATATGTAAACAGCTGTTAAAACAAATGACGAAAACACTAAAGGGCTATAGCAAATAAAGATTGGTCCGTTCTCATAGGAACCACATCACCAGACGGTCCAGGAGTACTTATACGTTCAGGCAAACCCGACCTTTTTGTATATTTGATGACTATCCACCATCCGCTACCTGCGACCCATTGGGTTGGGGATGGTCACCCCATAGGTAGTGACCAGACTGAAGCTTATCTTTCCCAGATGAAGAATATGGTGACACCGACAGTGACAATAATTGAAAAAAAAAAAACAATTTTGAAGATGATAACGTAAACATGAGTGTTATATAAAACCGATACTGCTGTATGGTTGTGAGGTGTCAACCCACAAAGTCAGAACAAAATTGAGGCGACTGAAATGTGGTTTGTGAGAAGAATGTTGAGTTCCATGGACAGTAAAAAACAACAACAACAACAACAACAAAACAAAGAGAAAAAAACAACAAACGAGACAGTCTTGAATGGGCAGTCACAAGAATATCATTAATAAAGAAGATTAGAAAAAAGACAAGCAGCATTTATAGGACATTTTATGAGGCAAGAGAAATTAGAGAACCTGGTCACAACAGGAAAGCTGGAGGGGAAGAGAACACCAGGCAGACCCAGGGAGAAAATATTGTACCGACTTGCAGGATGGTTGAGGACGGAGAGGGTGGGAGATGTACTTGCAGTTTCAGTTTGTCAAGACTACATCTCCGCGCTTGGAAGGAATTCCATATGCACTAGCGTCACAGGTGCCACGTGTATGGTGGTCATGGCTCAAGCCTTATGCCTGCACATAAACCCGTGAGCTGGCCAGGTCCTGAGGCCCTACCTAGACTGTTTTACCTAACAGCGACAAGGAATAGATTCGTATGGAGGGCCATGATCGCAAGCGCCATGCAGCAGGGCACGTGATGGCCATCATCGTGTGCCCTGCCGCATGGTGTTGGCGATCATGGCACTCCATATGCATCTATCCCTTGCTGCCCCAAGCACATCTTCCACCTTCTCCGTCCCCAGCCACTCTGCAAGTCTGTCCAACATTTTCTCCTCCTGGGTCTACCTGGTGCTCTCTTTCCCTCCACCTTTCCTGTTGTGACCAAGTACTCTAATTCCCCTTTCCTCATAAATATCGCCTGTCTTTTCCTAATCTTCCTTATGAATGATCTTCGTGTGTCTGCCTCCAACAAGACTGTATCGTTTGTTTTCTTTGCTGTCTATGGAACTCTCAACATTCTTCTTAGAAACCACATCTCGGCTGCCTCAATTTTGTTCTGGCTTTGCTTGTTGACTGTCCACGCCTCACAATAGTATAACATTATCGGTTCTACATAACATTCAAGAACTCTCTTCCTGATGTTAATTGATAGGCATTTGTTGGTAAGAATGCCTTTCATCTTCTTGAATGCTGTATTGGCTTGGCCGAGTCTGCTGGCTATTTCTGATGTGCATACGCCGTCTGGTAACATGATCGTTCCCAGATATTTAAACTTACCAACCTGTCTCAAGGTTGTGCCGTTAGCTGTTATTTTGCACGAGGGGATCTCATGTTTTTTACTGATTACCATGACTTCAGTCTTCTTGCTATTTAACTCCAACACTTTGTTTTTGCTTTCTGTTTCCATTATATTCACAAGGTTTTGTATGTCCCTTTCATTTTCTGCAATTAGCACGGTGTCATCTGCTTAACGAATGTTGTTTATAAGCTTTGGTGATGAACTTAAAACATGACAATGACACTAACGCAAGCACTGCCAGACTCACCATGATAATACGTGGTCCCAGCCCGGACATAGGAGACAGCCCAGCTTCTCTCAACAACTGGGAGGTGATTCTTCTGGCAGCCTCTGTCTTACCTAATGAAACAGACCAGAGACGAAAATGATCTGATGCGAGAAAACGTAGACACAATACTGCCACCAGAACAAGAACAAATAAATGATGCATCTGCTGATTTATTTTTCAGTTTATACAAAGAATGTTTCTTTCCTTTTTTATTGGAATATGTTTAACTCATTGTTAACTTTTATAATAGACTTCCTTGTGTGAAATTCACTTATTAAGAATTTCCTAAAATATGACAGCAACAACTCGAAATAAGACTGCAACAACTCGAAGACAAACTATACCAGGACCATTACAAGTACAACACCATCACTAATATTGCTACCAATATTACAGAATAACCACCACGACGACCAAAAGCAACAAAGGGTGACACGACCACCTACAGCAACAACAGCAGCAGCAATAACAACAACAAAGTCACCCCATACTTACCCCAACAACAACAACAGCAACACAAAATCACTACCACCACCACCATCATTACCAATAAAATAATACCACCACCACCACCAGCAGCAATACTAGCAACCTGAACAACAACAATAGCAACAAAAACAATAACAGTAGTAACAACAACATCAACATTACAACAACAAAAATATCAACAACAAATAGCATCAACAACAGCAACCATAACAACAACAATTGCAAGAACAAAACAATAGCAATGATGACAACAACAACAATAACAACAACAGAAGTGAAAGAATCAGCATCTCTCTACCACCAACTACAAACCACCACCACCACCTTCATCAACTATAACAATAACAACAGCAACTACAAAAACAAAAACAACAATAACAATAACAACAACTACAAAAACAAAACAAAACAAAAACAACAATAACAATAACAATAACAACAACTACAAAAACAAAAACAACAATAACAATAACAATAACAACAACAATAACAATAACAATAACAACAACAACTACAAAAACAAAAACAATAACAATAACAACAACAACAGCAATAACAATAGCAACAACAACTACAAAAACAAAAGCAACAATAACAATAACAATAACAATAACAACAACAGAAGTGAAACAGGCAGCTGCTGTCCACCACCAG
>JAPXFY010000027.1:29506440-29526440 GCA_030674185.1 Monoplex corrugatus | reverse complement strand
GACATCCACTCTAGTCCAGTTTTCTTCTGCCTCCTTTCAAAGAACCGTCTGCAAAATGATGTGATATTTGGCCAATGCAATGCAATACAATGCAATACACTGTAATACGATACGATGCGATACAACACAATATGACACAATACAATACGATACGATGCGATACTATACAATTTGATAAATATAATACGATACGATACAATACAAATCAATGCAATATAATACAATACGATACGGTACAATTAATATGATATGATTTAATACAATGCGATACGACGCAATACGATACGATAAGATACAACACGATACAACACGACACAACACGACACAACACGACACAACACGACACAACGCAACACAACACAACACGACACGACACGACACAACACAACACAACACAACACAACACAACACAACACAACACGACACGACACGACACGACACGACGCAACGCAACGCAACACAACACAACACAACACAACACAACACGACACGACACGACACGACACGACACGACACGACACGACACAACACGACACAACACGACACAACGCAACACAACACGACACAACACGACACAACACGACACAACACGAAACAACACGAAACAACACGACACAACACGACACAACGCGACACAACGCGACACAACACGACACAACGCAATACAACACGACACAACACGACACAACACGACACAACGCAACACGACACGACACGACACATCACGACACGACACACACGATACAATACTATACTATACTATACTATACTATACTATACTATACTATACTATACTATACTATACTATACTATACTATACTATACTATACTATACTATACTATACTATGCTATACTATGCTATGACATGCCATACCATGCTATGCTATGCTATGCTATGCCATGCCATGCTATGCTATGCTATGCTATCTATGCCATGCCATGCCATGCCATGCCATGCCATGCATACTATACTATACTATACTATACTATACTATACTATACTATACTATACTATACTATACTATACTATACTTACTATACTATACTATACTATACTATACTATACTATACTATACTATACTATACTATACTGTAACTTACTATACTATACTATACTATACTTATACTATACTATACTATACTATACTATACTTATTACTACATACTATACTTACTATACTATACTATACTATACTATACTATACTATACTAACTTACTATACTATACTATACTATACTATACTCTACTATATACTATACTATACTATCTATACTATACTTACTTACTATATACTTACTTTACTATACTTACTGTACTATATTACTATACTTACTATACTGTACTATACTGTACTATACTATACTTACTATTTAACTGTACTACTTACTATACTGTACTATACTGTACTATACTATACTATACTGTACTATACTATGAAGCACAATACAGTACAATACGATATGATTTCCATTTCAGTGTCTCAAAATGGCATCTCCACCCTCGTAGTGAATTCAATGTGCATCCGACACCATAGATGATATTTTTTTGTTTTTTTAAATATTGTAAGGTTGTCTTTGTCGATTGTATGCGTATCCCTGATGCATAAGTGCGCTTTGATTTGAATTGTCAAGACTTGGCGCCGTACAAATACTGTAATTAGAATTAGAGTTAAGGAACATGCTCACTGCAGGAAGAGAGATAAAAAATGAGAGAGAGAGAGAGGGAGAGAGAGAGAGAGAGAGAGAGAGAGAGAGAGACAGACAGTGCAATACAATACAATACAAAAACAGGACAGCAAAAATGCAATACAGCATACAAATACAATGCAATACAATACAATACATTACAGTACAGTACAGTACAGTACAGTACAGTACAGTACAGCACAATGCTCCAATCCGTGCAACCAAGCTGGAAGGATAGAGCTCTGTTTCTGTACCAAGAAAACGTCTAAAATTACGACTAATGTTGTCAGACCAGTAAACTGTCACTAACAATTAACGCTGTCGTTTACGGTTTCCTGTCGCAAACGGGTGACGAATCGAAACGCCCGTGCAGAAATTACATGTGATCCCCAGAGCGTGAAGCGAAATGGTATCCGGGCGGCGTGATATAATGTGGTACGTGATTTCACAATGTTATCACAAGAAACAAGGAAGGAAAGATATTTATTCAGCACTGTCGTACTTACACAAGAAAATAAATTTTCTTTTTCACATCGAGTAGCCCCTTTGTGGAATAATCTCCCAACTAGCATAAAATTTGCACAAGATACTAGACTAACAAATTCAAGAATTTTTTGGACGAAATTCCAAAATTCAAAGAACTTTTCTTCATCGATTTTGATGATTAAAGGCCTGATTAGGCTTATGCAAACAAAAAGAAAATGCTCATTTTAACACCTGTATTAGAAATAGTTGAGAAAGAGGGGACGTAAATAGGCCGCAAGGCCTAGGCCATTGAAAGCTAGTCCCTATTACTACTACTACTAAGTTGTATACCGTACTTTTATTAGAATCCCCTTAAATGGCGGAGCTTAGTGTGTGGCTGTGCTTGGAAGGGCATAGCTGTGGTCTTGTCTTCCTATAAAACTAGGGAGTGCTCATTTTAAGTTGGAAGTCTTGACTGAGCTTTTTTTATTTTATATAAACTTTTATGCTTGTTTTGTCGCGTTTGCATCAATTCTGATGTTGTAGAAAAAGACGTGCCAATAACTTCCAAAAATATGTGCTAATTAAGCTGACGTTTGATTTGCCATGTTAAACGTTTTGTTCCTGTTAGTGACAGTGGTTCCTGTTAATGACACAACAGCCATCTCAAACAGTCCCAGGCAACGGATTCAACCCGACCATCATCATCATTGTGCCCTGCTGCATGGCGTCGGCGATCATGGCCCTCCACACAAATCTATCCCCTGTCGCTGCAAGTACATCTCTCACCCTCTCTATCCTCAGCCATCCTGTAATCCATCCAATATTTCTTCCCTGGGTGTACCTGATGTTCTCGTTCCCTCCAGCTTTCCTGTTGTGACCGTTTGGAATGAATTCTGATCTTATCCAAACGAACGTCTGGCATCCTCCAGACAATCGGTGCTCAGTATTGAACCCATACCTATTTTGCGATGGCGTCTTCTGGTAAAACCACGAAATTCGCCGATTCGGAGACGAAATATTTGACAGAGCCTGTATCAAGTTAATAATGTTCTTTGGAAGAGTCAAAGTGAATTTTTTGCAAAAACAAACACTATCAGTAGAAGACAGTTATGTGCTTTCTTCACCTTCGCTTCCAACTTCTGACAAACAAAACGGCGACTTTCGCAATGATTTGTACCTCACATACGTGTTCATCTGTTCCACACTGACAAATCTGACCGTACACACACACACACACACACACACACCACACAACACACACACATAGATACACACATACATACACACATACATACACACACATACACACACATACACGCACACACACATACATACACACATACATACACACATACACACAACACACAACACACACACACACACACACACACACACACCGTGCACACACACACACATACACACACACACACACACACACACACACACACACACACACACGCCACCGTCTAATATCACTCATAGTGAAAAGACGTTAAATCAAAGAACGAACGAACGAACACACACGCCAGTTCGCAGAGATGCACACGCTCGCACACCAACACGCACATACAAAAAAACCCCCAAAACACCTCATGCATAAAAGACACACATGGTCTCACACACACGCACACACCTCTCCCGCCCCCACCGCCCACCCACCCCTACCCCCACACACTGACAAGTCTAAGGAGAATCTCCTAAGGAAGCGTTCATAGTAAACCCGGACAGACGGCCACGGACGGCTGGCTGGCCAGCTGTGGCCGTAAAAACGTACATACTGCAAGGACGACAGAGCCAGACGGCCACATTTTTTTTCACCTTCCGCCACGGGCCAACCAAAGATAAAATGGTCTACACAAAGCACCAAAGTTGATATTCATTGTGGTGGTGGTGGAAGAAGAAAAGAAACATTGCAAATCCATTCCGTCGATTTTTTTGTTCATTCAGTCCGACTCAACCTCTTTGACGATGTTTTCCCACACAGCTACAAGTATGTCTCTGTGTAGTGATGTTCATCACCCTTCTCGTAAATGCAAAAGCCTTGATCTCACAACAGCAATAGGCCTCTTGTCGTACATGTTTTTCTCGCAAAGGAAGATAATTCGGTGTGAAATCAAGAGAAGAATCCAGTCCCTTAACCCGACGGACGGGGGGAAAAACAAACAAAAAAACAAACAAACAAACAAACAAACAAACAAAAACAAACCCGCAAGCACGACCCTCCAGTGCCGGTCTCACTTTAAACACTCTTTCCGTCGCCAGTGAGAACAAACAAGGGTTTACTGTACATGATCTTGTTCTTTTTGACAGGAAACGTCCGTGCCCGTCCATGGCCGTCTGGGCTTACTATGAACGCACCCTTAAATTAACCCTACGGGCAAAAAGGTTCGTGTGTCAGCTCCTTCACAAACGAAAAGAAAAACATCCGTGTCATCTGATGTTAAAGTACATGACTAGGTGCTACTATATCCTGGACGTATCTTCCTTGTTCAACCAAGAGAGAGAGAGAGAGAGAGACAGAGACAGAGAGAGAGAGAGAGAGAGGACAGAGGAGACAGAGAGAGAAGAGAGACAGAGAGAGACAGAGAGAGAGAGAGAGACAGAGACAGAGAGAGAGACATGACAGAGAGAGAGAGACAGAGACAGAGAGAGAGGACAGAGAGAGAGACATACAGAGAGAGAGGAGGACAGAGAGAGAGAGAGAGAAGAGAGAGAGAGAGACAGAGAGAGAGAGAGAGAGAGAGACAGAGAGAGAGAGAGACGGGACGAGAGAGAAGAGGAGAGAGGAAGACTTCACTGAGAGACAGGAGAAAACAAGAACAAGAATGTGATAGCGACAGAGAGACGAAGAGATGAAGAGACAGAGACAGAGAGAGAGAGACAGAGAGAGAGAGAGAGACAGAGAGAGAGAGACATACAGAGAGAGAGAGAGAGAGAGAGAGAGAGAGAGACACGAGCAGAGAGAGAGAGATGAGGAGAGAGAGATGAGAGAGAGCACTTCACTTTGAACCTGTCACAGGATATATAACTCGAAGAAGAGTGTGTTCGTTCGTTCGTTATTTCTTTTAACATTTATTCACTTATAATGTGCTTTTAGGCAATAAAAGATTTTGTGTGTTGTGTTGTGTTGTGTGTGTGTGTGTGGGGGGGATGTATGTGTGTATGTGTGGTATGTGTGTGTGTGTGTGTGTGTGTGTGTGTGTGTGTATGCTGTGTGTGTGGGTTGTGTGTGTGTATGTGCGTGTATGTGTGTGTGTGTGTGTGCGTGTGTGTGTGTATGTATGTGTGTATATGTGTGTGTGTGTGCGTGTATGTATGTATGTGTGTGTGTGTGTGTGTGTGTGTGTGTGTGTGTGTGTGTGTGTGTGTGTGTGTGTGTGTGTGTGGACTCTGTATGAGATTGTGAACATGTGTCTGCGTGCGATGTTGTGTGAGTGTGTGTGTGTGTGTGTGTGTGTGTGTGTGTGTGTGTGTGTTGTGTGTGTGGTGTGTGTGTGTGTGCGTGCGTGTGACCTTGCAGCTGTCAAAAAAGCAACATTTATCCTCTCTTAGTTTGAAACTGCTCCATGCTAAAAAAACAACAACCAAAAACAAACAAAAAAACAAAATTCACATGTATAATGCATGTGCGTATACCCACGCGCACGCGCCTGAGCGCTTCTATTTTGTGTAAACGTGTGCGCACATATTTCTGCATACGAAAGTCTATGCGGTTATGTAAAAGTGTATAATGTTTGCATGCGTGCGTGTGTGTGTGTGAGCGTATGCGCGAGTGCGGCCATGCACGCCCACTCCTGCACCATTGTGTGTAAATACGTAAATTATATGTACGTGCCTACACACGCTCGTGAATATGTGAGCGCAGTCGTCCACACCTACGCTCGCACGCACGCTCGCGTGCACACGAGACTATAGCTTGTGTTGTGTTGTGTTGTGTTGTGTTGTGTTGCGTTGTTGTGTTGTGTTGTGTGTGTGTGTGTGTGTGTGTGTGTACAAGTGTGTGTGCTTGTGTGTGGGTATGTGTGTGTGTGTGCGCGCCCGCGTGCGTGTGTGTGTGTACGCGCGTGCGCGCGTGCGCGTGTGTGCGTACGTGCGTGCGTGCTTGCATGTGTGTGTGCTTGTGTGCGTGCTTGCATGTGTGTGTGTGTGTGTGTGTGTGTATGTGTGAGTGCGCGTGCGCGCGTGTGTTCACTGCGCATGTTTGTGTTTATCAGTCAATATTATATGCCACAGCTTACTTCCTCTTTCAGTGCGCACGCACCTGGACACAGGTACAACCGTACCTAAAAATCAATGGTCAGCGTTTTGAGTCAACACCAGTCCACGCACTGTTATCGATTAAAATCACACGTCTCTCAGCTTCATACTTTCTTCAGCCGACTGGTTTCCGACACACCACACCCTCCAACCCCTCTCCCCCCACCCCCCACCCCCTAGTCCTCTCTCTTCTTTTTGATATCACCGCCAGTCCCTCCCAACCACCAACACCAACCCACCTTTTCCCCCCACCCTTTTGCTCTTATCTATTTCTCGGAAAAGAGTTACATGACTGACATCAATAGTGTTACCCACGTATACACTTACGTACACACGCACGCACGAACGCAGAAACACGCACATTCACACACACACACACAAAACTCACGCGCACACACATGCACGCACTCATGTACGCACGCACGCACGCAGAACGCACACATTCACACACACACACACACACACAGACACGCACAGACACGCACAGAGACACGCACATTCACACACACAAAACCTCACGCACACATATACACAGAGAAACACACATACCACACATACAGACACACACACATACACACACCACGATACATATACTAGCTCATGCTTATTTGTTCATATATTGATGAACAGGCTCGCAGGCAAGCAGGCATCTTTTATATATATAGGAAGGAGAGGAGAGAGAGAGAGAGAGATAGGAGAGAGAGAGAGAGAGAGAGAGAGAGAGAGAGAGAGAGAGAGAAAGAGAGAGACAGAGAGAGACAGAGACAGAGACAGACAGAGAGTGAGAGAGAGAGACAGACAGACAGACAGATAGAGACAGAGGGAAGAGGAGGAGAAAACAGAGAGAGAGAGAGGGAGAGAGAGAGACAGACAGACAGACAGATAGAGACAGAGGGAAGGAGGGAGGGGAAAGAGAGAGAAGAGAGAGAGAGACAGAAAGACAGACAGACAACAGACAGAGGAACAGACAGTCGTGAGAAAACTGTCTCTCTCTGTCTGTCTGTCTCTACCCCCCCTCCTCTCTCTCTGTCTACTCTCCTCTCTCTCTTTCTCGCTCTCTCTCTCTTTTCAGTGTCTCTTTCTGACTCTCATTCTCTTTGACTGTCTCTCTCTGTATATCTTTTCCTTTGTTCCGGCTCAATCTTTGTACAGCTGTCTGTCTCTCTCACTCACTGTCCATGTCTCACTGTGTGTCTTCTCTCTGTTTCTGTCTCTGTCTGACTGTCCGTCTCATCCTCTTTTTCTCAGCAGGACAGACAAAACAGAGGTTAGGAAAGGGTGAATGAACTTTGCAACGTGCTTCTCCTTTGCTTTTGCTTATCGGCAGTCAAGCTGGTTTACATGTATAAACGTGACCACGGATATAATGGTAGGCGTTGTCTTTCATTCCTTCTTCCCTTCCCCCTTTCGACTTGAATTTTAAAGAAAATAACAGAAAAAAAAATTAATTTAAAAAAAACAACGTTTAAGTGAATGAATCAGTAAATGGCTAAGTTCACTAAACTTAACTAATGAAATTTCTCTCGCCTTGTCTCTTCTCTCTGTCTCTGTCTGTCTGTTTGTCTGTGAGTCTGTCTGTCTCTCTGTGTCTCTCTTTCTCTCTCTTCCTGTGTGTGTGTGTGTGTGTGTGTGTGTGCGTGTGTGTGTGTGTGTGTGTGTGTCAGTCTCTGTCTGTCTGTCTGTGTGTGTGTTGTGTCTGTCTGTCTCTCTCTTCCTGTCTGTTTGTCTGTCTGTCTGTATCTCTCTGTCTTCTCTCTTCTACTCTCTGTCTCTCTCTGTCTCTCTAATTCTCTGTCTTTTCTCTTGTGTCTGTCTCTTGTCTGTCTCGTGTGTCTTTGTGTCTGCCTTGTGTCTGTCTTTGTGTCTGTCTCTGTGTGTCTTTGTGTCTGCCTCTGTCTGTCTTTGTGTCGTGTCTCTGTGTCTGTCTCTGTGTCTTTCTCTGTCTCTCTGTCTCTGTCTCTTCTCTCTCTTTTTCTGACTCATTCTGTTTGACTATCTCTATGTATCTCCTTTGTCCTGTTCTATATTTGTATAGCTCTCTGTCTCTCCCACTTGCTTATCGGCAGTCAAGCTGGTTTGTAAACGTGACCACGGATATAATGGAAGGCGTTGTCTTTCATTCCTTCTTCCTTTCTCCCTCAACTGATATTTAAAAGAAAATAAAAGATTAAAAAAGTACATTTCAGTGAATGGTTCAGCAAACAGCTAGGTTGGCTAACTGTCCTAATGAAATTTCTGTCTCTGTCTCTCTGTGTCTGTCTGCCTGCCTGCCTGTCTGTCTGTCTGTCTCTCTTTCTCTCTCTCTCTTTCTTTCTGTGTGTGTTCTTGTCTGTCTCTGTCTCTGTGTGCCTGCGTGTTTGTGTGTCTGTGCGTTTATCTGTCTCTCTGTCTCTCTCACTCTCTCTCTCTCTTCCTCTTTCTTTCCTTCTTTTCTTTTTTTTTCTTTCAATCTCTCTCTCTCTCTCTGCCTGTCTTTTTCTCTGTGTCTTTGTCTGTCTGTCTGATCTATCTCTCTTTCTCTTTCTTCTTGTTTGTCTATGTGTGTGTCTGTCTGTCTGTCTGTCTCTCTCTTCTCGATCCTCTCTCTCTCTCTCTCTTTCTTTCTTTCTTTCTTTCTTTTTTCTCTCTTTCTCTCTGTCTGTCTGTCCGTCTGTCTGTCTTCTGTTTGTCTGCTGTCTGTTTGTGTCTCTCTCCGTCTCTCTATCGATCTCTCCGTCTCTGTCTGTCTCTACCTCTGTGTCTTCTGTCTCTGTCTGTCTGTCTGTCTGTCCCTCTCTCCCTGTCTCTTTCTCATTCACTCACTCTAGGATACACACATGTATAAACAATGATAATAAAAATGAGGGAAACAAAAAGAAAAAAATGGAGATAAAGACATTAATATTGCCATGTTCGGACTGGTTCCCTGCTGTTTGGTATAATTTTTCTTTGATCCAGAGAATTTGATAAACACAACAGCCACAGTGCCACGATTTTATGACAGCCACGCACGCACGCACGCACGCATGCACACACACACACACTCACACATCACACACACACACACACTCACACACGCACACACACACACCACACAACACACACTCTCTCATCACACACACCACTCACTCACATACACACACACACAGAAAGAAAGACAGAGGAGAAAGAGAGACAGAGACAGAGACAGAGCAGAGACAGAGACAGAGACAGAACAGAGAAACAGACAGAGACAGACAGACAGAAAGAGGAGAGAGAGAGAGAGAGAGGAGAGAGAGGAGAGAGAGAGAGCGAAAGAGAGATAGAGAGAGAGAGAGGAGACTTACACACACACACATACACACGCACGGGCGCTCCTACATACACACACTTCACATTCACTGAATCATTTACACGCACATTACACGCACATTCACTCACGCATCAAACGCTTGTGTGTCGATATAATCATGATAATGTTTCCCCCATCAAATGTGGCCAAGGCCTTTTGAATAAATTATTCATTCGTTGGTTCGTTTGTTCGTTCTCTTCTCTCTCTCTCTTCCATCTCTCCTTCTTTACTCACTCTCACTCTCTCCCCTCTCTGAGACACATGAAAACACACACACACACACACACACTGACAAAACAAACACACACACATACACTGACACACACCCACAAACACACTATACACAATACAATCAGTCACACACACATCACACACACACACACACATACATGCACACAATACACCCGTACACACACACACACACACATGAACACTTAGTTCATCACACGATCATGCACATAGTATTATATATTATTATATATATATATATATATATACATATATACATCATGTATACATGTGTGTTGTATGTATGTGTATATGTATGTATGCATGTTTATGTATGTACTGTATATTTTGTATGTATGTATACAAGTCATCTGTATTTGATGTCTGTTATTTGCAGCTGTTCTGGTATCAGTCATGGTCAACTAGTATTATAGGCTGTAAGTGATTTCACTATCATGGTATCACTATAGGTCAGTCTAGCTTGTTTAGGGTCTGTAGTTTCACCTGTCCTGTATCACAAGGTCATCTAGTTTGTAGGACTGTATGTTTCACTGTCATGGTATACAAAGGACATCCTATTTTCAGGGTTGCTATGTTTGTCCCGTCTGTATACAAAGGTCAGTCCTAGTTTTGCGGCTGTAGTTGATTCACACTCAGGTGATCACAAGTATCTAGTTTGAGGCCTGTAGTATTTCACCCGTCCTGGTATCACAAGGTCAGTCCTAGTTTTTGAGGGCCTGTAGTGTTTCACCTGTCCTGGTATCACAAAGGTCAATCCTAGTTTTTTAGGCCTGTAGTTTTCACCTTCTGGTATCACAAGGTCAGTCCTAGTTTTTAGGCCTGTAGTTTTCACCTGTTCTGGTATCACCAAGGTCAGTCCTAGTTTTTGAGGGCTGTAGTGTTTCACCTGTCTGGTATCACAAAGGTCAGTCCTAGTTTTTAGGGCCTGTAGTATTTCACCTCCTGGTATCACAAAGGTCAGTCCTAGTTTTTGAGGCCTGTAGTGTTTCACCCTGTCCTGGTATCACAAAGGTCAGTCCTAGTTTTTAGGGCCTGTAGTATTTCACCGTTCCTGGTATCACAAAGGTCAGTCCTAGTTTTTAGGGCCTGTAGTTTTCACCTGTTCTGGTATCACAAAGGTCAGTCCTAGTTTTTAAGCCTGTAGTGTTTCACCGTCCTGGTATCACAAAGGTCAGTCCTAGTTTTTAAAGCCTGTAGTATTTCACCTGTTCTGGTATCACAAAGGTCAGTCCTAGTTTTTGAGGGCCTGTAGTATTTCACCGTCCTGGTATCACAAAGGTCAGTCCTAGTTTTTAGGGCCTGTAGTATTTCACCTGTCCTGGTATCACAAGGTCATCCTAGTTTTCAGGGCCTGTAGTATTTCACCTGTTCTGGTATCACATAAGGTCATCCTAGTTTTAGGGCCTGTAGTTTTCACCCGTCCTGGTATCACAAGGTCAGTTCTAGCTTTTCAGGGTCTGTATTTTCACCTGTTCTGGTATCACAAAGGTCATCTAGTTTTCAGGGCTGTAGTTTTCACCTGTTCTGGTATCAAAGGTCAATCCTAGTTTTTCAGGGTCTGTAGTATTTCACCTGTTCTGGTATCACATAGGTCAATCCTAGCTTTTCAGGGTCTGTATATTTCACCTGTTCTGGTATCACATAGGTCAATCCTAGCTTTTTCAGGGTCTGTATATTTCACCTGTTCTGGTATCACATAGGTCAATCCTAGCTTTTCAGGGTCTGTAGTATTTCACCTGTTCTGGTATCACATAGGTCAATCCTAGCTTTTCAGGGTCTGTAATATTTCACCTGTTCTGGTATCACATAGGTCAATCCTAGCTTTTCAGGTCTGTATATTTCACTTTGGTACATAGTCAATCACTTTCGTCTTATATTTCACTTCTTATCACAGGTCAATCCTAGCTTTCAGGTCTATATTTCACCGTTCTGTATCACATAGTCAACCACTTTTCAGGTCTGTAATTTCCTGTTTGTTCACATAGTCAATCTACTTCGGTCTTATTTTACCTTGGTATCCAAGTCAACCTAGCTTTCAGGGTCTATATTCACCTGTCTGTTCACTAGAACGCTTTTCAGTCGTATATTTCACCTGTTTGTATCAAGTATCCACATAAGGTACAATCCTACTTTTCGGTCTGTAATTCAGTTGTATCAATAGTCAATCTACTTCGTCGTATATCACTGTCTTTCACATGGCATCCTACTTCAGTCTGTATATTTCACTGTCGTATCACATAGCATCCTACTTTCAGGTCTGTAATTCACTGTCTGGTATAATAGTCATCTATTTCAGCTGTATTTCACCTTTGTACACCACATGGTCACACATAGGCAATCCAGTTTTCGGCTTATATTTACTTCTGATCATAGTCAATCCTTTTCAGTTGTATTTCATGTTCTGTATCCTAGTCAATCTAGCTTCAGGTCTGTATATTTCACTTTCTGGACACATAGTCAATCCATGCTTTTCACTTTAATAGTCGCTTCAGTTATACTTTGCCATCAACTAGTTCAGGGTCTGTAATATTTCACCTTTGTATCAATGTAATCCTATTTTGCTTTCACTGTCTTATCATTCACCTTCCTGTTCTGTTCTGTATCACATAGGTCAATCCTAGCTTCAGTCTTATATTTCACCTGTCTGGTATCACAAGGCAATCCTACTTTCAGTCTGAATTCACTGTCTGGTCAAGTCATCGCTTCAGGTTGAATTTATTTCTCACCCATAATTCACCTTTCTGATCACATATCAATCCGCTTCAGGTCGTATATTCACTTTGGATCACATGGTCAATCTAGCTTTCAGCTTATTCCCTGTTGGTTCAATACAATCTAGCTTTCAGTTGTAGTATTTCACCTGTCTGTATCAAGTCAATCCTACTTTCAGTCTTATATTTCACCTTCTGTACACATATCATCCTAGCTTCAGGCGTAATTTCACTGTATCACATAGAATCTAGCTTCATCTGTATTCACTGTTCTGTATCCTAGTCAATCTAGCTTTCGTCTATATTTCACCTGTTTGTATACATAGTCATCCTAGCTTTTCGGTTTAATATCCTGTTCTGTATCACATAGTCAATCCTATTCAGTCGAAATCACCGTTTACACATAGGTCACTACTTCGTTATATTTCATTCTGTCACTGGTCAATCCTGCTTTTCAGGGTCGATTTCACCTGTTGTATCAATAGTCATCCACTTTTCAGTCTATATTCACTGTCTTCACAATCAATCCACTTCACGTATATTACCGTGTATCACAAGTATCCTACTTTCAGGGTCTTAATATTCACCGTTCGTTCCATAGCAACCTACTTCGTCTGTATTACCGTCGTTCAATACAATCTACTTCGTCTTATATTCACCTGTTCTATCATATCATCTACTTCATTTGGTATCAGTCAATCATCTGTTTAGCGTATATTCACTGTCTGTATATGCATCTATTCGTCTGTATATACCGTTCTGAATAGGTACAGCTTAGCAATCACCGCTGTTCGGTCTTCAGGTCTGTAATTTTACTTACAACATCACCACAATGTATCACAGCACACTTTTCAGTCTGTATTTCACTTTGATCCAAGTATCGCTTCAGGCTGTAATATTTCACTTTCTGTTCACATAGGTCAATCCTAGCTTTTCAGGTCTGTAATATTTCACCTGTTCTGTATCACATAGGTCAATCCTAGCTTTTCAGGTCTGTATATTTCACCTGTTCTGGTATCACATAGGTCAATCCTAGCTTTTCAGGGTCTGTAGTTTTCACCTGTTTGGTATCACATAGTCAATCCTAGCTTTTCAGGTCTGTAATATTTCACCTGTTTCTGGTATCACATAGGTCAATCCAGCTTTTCAGGTCTGTAATATTTCACCTGTTTCTGGTATCACATAGGTCAATCCTAGCTTTTCAGGGTCTGTATATTTCACCTGTTCTGGTATCACATAGGTCAATCCTAGCTTTTCAGGGTCTGTATATTTCACCTGTTCGGTATCACATAGGTCAATCTACTTTTCAGGTCTGTGTATTCACTGTCTGTATCACATAGGTCAATCCTAGTTTCAGGGTCTGTAGTATTTCACCTGTCCTGTATCATAGGTCAATCTACTTTCTAGGTCTGTAGTATTTCACCTGTTTGGTATCAATAGTCAACCTGCTTTCAGTCTGTATATTTCACTGTCTGATTCACTAGTCAATCACTAGTTTCAGGGTCTGTAGTATTTCACCTGTTCTGGTATCACATAGGTCAATCCTAGCTTTTCAGGGTCTGTATATTTCACCTGTCTGGTATCACATAGGTCAATCCTAGCTTTTCAGGGTCTGTATATTTCACCTGTCTGGTATCACATAGGTCAATCCTAGCTTTTCAGGGTCTGTATATTTCACCTGTTCTGGTATCACATAGGTAAATCCTAGTTTTCAGGTCTGTAGTATTTCACCTGTTCTGGTATCACATAGTCAATCCTAGCTTTTCAGGTCTGTAATATTTCACCTGTTCTGGTATCACATAGGTCAATCCTAGCTTTTCAGGGTCTGTAATATTTCACCTGTTCTGGTATCACATAGGTCAATCTAGCTTTTCAGGGTCTGTATATTTCACCTGTTCTGGTATCACATAGGTCAATCCTAGCTTTTCAGGGTCTGTAGTATTTCACCTGTCTGGTATCACATAGGTCAATCTAGCTTTTCAGGGTCTGTAATATTTCACCTGTTCTGGTATCACATAGGTCAATCCTAGCTTTTCAGGGTCTGTAATATTTCACCTGTTCTGGTATCACATAGGTCAATCCTAGCTTTTCAGGGTCTGTATATTTCACCTGTTCTGGTATCACATAGGTCAATCCTAGCTTTTCAGCGTCTGTATATTGCAACCTGTTCCTGTATCACATAGGTCAATCCTAGCTTTTCAGGTCTGTAATATTTCACCTGTTCTGGTATCACATAGGTCAATCCTAGCATTTTCAGGGTCTGTAGTATTTCACCTGTCCTGGTATCACATAGGTCAATCCTAGCTTTTCAGGGTCTGTAGTATTTCACCTGTTCTGGTATCACATAGGTCAATCCTAGCTTTTCAGGGTCTGTAGTATTTCACCTGTTCTGCTATCACATAGGTCAATCCTAGCTTTTCAGGGTCTGATAGTTCACCTGTTCTGTATCACATAGGTCAATCCTAGCTTTTCAGGGACTGTAATATTTCACCTGTTCTGGTATCACATAGGTCAATCCTAGCTTTTCAGGGTCTGTAATATTTCACCTGTTCTTGGTATCACATAGGTCAATCCTAGCTTTTCAGGGTCTGTAATATTTCACCTGTTCTGGTATCACATAGGTCAATCCTAGCTTTTCAGGGTCTGTAGTATTTCACCTGTTCTGCTATCACATAGGTCAATCCTAGCTTTTCAGGGTCTGTAATATTTCACCTGTTCTGGTATCACATAGGTCAATCCTAGCTTTTCAGGTTCTGTAGTATTTCACCTGTTCTGCTATCACATAGGTCAATCCTAGCTTTTCAGGACTGTAATATTTCACCTGTTCTGTATCACATAGGTCAATCCTAGCTTTTCAGGTCTGTAATATTTCACCTGTTCTGGTATCACATAGGTCAATCCTAGCTTTTCAGGGTCTGTAATATTTCACCTGTCCTGGTATCACATAGGTCAATCCTACCTTTTCAGGGTCTGTAATATTTCACCTGTCCTGTATCACATAGGTCAATCCTAGCTTTTCAGGGTCTGTAATATTTCACCTGTTCTGGTATCACATAGGTCAATCCTAGCTTTTCAGGGTCTGTAATATTTCACCTGTTCTGGTATCACATAGGTCAATCCTAGCTTTTCAGGGTCTGTAGTATTTCACCTGTTCTGGTATCACATAGGTCAATCCTAGCTTTTCAGGGTCTGTAATATTTCACCTGTTCTGGTATCACATAGGTCAATCCTAGCTTTTCAGGTCTGTAATATTTCACCTGTTCTGGTATCACATAGGTCAATCCTAGCTTTTCAGGGTCTGTAATATTTCACCTGTTCTGGTATCACATAGGTCAATCCTAGCTTTTCAGGGTCTGTAATATTTCACCTGTTCTGGTATCACATAGGTCAATCCTAGCTTTTCAGGGTCTGTAATATTTCACCTGTTCTGGTATCACATAGGTCAATCCTAGCTTTTCAGGGTCTGTAGTATTTCACCTGTTCTGGTATCACATAGGTCAATCCTAGCTTTTCAGGGTCTGTAATATTTCACCTGTTCTGGTATCACATAGGTCAATCCTAGCTTTTCAGGGTCTGTAATATTTCACCTGTTCTGGTATCACATAGGTCAATCCTAGCTTTTCAGGTCTGTAATATTTCACCTGTTCTGGTATCACATAGGTCAATCCTAGCTTTTCAGGGTCTGAATATATTCACCTGTCTGGTATCACATAGGTCAATCCTAGCTTTTCAGGGTCTGTAATATTTCACCTGTTCTGGTATCACATAGGTCAATCCTAGCTTTTCAGGGTCTGTAGTATTTCACCTGTCCTGGTATCACATAGGTCAATCCTAGCTTTTCAGGGTCTGTAGTATTTCACCTGTTCTGTATCACATAGGTCAATCCTAGCTTTTCAGGGTCTGTATATTTCACCTGTCTGGTATCACATAGGTCAATCCTAGCTTTTCAGGGTCTGTAGTATTTCACCTGTTCTGGTATCACATAGGTCAATCCTAGCTTTTCAGGGTCTGTAATATTTCACCTGTTCTGGTATCACATAGGTCAATCCTAGCTTTTCAGGGTCTGTAATATTTCACCTGTTCTGGTATCACATAGGTCAATCCTAGCTTTTCAGGGTCTGTAGTATTTTACCTGTCCTGGTATCACATAGGTCAATCGTAGCTTTTCAGGGTCTGTAGTATTTCACCTGTCCTGGTATCACATAGGTCAATCCTAGCTTTTCAGGGTCTGTAGTATTTCACCTGTTCTGGTATCACATAGGTCAATCGTAACTTTTCAGGGTCTGTAGTATTTCACCTGTTCTGGTATCACATAGGTCAATCCTAGCTTTTCAGGGTCTGTAATATTTCACCTGTCCTGGTATCACATAGGTCAATCCTAGCTTTTCAGGGTCTGTAGTATTTCACCTGTCCTGGTATCACATAGGTCAATCCTAGCTTTTCAGGGTCTGTAATATTTCACCTGTCCTGGTATCACATAGGTCAATCCTAGCTTTTCAGGGTCTGTAATATTTCACCTGTTCTGGTATCATATAGGTCAATCCTAGCTTTTCAGGGTCTGTAATATTTCACCTGTTCTGGTATCATATAGGTCAATCCTAGCTTTTCAGGGTCTGTAATATTTCACCTGTTCTGGTATCATATAGGTCAATCCTAGTTTTTGAGGGTCTGTAATATTTCACCTGTTCTGGTATCATATAGGTCAATCCTAGCTTTTCAGGGTCTGTAATATTTCACCTGATCTGGTATCATATAGGTCAATCCTAGCTTTTCAGGGTCTGTAATATTTCACCTGTTCTGGTATCATATAGGTCAATCCTAGCTTTTCAGGGTCTGTAATATTTCACCTGTTCTGGTATCATATAGGTCAATCCTAGTTTTTCAGGGTCTGTAATATTTCACCTGTTCTGGTATCATATAGGTCAATCCTAGCTTTTCAGGGTCTGTAATATTTCACCTGTTCTGGTATCATATAGGTCAATCCTAGCTTTTCAGGGTCTGTAATATTTCACCTGTTCTGGTATCACATAGGTCAATCCTAGCTTTTCAGGGTCTGTAATATTTCACCTGTTCTGGTATCATATAGGTCAATCCTAGCTTTTCAGGGTCTGTAATATTTCACCTGTCCTGGTATCACAAAGGTCGATCCTAGTTTTTGTAGGGTCTGTAGTATTTCACCTGTCCAGGTGTTACAAAAGCCAGTCCTAGTTTTTTTAGGGCCTGTAGTTTTTCACCTGTCCTGGTATCACAAAGGTCAATTATAGTTTTTTTTAGGTCCTGTAGCATTTTACCTGTCCTGGTATCACAAAGGTCAACCCTAGTTTTTAGAGCCTGTAGTATTTCACCTGTCCTGATATCACAAAGGTCAGTCCTAGTCATTTTAGGGCCTATGGTAAGTATTTCAACTGTCCTGGTATTACAAAGGTCAGTCCTAGTTTGTTTTAGGGCCTGTACTATATTTTCACCTGTCCTGGTATCACAAAGGTCAGTCCTAGTTTTTTTAGGGTATGTATTATTTCACTTGTCCAGGTATCACAAAGGTCAATCCTAGTTTTTCGGGGCCTATAGTAAGTATTTCACCTGTTCTGGTATCACAAAGGTCAGTCCTAGTTTTTGAGGGTCTGTAGTGTTTCACCTGTCCTGGTATCACAAAGGTCAATTCCAGTTTTATTTACGGCCTGTAGTATTTCACCTGTCCTGGTATTACAAAGGTCAATCCTAGATTTTTTTTAGGGTCTGTAGTGTTTCACCTGTCCTGGTATCATATAGGTCAATCCTTGTTTTTTAGGGCCTCTACTCTGTTTTTCACCTGTCCTAGTATCACAAAGGTCACTCCTAGTTTTTTTTTTTAGTGACTAGAGTATTTCACCTGTCCTGGTATCACAAAGGTCAATCCTAGTTTTTTTTTAGTGACTAGAGTATTTCACCTGTCCTGGTATCACAAAGGTCAATCCTAGTTTTTTTTTAGTGACTAGAGTATTTCACCTGTCCTGGTATCACAAAGGTCAATCCTAGTTTTTTTTTAGTTACTAGAGTATTTCACCTGTCCTGATATCACAAAGGTCAATCCTAGTTTTTTTTCAGGACCTGGAACCAAAAAGACACGAAAATGGAATCAGAACGCGTATTCATTATAACCAGACAAAAAACAGACGCAAAATTTCGGCCAACTGGCCATTGTCAGGCGTAGATGTTAAGATCGCAAACGAACAAACACCAAACACAAAAACAAGGATAAAAAGACTGAAACTTCCTTACGGGTAGTCACACTTGTTTTGGATTTGATATCAGATGTTCGGTTCACGGTTTTTTGAAGAAAAAAAAAAAAAACAGCCCGCACGAGGGGTGAACCCACAACCCAGGTGTTATGGGTATGGTTTTCTCGCAGGTGAGCAAACGGGCCAAGAAAAAACATGGAAAACTGGTCTGTTCGCTGCCCCGTTAACCCTTTGACTCCTGCACCCTATCCACCAACTGCAAAAAGTTAACCTTTGGATTCCCTCACCCTATCCACCAGCTGTCTGCAGGAAGCTGGTGAATAGGGTGAAGGAATCAAAGGGTTAAGTTTTTGCTTTGCTGGTATGGTTGGCAATGGAGGATACTGGTGAGCAAGGGTGCAAGAGTCAAAGGTTAATGTTTCTGGCATTCTGGTGGTGTCAGCCTAGTGTTTGATAGATCTCTCTCTCTCTCTCTCTCCAGTTTTCTCTGTCTGTCTGTCTCTCTTTCTCTCTCTCTGTCTCTCTCTTTCTTTCTTTCTTTTTTTCTCTCTCTTTTTCTCTCTCTCTTTCTCTCTCTTCCTCTCTCTCTCTCTCTTTCTTTCTCTCTCTTTCTTTCTCTCTCTCTCTTTCTGTCTCTTCCTCTCTCTCTCTTTCTTTCTTTTTTCCCTCTCTCTTTCTCTCTCTCTTCCTCTCCCTCTCTCTCTCTTTCTTTCTCTCTCTTCTTCTCTCTCTCTTTCTTTCTCTCTCTCTCTTCCTCTCTTTCTCTCTTTTCTCTCTCTCTCTTTCTCTCTCTCTTTCTTTCTCTCTCTCTCTCTCTCTCTTTCTCTCTCTTTCTCTCTCTTCTTCTCTCTCTCTTTCTTTCTCTCTCTCTCTTCTCTGTCTCCCTCTCTGTCTCTCTGTCTCTGTCTCTTTGTGTCTCAGTCTCTCTGTCTGTGTCTCTGTCTATATATATATCTCTCTCCCCTCTGTCTCTGTCTCATTGTCTCTCTGTCTGTGTCTCTCTTGTGTCTCTGTCTGTCTGTCTGTCTGTCTGTCTCTCTCTCTCTCTCTGTGTCTCTCGCCCTCTCTCTGTTTGTCTCTCTGTCTGTCTCTTTCTCTGT
>JAPXFY010000027.1:29491440-29493940 GCA_030674185.1 Monoplex corrugatus | reverse complement strand
ACACAGACACAGACAGACACAAGCACGAGACAGAGAAACACAAGACAGACAAGAGACAGACCAGAGACAGAGACAGACACGAGACAGAACAGAGACAGACTAAGAGACAGACACAGAACAGAGACAGAGACAGAGAGACACAGACAGCCAGACACAGAACAGAAAGAGACAGACACAGAGACAGACCAGACACAGACAAGACCAGGACGACAGGACAGACACAGAGACAGACCAAAGACACAAGACAGAGACAACACAAGACAGACAAAGAGACACAGAAGACAAGAACACAGAGACAGACACAGAGACAGAACAGAGACACAGGCACAGACAGAACACAAACAGACAAAAGACAACAGAGAAAGACACAAGACAGACACAGACACAAGACCACACAGACAGACCAGAGACAGAACAGCAGAACAGACACAAAGACAGACACGAGACAACACGGCACAGACACAGAACACAAAGGACACAAGACAGACAGAAGACACAAGACAGACAAGACAACAGACACCACAGACAGACACAAGACAGACACAAGACAGACACAGAGACAGACACAGTAAGACATAGAACAGTCAGAACAGACACAGAACAGACACAGAGACAGACACAAGACAGAGACAGAGACACAGAGCAGACACAGAACAGAAAAGACAAAACAGACCAGAGACAGACACAGAGACAAAGACACAGAGACAAACAGACACAGAGACAGACACAGAGACCAGACACAGAGACAGACACAGAGACAGACACAAGAAAACAGAACAGAGACAGAGACAACACAGAGACAGACACAGAGACAAAGAGACACAGAGACAGACACAGAGACAAAAACACAGAGACAGAACAGAAACAGACACAGAGACAAACAGACCCAGAGACAGACACAAGACAGACACAGAGACAAGAGACACAGAAGAACAGACACAGAGACAGACACAGAGACAAAACAGACACAGAGACAGAGACAACACAGAGACAGACACAGAGACAAGAGACACGAACAGACACAGAGACAAAGAGCACAGAGACAGACACAGAGACAAGAGACACAGAGACAGAACAGAGACAAAGAGACACAGAGACAGACAAGAGACAACAGACACAGGAACAGACACGAGACAGAGACACAGAGACAGACACAGAGACAAACGACACAGAGACAGAGAAGACACAGAGACGACACAGACAAGAGAAACAAGACAGACACAAAACAGACACAAAACAGACACAGACACAGACACAGGACAACACAAGACAGACACAGAGAAAACGAACAAGACACACAGAGACAGAGACACAGAAACAGACACAAGAGACAACTAGAAAACAAGACAGACACAGACAAAACAGCAAACAGCAAAGAGACAAACAAACAAGACAACACAGAAAAGAACACAGAAACAGACAGGACACAAGACAAACAAGGACAAGACAGACACAAGAACAGACACAAGACAGAACAGAAACACAGGACAGAACAAGCAGAACAGAGAACAGACACACAGAACAGACACAGAAACAAGAACAGACAAGACAAAGACAGAAAAGACAAAACAGAACAAAGACACAAGAGACAGACACAGACAGAGACAGACAGCACAAAGACAATCACAGACACAGACACAGAGACGACAGAACAGAGACAACAGAACAGACACAAGAAGAACAGAGAAGACAACACAAAGACAGAAGAACAAGAAACCAAAGAAGACAAAGAAACAGAGACAACACAAGACAGACAAGAGACAGAACAGAGACAGACACAGAGACCGACAAACAACACAGAGACAGAACAGAGACAGACACGACAGAACAGAAACAACAGACACAGAGAACACAAGACAGACAAGAAAGAACAGGACAGAACGAGACAGACACAAAGAAGAACAGAACAGACAAACAGAGACAAACACAGAGACAGACAGAACAGACACAGAACAGACAGAGAGACGACAAAGACGACACAGAGACAGACAAGAGACAGACAAGAGACGAACAGACAGACACAAACAAGACACAAGACAGACAAGACGACACAGAGAGACAAAAAAGACAGACACAGAGACAGATCAGAGAAGCACAGCACAAGACAAAGACACAAAAAGACAAAAGACAGACACAAACAAGACACAGAGACAGAACAAACAGACCAAGAAGACACAAAGACAAACAGACAAGACAACAAACCAGACAAGACAGAACAAAGACAGACAAAGACAACACAGAAACAAGACAGAACAAGACAGAACAGAGACGACAAGAGACAGACAGCAGAAGAGACACAGAACAGACACAAAGAAGACAGACACACAACAGGACAGACAGAACAGACACAGAGACAAACAGACAGAGACAGAGAAAGACAAAAGACAGACACGCAGAAGAAACAGAGACAGAACAGACAGACAAAAGACAGACAACAGAACAGAAAGCAAGACAGACAGAACAGACGAGACAGACACAGAGACAGACACAGAGAGCAGAC
>JAPXFY010000027.1:29483940-29486440 GCA_030674185.1 Monoplex corrugatus | reverse complement strand
CAAGATTTTGCGCTATACAAATAAAATATTGTATTGTATTGTTGTATTAGTCTTACGTACTTTACTTCTCTCAGGATTGATGATCGGATACATGTATTAAGCGCATTTTTGGCTCTAGTGAAATGAGATATGCAGGAACAATTTTAGGTAATTTAGGCCCGTTTTTATATATGTCTTAGTGTCCTTAGTTATGTTTTAATTTGTATTAAGGTTTTTTTTTTAATCCTCTGTGTGATATATTGGACGGAGTGGTCAACGCCAGGGATATCTCCTTAGATTATGAGTGCGAATGCATTAATATATGTGTATTTAATTTTCTTTTCCTTTTTTGTCCTGTTGAAGTATTGCGTTAGTTATTACCCTGATATGGCTCTATGCAGTCGGCTAGACTTTAAACAAAAATAACAGTAAAAAAAACAAAAACGTTGTACCCTTAACAAAGGCCAATTGTTCGAAAATTTGCACCAGTCTTGTTTCGTTATATTAAATACGCGTTCTCTATCTATTTGCTATAGTTCTGGTTCCTATTTGCTTGAACGCTTGTTCATGAATACACTCGTCATTACAGTTTAGTCAAGCGTCTTTCAATGATAAGACTGATATACAAATAACATCATCATCATCATCATCATCAGGTGCCCTGCCGCATGGCGTTGGCGATCATGGACTTCCATCTGTCTTTATCTCTTGTTGCCTCAAGCATCTCTTCCACCCTCCTTGTCCCCAGCCACTCTCTGCAAGTCCGTCTAGTATCTTCTCCCTGGGTCTACCTGGTGCTCTCTTTCCCTCCAGCCTTCCCGTTGTGACCAGGTGCTCCAAATCCCCCTTCCTCATAAAATGGCCTATAAATGTTGCCTACCTTTTCCTAATCTTCCTTATGAATGATGTTCTTGTGTCTGCCTCCATCAAGACTGTCTCGTTTGTTTTCTTTGCTGTCCATGGAACTCTCAAACATTCTTCTTAGAAAACACATCTGGGCTGCCTCAATATAAGATACAAAAACCCATGCACTAGGTAGGATCTCAGGACTTGGCCAGCTCATAGGGTTCACGTGCAGGCTTATTGATAAGTCTTGTGCCACGATTACTTTGGATCTTCTACATTACATGTGCATGGCACCAGAGGTGTCAATATATACATGTATATATGAAAACTTTATCTTGATAAAATGGAACTGAAATTGAACGCTGGTTGTCAGTTTGATGTGGATTTGATAACTCGCGAATTACATGTGTGACTGATTGATTTCAACAACAACAACAACAACAACAACAGATACAGCAACAACAACACCACCACCATCAACAACAACAACATCAGTGATAACAACAACAGAGTTCATAGAGCTAAAGTTCATATAACTTGTATTCCAGCCGACTACTGGAGCCATATACAACAAAAACAAGGACAACCACAGAGTTCATATTACTTGTATTCCAGCTGACTTTTAGAGTCATATACAACATAGAGTTCACAGAGTTCATATTGCTTATAGTCCAGCCGACTACTAGAGCCATATAAAACAAGAAGAAGAAGAAAAACAACAACAGAGTTCATAGAGTTCATATTGCTTATAGTCCATCCGACTACTAGAGCCATATAAAACAAGAAGAAGAACAACAACAACAACAGAGTTCATAGAGTTCATATTGCTTATAGTCCATCCGACTACTAGAGCCATATAAAACAAGAAGAAGAAGAAAAACAACAACAGAGTTCATAGAGTTCATATTGCTTATAGTCCATCCGACTACTAGAGCCATATAAAACAAGAAGAAGAAGAAGAACAACAACAGAGTTCATAGAGTTCATATTGCTTATAGTCCATCCGACTACTAGAGCCATATAAAACAAGAAGAAGAAGAAGAAGAACAACAGAGTTCATAGAGTTCATATTGCTTATAGTCCAGCCGACTACTAGAGCCATATACAACAACAACAACAACAATAGTAATAGCAGCAGCAACAACAGAGTTCATAGAGTTCATATTGTTTATAGTCCAGCCGACTACTAGCGCCATATACAACAACAACAACAACAATAGTAATAGCAGCAGCAACAACAGAGTTCATAGAGTTCATATTGTTTATAGTCCAGCCGACTACTAGCGCCATATACAACATAACAACAACAACAACAACGACAATAATAATAGCAACAACAACAACAGAGTTCATAGAGTTCATATAGCTTATAGTCCAGCTGACTACTAGAGCCATATACAACAACAACAACAACAATAGTAATAGCAACAACAACAACAGAGTTCATAGAGTTCATATAGCTTATAGTCCAGCCGACTACTAGAGCCATATCCAACAACAACAACAGAGTTCATAGAGTTCATATAGCTTATAGTCCAGCTGACTACTAGAGCCATATACAACAACAACAACAGAGTTCATAGAGTTCATATAGCTTATAGTCCAGCTGACTACTAGAGCCATATACAACAACAACAACAACAATAGTAATAGCAACAACAACAACAGAGTTCAT
>JAPXFY010000027.1:29468940-29473940 GCA_030674185.1 Monoplex corrugatus | reverse complement strand
ATGAACCGTAAACTGTACAGTACCCGCACATGTAATATACTTATGGAAAGCTCGTTGTACACCTTTCAGATAATGACAGCTAAAATTAGAAACAAACTGGGTCAAAGCCACCAAATAAAGAAATTAAACGAAAATGTGTTGGAGAGCACACAAAAACTTTAGAGGCCGTTTTCTCAAAATGGCCGTCATACAACTTAATGACTTTAAACATACATACATAACTTCTATATTTTTTTGAGTACAAGCTTTATTCAAGTACCAAAATAATCAGCAGAATGTACACTTTCCAGTGATATGTATATCTCAAATCCAAATGCTAGTAAAGACTGATTTCGTGGTGAGGGGTCACAATTATCTTTGTGACCACCTTCGAATGCATGCCCCTACCCGACCTCTCTGTTCTGCTTCTGTAACTATTCTTTCAGCCATCGAATGTCCTTGTTGGACATAGGCCTTCCCCAGCTGCTTCCATTCACTTCTTTCCAGCGCTTTTCCTCTCCAGTTCTTGTCAAATCCATCTAGGTCGTCTCTCCATCTAGTTTTCTGTCTTCCTCTATGACGAGTGCCGTCTCTTGGTATCCAGAACGTGTTTTTTGTTGTTGTTGTTGTTGTTGTCCAACGATTGTCCATTCTCCGGGTGAGATGTCCTGCCCAGTTCCATTTCAGTTTGTTTTCATGGTTTCCAGGATGTCTCGCACTTTTGTTCTTTCTCTAGAGCCACTGAGGCCCTTTTGCGATCTTTTCGGTTGATACCAAGCATGATTCTGTCATGTGCTCGCTGCATGGTTCCAAGAACCATGCTTCTGATAAAACACTTGTTTACAAATTCCTCTGATACAGATGTTCCACAGTCTGTCGCCCGCTCTTTTTCTGTGTCTGGTCCATACAACTGGAATGATCTTCTCTTCTGTCTATTCGACAGTCACATACTCTTGTCTTCCTTCAAGTCTAACTTGAAGACATATGTGACCTCCCACCACCAATTCAGTCTTTACTCGCAGTCAGTCGAACAGAACTAGGAGCTGAAAAGGTGACTGAGGGTCTATCTGGGGTGTTTTGACTTTTTCTCAAAATTGATTTCAATAAACTGTAATCTATCCCCCACAGAATATTTTTTCTTGAAAAAATATCATTAATCAATTTAAAATGGTATTTTAATGCACTGATCGCAGTAGAAAGAACGCATTTTTTTTTTTACCAAAAGTACCCATCTTTGTCTCTTATTGCGAACCGTAACCTGTACAGTACCCCCACATGAAATATACTGACAAAAAGCTATTTGATGCATCTTTCAAATAATGACAGCTAAAATTAAAACGAACCGGGTCAAAGCCACCAAATAAAGAAATTTAAGGAAAATATGTAAGAGAGTACATAAAAACTTTAGAGGCTGTTTTCTCAAAATGGCCGTCATACAACTTAATGACTTTAAACATACATAACTCCTACATTTTTTTGAGTACAAGCTTTATTCAAGTACCAAAATAATAAGCAGAATGTACACTTTCCAGTGACATGTATATCTCAAAATACCCAAAATGCTAGTTAAAGACTGATTTCGTTCTGGGAGGTCACATGTCTTTTTGTCCAGCAGTAATTTTCCCCCTCTACGTGCCCACCATCTTGTTCCACTCCCCTTCTCCCCCCACCTCCCGATATGTGTGGTGTGCTTAGTGTCCATTGTATTCTGCATTGTGAGTTAATGGTTCATTGACTGGTGAGAGTGTGTTCTTTGATTTGATTTGTAGATCAAGATTCGGCGACTTAAAAATGTCATTATTATTATTATTTATTATCATTATTATTATTATTATTATTACTATTATTATATTATTTTATTATATTATCATTATATTATTATTATTATTATTATTGTTATTATTATTATTACTATTATTATTATCATTATCATTATTCATCATCATCAGTCATCATCGTCATCGTCGTTATTATTATTATTATATTATTATTATTATATTATTATTATAATTATTATTATTATTATTATTGCTGTGCTGTTGTTGTTGTTGTTGATTTGTTGTTGTTACTGTATGATTATATATATATTTTTTAAAATTATTATTGTTGTTGTTGTTGCTGTGTTATTATTATCATGATCATGATCATGATCATTATTGTTATCATTATTATTTTATCCCCATCATCCTCATCACCATCAAGTTTCTCTAGTACCACAAAAAGTTTATTTAGTACTGAGCAGAGAACATTATATAAGCACTACAACACCACAGTCTCTGTTAGTCCTCTATCTCTCAACGGTTCCTTATCTCAAATAATCAGAAACGATCTCTCGAAGAACGAAACATTAGCAGATCACTGTACGCAAGCGTATAGAACAGATACTGCTGTACGGTTGTGAGGCGTGGACAGTCAACACGCAAAGTCAGAACAAAATTGAGGCAACTGAAATGTGGTTTCTAAGAAGACTGTTGAGAGTTCCATGGACATTCAAGAAAACAAACGAGACAGTCTTGAAGGAGGCAGACACAAGAAGAACATTAATAAATAAGATTAGGAAAAAGACAAGAAAAAAAAATGTTTATAGGGCATTTTATGAGGCAAGAGAAATTAGAGCACCTGTCACAACAGGAAAGCTGGAGGGAAAGAGAGCATTAGGTAGGCCCAGGGAGAAAATAATTGGACGGACTTGCAGGGTGGCTCAGGAAAGAGAGAGTGGGAGATGTACTTGCGGCGACAAGGGACAGATATGCTGGGCATATGATGACGAATGATGATGATGATGATGATATGATGATGATGATGATGATGACGACGATGACGACAATAATGATGATGTACACGAGCGGTGCGCATTTCTTTTCCTGTTGCCATATCTAAGAACCTCTTAAACAGTCAGTCTATCTGTTGGTGTCTGTCTTTCAACTACTACACAAAATGGTATTGTTTTTTGTTTGGCAGGTAACAGTATACGAGCACTGCATGTTTTACGGCCGAGACGAGACCGCCTATATCTATTTACGTCTATAGTATCTGAAGGCTTCCGTGATATTTTAGCGTAGGCTGAAAAAGAGGCAGTTGTTGGGTGAGTCTTTGTTATTCATTATGGTTGTGGTGATGGTGGGTTTTGTCTTTTTTGGTGTGTGTGTGTTTTTTTTTTACTTGAGCTGTGTGCCTTGAGTGTGTGTGTGTGTGTGTGTGTGTGTGTGTGTGTGTGTGTGTGTGTGTGGGTGTGTGTGTGTGTGTGTGTGTGTGACAGATAGAGAGTGTATGTGTGTGTGAGTGTGTAAGTGTGTGTATGTATGTGTGTGTGTGTCTGTGTGTGTGCGCGTGTGTGATAGAGAGAGAGAGAGAGAGTGTGTGGGGGGTGTGTGTGCATGTGCGTGTGTGAGTGTGTTCGTTCTTTGATTTAACGTCTTTTCACTATAAGTGATATTAGACGGGTGTGTGAGTGTGTGTGTGTGTGTGTGTGTGTGTGTGTGTGTGTGTGTGTGTGTGTGTGTGGTGTGTGTGTGGTGTATAAGTGTGTGTGTATAAGTGTGTGTGTGTGTTAGTGTGTGTGTGTGTGTGTGTATGTTAGTGTTAGTGTGTGTGTGTGTGTGTGTTAGTGTGTGTTAGTGTTAGTGTGTGTGTGTATGTGTGTATGTGTGTGTGTGTGTGTGTGTATGTGTGTGTGTGTGTGTGTGTGTGTGTGTGTGTGTCCGTGCGCGCGTGTGTGTGTCCGTGTGTGTGCCTGTGTCTGTGCGTTTCCCTCTATCTGTTTGTTTCGCTTTCTCTCTCTACTTTTTTATATTTTTTGATTTGTTCAATTTTAGTTAATGTAATTCCCTTTGTCATATTGGCAGATGTGATGCGTCTAGTGTGTCGGCTTCAGCCTGCACCGCTGGCTAGCACTGCTGTGTGAAAAGAAGAGCAATGTGTAAGTCTCTTCCTGTCAGTACATAGCCTCTCCATCAGCAAGCCCTACGCTGTGCCTCCTCGTGGCGACAGGCTGTAACTGAGCACCTCACGGACTCAGGCTGAATCTCGTAGGACTCGGAGGAGGTCTGGCCCCCAGACGTGAGGCATGCAGGCCCACCGGCGTGTGGATACGTCCCGGTGCCCACGAACCAGATCCCCAAGCTATGGGTGAATAGCTCCACTGCCTTGTGGACATCTCGGGAGAGAGTAAGGCTAGCGGAGAGACAGTACACAAACCGATGGAAGGCAACGGGAAACCACCATCGTAATTTTTCCCAGGTTATCATGGACAGAAACAAAAAAGTCAAAGACAACGACGTAAATACGTGCTATAGAATGCGAACTCCATCGCACAATCAGTTTGATGAGCCATGTAACAAAAATCCTGTTAAGAATAATCATGATGAGGACAAGGAATAGAATCAAAAGAGAAATAGCAGAAGAACAGTGTGGATTTGTGGAAGGGAAAGGAACTATTAATGCCATATACATCCTAAGAACTATCATAGAGAGGTCAAATGAGATGAATAAGGATTTGTATTTATGCTTTGTTGACTACACCAAGGCTTTCGATCGGGTAAGACATGATGAATTGATCAGCCAACTGGAGGGACTCAATGTTGATGCAAAAGATCTACGAATAATCAGAAATATGTACTGGGAACAAACAGCTGCAATGAGAATAGAAAACAATGTAAGCTCTTTCCAAAATATCAAAAGAGGAGTCAGACAGGGTGTTTTGTCACCAGATCTGTTTTCACCTTACAGCGAAAACATCATGAGAAACCTAGAAGAAGACCCTGGATTAAAGGTTGGAGGGAAAATGATAAACAACATTCGATACGCAGATGACACCGTGCTAATTGCAGAAAGTGAAAGAGACCTACAAAACCTTGTGAATACACTAGAAATAGAAAGCAAAGGTAAGGGGCTGGAACTAAACAGCAGGAAGACTGAAGTCATGGTGATCAGTAAAAAACATGAAATCCCCTCATGCAAAATAACAGCAAATGGCACAACCTTGACACAGGTTAATAAATTCAAACACCTGCGAACGATCA
>JAPXFY010000027.1:29461440-29463940 GCA_030674185.1 Monoplex corrugatus | reverse complement strand
TCACTGTTTCTGTCTATTTCTCTTTTCTCTGTCTTCGTCTGTCTCTCTCTGCTCTCTATCTCTCTTTCTGTCTCTCTTTCTGTCTTTGGGCTCGAACGTCGTGTTTTTATACTCCAAAGGATATTTTACAAACGAGGTACTTTTTAATGTTTAGTGGGCTCTTTCATTTTTTCTTGGTACGGTGACTGGGCTGGGCTTAACTGTTGTGCTTGTAAAAAAGGGAACTGGAGAATGGGTCCGAATGGGGCATGCAGCGCATGGACAGCCCCTGCCCACTTCCTCTTCCCCTCCTCCCCCTCTGCCCCCGCCCTTCATCATCATCATCAGGTGCCCTGCTGCATGGCGTTGGCGATCATGGACTTCCATCTGCCTCTATCTCTCGTTGCTCCTAGCATCTCCCCCACCCTCCTCGTCCCCAGCCACTCTGCAAGTCCGTCCAGCATTTTCTCCCTGGGTCTACCCGGTGCTCTCTTTCTCTCCAGCTTTCCCGTTGTGACCAGGTGCTCCAAATCCCCCTTCCTCATAAAATGGCCTATAAATGTTGCTTGTCTTTTCCTAATCTTCCTTATGAGTGATCTACTTGTATCTGCCTCCATCAAGACTGTCTCGTTTGTTTTCTTTGCTGTCCATGGAACTCTCAACATTCTTCTGAGAAACCACACCTCGGCTGCCTCAATCTTGTTCTGGCTTTGTTTGTTGACTGTCCACGCCTCGCATCCGTACAACAGTATTGGTTCTATATAACATTCAAGAACTCTCTTCTTGATGTTAATTGATAGGCATTTGTTGGTAAGAATGCTTGTCATCTTCTGGAATGCTGTTTTGGCTTGGCCCCCGTCCTTAGCTTGGCGAAATGGTTACGTGTGGCGTCAGAAGTTGTGAGCTGATTGTGAGGTGTTGTTGCTCTGGATCTCATTCAGCATCTTCGGGTGTTTCTTGATAACTTTGTCCTGCAGCTTGGGCTGCTGGCTTGATGGAATCAGACTTGTTTTGACTGTAGGGAAAGTCTTGGTGTGACAGCTCGGAAATACAGAACACTTGGCATATTTAGTCTATATCTACGGTGGGTGTGTGTGTTGGGGGGGTATTTTCATGCTTCCAGGAGCCAAGGGACACAAGCGTGACTTTGCCTGATCTTTGTAAGTGCTTATTATGATGTTCTGCGTGCGTAATTATACACCAGGCAAGAGGCACTCGGACACGATCAAACCGTGGCCAACTTTTATGTTATGGATCTGGAATTACACTTGTGACGTAAGATATTGAGTCTAGGCTTACATGTAAATCGAAAGAGCCAACTAGCCATGTGAAGAAAAGAGAATGGAATGATATTATCATCATCAGTGCTTCTTCTTCTATGTTGTTGTTGTGTTGTTTGTTGTTGTTGTTCTTCTTCTTCTTCTTCTTCTTCTTCTTCGACTTCCTCCTCCTCCTCATCCTCCTTCTTCTTCTATGTTGTTGTTGTTGTTGTTGTTCTTTTTCTTCTTGTTCTTCTTATTGTTCTTCTTGTTCTTCTTGTTCTTGTTCTTCTGTTCTTGTTCTTGTTCTTGTTCTTGTTCTTCTTCTTGTTCTTCTTCTTCTTCTTCTTGTTCTTCTTCTTCTTTTTCTTCTCCTCCTCCTTCTTCTCCTCCTCCTTGTTGTCCTACTGTTACTACTACTACGACTACTATTACTACTTCTACTACTAATACTAATACTACTGCTGCTGCTTCTACTACTACTACTAGTAGTAGTACTACCACCACCACCACCACTACTTCTACCACTACTACTAACATCACTGTTACTACTACTACTACTGCTACTACTAGCCCTACTACCACTACTATTACCACTACTGTTACCACTACTATTATTACTACTACCACTACTAGTACTACTACCTCTATTACTACCGCTACTACTACAACTACTACTACTCCTATTAACATCATTATCACCACTGCTACTACTAATACCACTACTACTACTATTACCACCACTATCACCACTGCTACGACCACTGCAACTACTATTACTACTATTACCATTGCTATTACCACTACCACTACTACCACCACCACCACTACCACCTCCACCGCTACTATTACCACTATTACTGCTACTACTACTACTTCATATTGCTGTAGTCATGACATTATTATCGGTGGCCAAATGGAAATCAGTAACAACACCTTTAACTGCGTGACTGTCGTCTTTATTCTTCCGGGTTGTTTTAAACCTGGGTGGTGAGTATTATACAACGTGATCTGCTCTACTGCCTCTCCCCTTCCCACCCTGTGTGTGTGTGTGTGTGTGTGTGTGTGTGTGTGTGTGTGTGTGTGTGTGTGTGTGTGTGTGTAGTGTATGTATGTATGTGTGTGTGTGTGTGTGTGTGTGTGTGTGTGTGTGTGTGTGTGTGTGTGTGTGTTGTGTGTGTGTTCGTTCGTTCGTTCGTTCTTTAATTTAACGTCTTTTCACTATAAGTGATATTAGACGGATGTTACGCCTGTCTGTCTGT
>JAPXFY010000027.1:29456440-29458940 GCA_030674185.1 Monoplex corrugatus | reverse complement strand
TGAAGACACATACGAACCAGCAGCAGCGCACTGCGATAGCAGGTGAGACGTTGGATGACCAAGGCCAGGATTTAAACCATAGTGCCAAGGACATCCACGCTGACGGTTCTGATGCGGATTTTGCACAAGCTCTTAACGCCAAACGTGGAAAACTCAATTTGCCGCCTGCCGGTGCAAAAGAACAATGGGATAAATTAGATGAGGAACTTGTCCTTAAGCTGAATGCGCTAATAGGGAACAGTACGCTGGAACACAAACTTGACACATACGGAGACATCATATACTCTATCTGCAGGGACACTTATGGAGTGAAGCAGCCAAAGACAAAAACGCCTCCCCAGAAATCCAGAAGACAGCAACAGATGGAGAGCATCCGGAGGGAGAAAAGGAAGCTTAAAAAGCGAATAAAAACTGCCTCAGAATTCGAGAAGCAAGGGCTCCTGGAACTCTGGAAAGATCTGAAGGCCAAACACAATGCTCTCAGCAAAGTGGAATCAGCAAGGCGAAGAAAGAGCAAAAAGAAGAAGACTCAAGATCGTTTCTTCAAAGATCCCTTTGACTTTGCAAGAAAGCTGTTTGAACAACCCAAATCAGGGACTCTCACAGTGGGCAAGGAAACCCTAGAGCAGCATCTCAGGGAAACATATTCCGATTCTCAGCGCAAGGCACCACTTGAAATCCAGAATCTGGTTTGGCCTGCAGCGCCAGAAGGAAAATTCAATAACAAACCACCAACACTGAATGAAGTGAAGAACGTAGTAAAGAAAGCCAGAGCCAAGTCAGCACCGGGACCAAACGGAATACCATACCTGCTCTACAAGAAATGCCCAAAAGTGCTCGAGTGGCTCCACAAGATGATTCGATCAGCATGGAGGAACCAGAAGATCAGCGACCAATGGATGAGAGCTGAAGGAGTGTACATTCCGAAGGAGCAGAATTCCAGCAGCATCAATCAGTTCAGGCCAATATCACTTCTGAACGTCGAGGGGAAAATCTTCTTCTCTGTTATGGCAGCAAGATTGACAAAATACCTGACTGAAAACAAGTATCTAGATATGTCAGTCCAAAAGGGAGGCATACCAGGAATGCCTGGATGCTTGGAACATGCCACGTTGATTTGGGATGCCATCCAAAAAGCAAGAACAGACAAGAGAGACATTGACGTAGTTTGGCTTGATCTGGCGAATGCATATGGATCAGTTCCACACGATATGATCCAGCTGGCTCTTGAAATGTATCACATCCCAGAAAACATCCGACAATGCTGAGGGTTCTCAATGCGGTTCTCTACCAAAGAATACACCACGGACTGGATAGACCTAGAGGTGGGCATTGCAATGGGCTGTGCAATCTCTCCCATACTGTTCGTGTTGGCAATGGAAGTCATCTTGAAAGCTGCAATGAAGAGTTCAGGTCCAGTGAATCTGGGAGATGGATACCAGATGCCTCCTCTGAAAGCTTTCATGGATGACACAACAGTCTTGTCCACGGATGAGGAAGAGACACACCAAATCTTAAAGCAGCTGGATGAGCTGGTGGCCTCTTCAAGAATGAGGTTCAAACCTAAGAAATCCCGAAGTCTCTCACTGCGAAAAGGAAAAGTGGCAGATTCAGTCAAATTCATGGTAGCCAACCAAGCCATCCCCACTGTCACAGAAGAGCCAGTAAAAAGTCTCGGAAGATGGTATGATGACTCCCTGAAAGATACACAAAGGGGATGTGAAACCAAGCAAACAGCAGAAGAAAGCCTGAAGAAAATAGATAACTGCGGACTGCCAGGCAAATACAAAGTCTGGTGTCTACAGTTCATGCTGATACCAAAGCTGCTATGACATTTGCACCAGCACAGTCGAAGCAATGGAAGCCAAAATCAACAAATACACAAGAAAATGACTCGGTGTCCCACCTGGTCTCACTGATGTTGCATTCTACTGTCGTCAAGCAATGCTGAATCTACCTCTCAAATCCATAGTGGAGGAATACAAAGTTGGAAAAGCAAGACTGTTGAGCATGCTGGAGGAATCGGAAGACAATATCGTGAGATCAGTTCATCCAAAGCTGAGAACTGGCAGAAAGTGGAAAATCCAAGAGGCTGTAAACAATGCCAAGAGAAACCTCAGCATCAAAGAAATAATTGGACACACGCAAACCAACAGACAGGGACTGGGAGCAACAAAAATGCAGTGGTGGTCCAAAGCCAAATGGAAGGAAAAAAGAGACATGATCATACAGGAGTTGAAGGAAGAAGAAGATGTCAAAAGAGTGCAGAAGGCAGTCCAGCAAGGTCAACAGGGGCAATGGACAACATGGGACAGTGCACTCCAAAGAAGTCTCAGCTGGAACGATATGTGGTACATGGCTCCTCTAAGGATAAGCTTCCTCCTCAGATCTGTATATGACCTGCTCCCCTCGAATGCAAACTTAGTGAAATGGGGGAAATCAGACGACCCAGCATGTCCGCTCTGTCAGAAGAAAGAAACAGTGGAACATGTCCTAAGCT
>JAPXFY010000027.1:29446440-29451440 GCA_030674185.1 Monoplex corrugatus | reverse complement strand
TTTTTTCCTGGCTCTCTGTCTTTATCTCTCTCTCTCTCACCTCCCCGTCTCCGTCTCTGTCTCTGTCTCTGTCTTTGTCTCTCTGTCTCTCTGTCTCTCTCTCTCTCTCTCTCTCTCTCTCTCTCTCTCTCCTCTCTCTCTCTTTGGGTAGTGATATTTTGAATACAAGGAGATTCAGTCGCTGGAAAATCTTCTGTCCGATTTGAACTTTTGTGTATCTTTAGGTTTTGTATTGTATCTTAATTATGTCTATTTTATTTATTTATTTGTTTGTTTTGTTTATTTGTTTATTTATTTATTCATTCATTTATTTATTTGTTTATTTATAATTTTATTCATTCATTTATTTATTTGCACTTTAGCTTTAGGTAGATATGTAGATTGGCAACAGCGGAAAAAATGCTTTTAGCAAAAACAAACAAACAAAAACAATTAAACAAACAAACAAACAAAACAAACAAAAAACAAACAAACAAACAAACAAAACAAACAAACAACCAATGGACCGACCAACCCAACAAACAGACAAACAGAAACAACCAACCAACCAACCAACCAACAAAAACAAATAATCAAACAAACCACACCAACAGACAAACAAGCAAAACAAATCAAATCACAACAAAACAAAAACAAAAAACAAAAACAAATCTTCACCCCCGCTTGGAAAATAAAACTTATCCCATTCTGATCGAACTTAAAACTATGGCCCCCGCCTACTAAGCCGACTTGTGATTGCTCAGGCGAGGAGGGTGCCAGGCTTAGAGAGTGAATTCCCTGCTCTTTCCTCCCACCACCCACCCCCCTGACCCTCCTTACCCCTTAACCCCTCCCCCCCAAAAAAAACCCCACCACACCACCACCACCACAAGCCACCACGTCCCTCCTTCCCCCTTCCCATTCCAGTAAGGAGACTACCACCACCACCACACCACAGCCTTTCGACGACGACAGCCCTTCTCCTTCCCCTTCCCCCTCTCCCCTCTCTCCCGCCTCAATGAGCAACGGTTTAACCCCCTGATTTCCAAAGCCTGTCCACCAACATCCTGCATTATCAACCATGCTAGCAAAACAGGAACCAAAAAAAACAAACAAACAAAAAACAGAGAAAGCACGAAAAAAGAACAAGAACGCGTATTTAACTAGTCGCCGTGGTGTAGTGGTTAGCGCAACGACTACCGACTGGAAGGATGTGGGTTCCAATCCCCTATCAGTTCCTTCAAAAAAATCATTGTGGGATTTTTCGGCTCTCCTAACCCGGCTCCTACCCAGAGTTGGGCGTGTGGTGCTATGGGCTCATTGGGAAGACTCTGGGACTAACGCAGTTCGAGTCTCATCCACTTCGCGGATGCGTCATTGAGGGTGTTGCTCAATCTTCTGACCAGCACCGCAGGTGTCTGTATCTCTCGGGCCTGGTTGACGTTTAGGATATGTAATGATAGTAAGCGTAGGGTACAGCCCTGTCATACAGTCTCATTCAAGATGGAACTCTGTAGCATCATGATTATCATCCTCATCGACATCATCATCATCATCGCATTGTTAAAAACTGTGTCAGCTTCTGCGGCCATTGAGGTGGCGTAGAAAATGGGACAGGAAAAAAAAAAGAAAAAAAAAAGAGCACAGAGGCAACCTCCCTGGGTGCAACGATAAAAAAATAAAAACAAAAGCAAAAAATAAAAATAAAAAATACGCGTATTTAATACAAGACAAGACAAGCGCAAATTTCGGCCAACTGGCCTTTGTCAAGCGTAAGATCACAAACAAACAAACAAACACCAAATACAAAAATTAGGAGAAAAAGACTGAAACTTCCCCTGCTGCCTCGTACAGTGGTGAGAAAAGGATTTCATGCTAGCAAAGCAAAGCAAAGCAAAGCAAACTACTTAACTTTTTGATTCCCTCACCCTATCCACCAGCTTCCTGCAGGAATGGAAAGGTTAAGTTGTTGTTGTTTTTTAAATGCAGTTGGTGCAGGAGTCAAAGGGTTAAAATTAATTTCTTTTCGGCATTTTCTCCTGGCCACGTTTACCGACAGGAAGGCGAGGTTTCAGGCGCGTCGGATTTGCAAAGAAAACATGACTGGTAAGACTTTATGTACACATGGCATACGATGTCAGACCAACAGACAGACAGATAGACACACAGATCGACAGATAGATGTCTAGACAGACAGACGAACAGACACAGAGAGAGAGGGACACGCATACACACACGTATACACATACGCTCAAAAATTCTCTGTTCTATAAACACACACACGCACACACACACACGCACACACACACACACACACACACACACACACACACACACACACACACACACACACACACACATATATACATATACCACACACACACACACACACACACACACACACACACACACACACACACACATTCACATACATACACACCTACACATACACATACACACACACACATATATACACATATCACACACACGCACACACACACACACACACATACCACGCGCACACACACACACACATACATACATATACCACACACACACACACACACACACACACATACACACACACACACACACACACACACACGCGCACCACAACACAACACATACACACATACAAACACTCACACATACACACACACTTACACACAAACACACAAACATATACACACACGTACACACGCACTTGCACACACACTTACACAAACACACACACACACACACACACACACACACACACACACACACACACACACACACACACACACACACACACACACACTTCTTTTCGGCATTCTTTGACTCCAGTCTATGAATGTGGGAATCACGGGAAGAAGGTATCCACCGCGATTTATATACTCAAAGAGTTACAATACTGCTTACTTACTTCCCCAGTTTTGAAATCAAGCGAAGATTTGCATGCTTGTGCTGCCACTGTCCAATTAAGCAATTCTCTAAACATTAACGTTTTGTCAGTCTACCTACCAACAGGTCCAAATGACCACAACACAGAATGGCTGCGCACTATCCAAGATCAGCAGCGTGGTAAATGGCTAATAGGTGGAGACTTTAATTCCCACTCCCCATTTTGGGAAAAGAACTGTTCTACTGTTACGAGCAATCGTTTGGTAGAAAATATCGTTGATAGTTCGCTTTACCTTCTAAATGATGGTAGTGTCACTAGGATCCCTGATGTTTCCAAACACAGGGCGACAGCCATCGATTTGTCTCTAATCTCACCAGAATTAGCACCATCCTGTACCTGGGAAACTCACAGAGACACTTTGGGAAGCGATCACCTACCTATCATCATAACCATAACTGACAAAAACATCAGGATGAAAGACAGCTCTCCTGAAATTATTCCAAAATATAATTACAAGCGTTCTGACTGGTCCTTATTTCGAACTGCTCTAGCTAATCAAGATTACAGACATTATGAAAGTGAAAATGTAGACATTATGTTTTCTAAATTCCAAGAGTCAATTTTAGCCGCTGCAGACCTATCGATTCCGAAACTCAAATCTTCTAGATCAAATAATCGATTGGGTAATGTTTGGTGGACAGAGGCATGTGAGAAAGCAGTTCAATATAAAAGGGAGAAATTCAAAATCTACATCAAAAGCCGGAAACCTGAGGATCATGTCGAAATGAAAAAAGCTAACATCCAATGTAACAAAATCATTGCTGAAGCAAAGAAAGATTATTGGGCATCATTCTGCACAAAAGAAATTTCAGATTTCAAAGATTTCCATAAAGTCTGGACGAAAATGAAACAAATGAAGGATGGAACCAACTTACCTAGGTGTCCGATAATGATTGAAACATGTAACACATTTCCTTCAGACATGGACAAAGCAGAAACTTTTGTGGATCTGTTCGCCAAAAACAGTAAAGTTGAAGGTTTATCTCCTGACTGCAAACATCACAGAGAAATGGAAGATTACAACCCAATCTACACTGATCCAGTACCACAGAATGATCTCTGGTTTAATTCTCCAATCACCTTAGAAGAGCTAAAAAACACAGTACTGTCTCTACACAACAAAAAGAGTTCGGTAGGTGTTGATGCAGTTTCGACTGAAATGATTAAACATCTCCCTGAAAACTACCTTATTTTCCTACTCAAAATTTTGCAGAAATGCTGGGTTACTGGAACTGTGCCACAAATCTGGCAAAAATCTATAGTTATACCAATCTTAAAAACAGGAAAATCGAAAACCGATAAAAACAGTTACAGACCTATTGCTTTAACGTCCCACACAAGCAAACTAATGGAAAGATTGGTCTTAAACAGACTTTTACACTACTGTGATAAAAATAACGTTATTCCGGTAAACCAGGCAGGTTTTAGAAAAGGAAGATCCGCAGTTGAGCACCTAGTTAAACTTACAACTCAGATCAAACAACAGTTTGCCCGCAGAAAAAGTGTTTTAGCTACTTTCTTTGATGTGAAAAAAGCTTACGATCAAGTTTGGCATAAACGTTTATTGTTCAAGCTAAAATCTGTTGGTTTATCGGGCAATATGTTCAATTACATTAAATCTTTTTTAGCTAATAGAACAATTCAGGCAAGAGTGGGAGCTAGTTATTCTTCTTCACGATGCCTCGACATGGGGATTCCACAAGGTTCAGTGATAGCACCTATTTTATTTAATATCCTTATACAGGATCTTCCTAAAGCTCTTTCAAATCGTGTTGTTTTAGTACAGTACGCTGATGATATATGCACTTGGATGAATATCACTTTAAAAAAGACAACTCCACAGAGAACGCGAAATTACATCAGGAAGTTGTATCAAATTGATCTTGATAATCTTGGAAACTATATGTTAGAAAATGGGCTGTCGTTGTCAGCAGAAAAAACTAACATGATGCTGTTTGATCCTGGTGGTAACTCAAATAACTTGCCTATTTTCAAATTGCTTGGTGAAGTGTTAAATTACAAACAGGTCGTAAAATTCCTGGGAGTTTACATCACGTCCAAATTAAGCTGGAATGTC
>JAPXFY010000027.1:29431440-29433940 GCA_030674185.1 Monoplex corrugatus | reverse complement strand
CACACATGTACGCACACTTTCACTCACTCTCTCTCTCAATCACTCTCTCGCTGTCTCTTTCACTCTCTCTCTCTCTCTCTGCTCTCTCTCTCTCTCTTCCTCTCTCACTCACTCTCTCTCTCTCCCTCTCTCGCTCAATCAATCTCTCATTCTCATTCTTTCTCTGTTTCTTTCTCTCTCTCTCTCTATCCCTCCTCCTTCCCTCTCTCTCACTCTCTCTCTCTCTGTACCTGTTGGACGCTGTCTTTCAGCTACAAATCACACAAGCACAGCTGTATTCCACAGGTAACAGCCGCAAAGCACTGCACATTGTCAGGTGTAGGAGGACCACCTGTCTGTCCGCTGTTCTATGTTTGTCTTAAATCCTCCGTCAAGTCGTGAGGTTAGGAACAAAAGAGGCAGTTACTGACTGAGTCAGTCATTTGTATTGATTTTTAATGTGCTGGTGTGTTGGGCGGTGGTGGTATTAGTTGTGATAATTGTGTATGCATATATAATGTGCACCTTCTCTGTCTGTCTGTCTGTCTGTCTGTCTGTCTGACTGTCTGTGTGTCTCTCTCTGTCTCTGTCTGTCTGTTTCTCTCTCTCTTTCTCTCTCTCTCTCTTTCTTTCTCTCTCTCTCTCTCTTCTCTGTTCACTGTCTCTGTCTGTCTCTTTGTCTCTGTCTCTCTTTCTTTCTCTCTCTCTCTCTCTCTCTCTCTGTTCACTGTCTCTGTCTGTCTCTTTGTCTCTGTCTCTCTTTCTTTCTCTCTCTCTCTCTCTCTCTCTCTCTCTCTCTCTCTCTGTTCACGGTTTCTGTCTGTCTCTTTGTCTCTGTCTCTCCTTGATTTTCTCTGTCTGTCTCTCTGTTCTCTATCCCTCTTCTTTTCTCTATCTCTGTCTCTCTCTTTCTGCCTGTCTGTCTTTCTGTTTCTCTCTCTGTCTCTGTCTCTGCCTCTGTCTCTGTCTCTGTCTCTCTTTCTCTGTCTCTCTCTTTTTCTCTGTCTCTGTCTCTCTCTGCCTCTGTCTCTCTCTCTCTCACTGTCTCTGTCCGTCTCTCTGTTCTCTGTCTCTCTCCTTTTCTCTGTATCTGTCTCTGTCTCTCTTTCGCTCTCGCTCTCTCTCTCTCTCTCTTTCTGTCTGTCTGTCTGTCTCTCTACCTCTGTCTGTCCTTCTGTCTCCTTCTGTCTCTCCCTTCCTCCCTCCCCCGTCTCTCTCTCTCTATCAGACTTACACACTCTCTGTCTTAGACACACACACACACATTCTGTCCGTCTGTCTGTCTGTCTGTCTGTCTGTCTCTCTTTCTCTCTCTCTCTTTCTCTCTCTCTCTCTCTCCCTCAGCGTCCCTCTCTCTCTGTCTCACTGTCTCTGTCTGTCTCTCTGTCCCTGTCTCTCTCTCTCTCTGTCTCTCTGTCTCTCTCTCTCTCTCACTGTTTCTGTCTATTTCTCTTTTCTCTGTCTTCGTCTGTCTCTCTCTGCTCTCTATCTCTCTTTCTGTCTCTCTTTCTGTCTTTGGGCTCGAACGTCGTGTTTTTATACTCCAAAGGATATTTTACAAACGAGGTACTTTTTAATGTTTAGTGGGCTCTTTCATTTTTTCTTGGTACGGTGACTGGGCTGGGCTTAACTGTTGTGCTTGTAAAAAAGGGAACTGGAGAATGGGTCCGAATGGGGCATGCAGCGCATGGACAGCCCCTGCCCACTTCCTCTTCCCCTCCTCCCCCTCTGCCCCCGCCCTTCATCATCATCATCAGGTGCCCTGCTGCATGGCGTTGGCGATCATGGACTTCCATCTGCCTCTATCTCTCGTTGCTCCTAGCATCTCCCCCACCCTCCTCGTCCCCAGCCACTCTGCAAGTCCGTCCAGCATTTTCTCCCTGGGTCTACCCGGTGCTCTCTTTCTCTCCAGCTTTCCCGTTGTGACCAGGTGCTCCAAATCCCCCTTCCTCATAAAATGGCCTATAAATGTTGCCTACCTTTTCCTAATCTTCCTTATGAGTGATCTACTTGTATCTGCCTCCATCAAGACTGTCTCGTTTGTTTTCTTTGCTGTCCATGGAACTCTCAACATTCTTCTGAGAAACCACACCTCGGCTGCCTCAATCTTGTTCTGGCTTTGTTTGTTGACTGTCCACGCCTCGCATCCGTACAACAGTATTGGTTCTATATAACATTCAAGAACTCTCTTCTTGATGTTAATTGATAGGCATTTGTTGGTAAGAATGCTTGTCATCTTCTGGAATGCTGTTTTGGCTTGGCCCCCGTCCTTAGCTTGGCGAAATGGTTACCGTGTGGCGTCAGAAGTTGTGAGCTGATTGTGAGGTGTTGTTGCTCTGGATCTCATTCAGCATCTTCGGGTGTTTCTTGATAACTTTGTCCTGCAGCTTGGGCTGCTGGCTTGATGGAATGAGACTTGTTTTGACTGTAGGGAAAGTCTTGGTGTGACAGCTCGGAAATACAGAACACTTGGCATATTTAGTCTATATCTACGGTGGGTGTGTGTGTTGGGGGGTATTTT
>JAPXFY010000027.1:29423940-29426440 GCA_030674185.1 Monoplex corrugatus | reverse complement strand
CATCAATCAGTTCAGGCCAATATCACTTCTGAACGTCGAGGGGAAAATCTTCTTCTCTGTTATGGCAGCAAGATTGACAAAATACCTGACTGAAAACAAGTATCTGGATATGTCAGTCCAAAAGGGAGGCATACCAGGAATGCCTGGATGCTTGGAACATGCCACGTTGATTTGGGATGCCATCCAAAAAGCAAGAACAGACAAGAGAGACATTGACGTAGTTTGGCTTGATCTGGCGAATGCATATGGATCAGTTCCACACGATATGATCCAGCTGGCTCTTGAAATGTATCACATCCCAGAAAACATCCGAACAATGCTGAGGAAGTATTTCCAAGGGTTCTCAATGCAGTTCTCTACCAAAGAATACACCACGGACTGGATAGACCTAGAGGTGGGCATTGCAATGGGCTGTGCAATCTCTCCCATAATGTTCGTGTTGGCAATGGAAGTCATCTTGAAAGCTGCAATGAAGAGTTCAGGTCCAGTGAATCTGGGAGATGGATACCAGATGCCTCCTCTGAAAGCTTTCATGGATGACACAACAGTCTTGTCCATGGATGAGGAAGAGACACACCAAATCTTAAAGCAGCTGGATGAGCTGGTGGCCTCTTCAAGAATGAGGTTCAAACCTAAGAAATCCCGAAGTCTCTCACTGCGAAAAGGAAAAGTGGCAGATTCAGTCAAATTCATGGTAGCCAACCAAGCCATCCCCACTGTCACAGAAGAGCCAGTAAAAAGTCTCGGAAGATGGTATGATGACTCCCTGAAAGACACACAAAGGGGATGTGAAACCAAGCAAACAGCAGAAGAAGGCCTGAAGAAAATAGATAACTGCGGACTGCCAGGCAAATACAAAGTCTGGTGTCTACAGTTCATGCTGATACCAAAGCTGCTGTGGCCACTGCTAATCTATGACATTTGCACAAGCACAGTCGAAGCAATGGAAGCCAAAATCAACAAATACACAAGAAAATGGCTCGGTGTCCCACCTGGTCTCACTGATGTTGCATTCTACTGTCGTCAAGTAATGCTGAAGCTACCTCTCAAATCCATAGTGGAGGAATACAAAGTTGGAAAAGCAAGACTGTTGAGCATGCTGGAGGAATCGGAAGACAATATCGTGAGATCAGTTCATCCAAAGCTGAGAACTGGCAGAAAGTGGAAAATCCAAGAGGCTGTAAACAATGCCAAGAGAAACCTCAGCATCAAAGAAATAATTGGACACACGCAAACCAACAGACAGGGACTGGGAGCAACAAAAATGCAGTGGTGGTCCAAAGCCAAAGGGAAGGAAAAAAGAGACATGATCATACAGGAGTTGAAGGAAGAAGAAGATGTCAAAAGAGTGCAGAAGGCAGTCCAGCAAGGTCAACAGGGGCAATGGACAACATGGGACAGTGCACTCCAAAGAAGTCTCAGCTGGAACGATATGTGGCACATGGCTCCTCTAAGGATAAGCTTCCTCCTCAGATCTGTATATGACCTGCTCCCCTCGAATGCAAACTTAGTGAAATGGGCGAAATCAGACGACCCAGCATGTCCGCTCTGTCAGAAGAAACAAACAGTGGAACATGTCCTAAGCTCTTGCAAAGTAGCGCTAGCCCAAGGAAGCTATACATGGAGGCACAACAAAGTTCTGAAAGTGATCACAGACGTGGTTAGCGAAAAAACCATGACCCCAAACGCACCAATTGCTATGACAACGTTCCACAAAGCAGGAGGGAAACAGGTCTGGCCCGAAAGTGCTATGACAACCAGCACATTGCCAAAGGGTCTTCTGGATGGAGCAGTCGACTGGGAGTGTACAGCAGACCTCCCAGAGTGGAGAAATTACCCAGATGTCATCAGCAAGACAGGCATGAGACCAGACATCGCTCTCCACTCTGACTCCTCGAAACAAGTGATTCTGATAGAACTCACTGTGCCATACGAAAGCAGAATGGAAGAAGCACATATCTACAAGACCGAAAAATACGCCGGTCTTGCCAGCACCCTGAAGAAAGCAGGTCTGCGGGTCAAAATCTTCGCCATAGAGGTCGGGGAAGAGGGTTTGTGGGCACCTCCGCTTATGATCTCATGAAACAACTCGCCATTTCTGGGAAGAAGAGGACTAGAGCCCTTAAAGCGATGGCAGAGGCAGCAGAAAGGAGCTCAAGCTGGATCTGGGCAAGGAGGAACCAAAAGTGAACTTATAAGGATTAAATTCCCTACAGATGATCTGTGCCCCGTTAGCACATTGGTAAAACCGCGTACCGCAGTTCTGAAGCGCAGAATCGCCCAGGTTCGCTCCCCGGCGTGGGAAAAAAAATAGACAACAGCAGAAGGGCATCCAGGAGTCATGACCTGGATGTGGCCCGGCCCCCCGAGAGTGTAAGGAATTCAGGGCCGAAACACTTGTCTAAAGGGGGTTACTTCTCTGAAGACCTTCTGTTGTCTAGCTCTCCCTAGAGTTTCTTTCTACCTATATATATATATATATATATTATATATATATGTG
>JAPXFY010000027.1:29388940-29408940 GCA_030674185.1 Monoplex corrugatus | reverse complement strand
CAAAGTCTAGCGAGCTATACGGGCTCATTGAGATGTCTTGGTTTTGATTGATTGGTTCAGTTTTTACGTCGACACCCATCTCAGGTGCCATGGCCGACGGGGATAACCATCCAGGGATTGATTGATTGATTTGGTTGAGTTTTTACGTCGACACCCACCTCAGGTGATATGGCCGACGGGGATAACCATCCCAGGGAAGTGGGGGAAGGGGGACCTATCTAATCCTATACTAACACCACCAGAACAACAATGATGTTAAGATGGAACAGCGAGATGGCCAGTTTTAATATAGCGCACCCCGGGATTCGAACCCACAACCATTAGCATGTGAATCCGACGCTCAAACCAACTGAGCTACTGGGGCCCGCACCATCCAGGGAAGTGGGGGGGAAGGAGGACTTATCTACTCCTATACTGACACCACCAGAACAACAACGAAGTTAAAATGCGTTCTGTTCTGTTTTGTTGAGTTTAAAGTCCTACCACTCTCAGAGTATACGAGGACTAGCTGTAAGAATTGCTCAAAGAAGCCTTACAAAAGTTTTAGTTGCTTTGTGAGTTACGGATGCTTTTGTCGGATTCTCTGGATTAAGATGGGACAGTGAGTGAGAAGGCTGGATCATTTCTCGTGATCACCACAATTCCGCTACTGACAACTGCTTAGTTCTTTCTACCCGTCTAACTTCAGCCCTTCCATCTGACCACTCTGCAATTCTCTGTTCTCTCGACATTTCTCCTCCTTCCCGTACCATGCGCACAGTGACTCGACGCAATCTCAAATCTATCGACCTCTCCACATTTTCATCTGATGCCTCCCGTCTCCTTTCTGAAAAGTCACATAACCTTGCCGATGAATTCTATATTACTCTCCACCATCTTCTGGACACTCGTGCTCCAGCCACAACCCGTCTTTTACCTGACCGCCCCCCCTACCCCCTGGCTCACTCATGAGATTGCCTGTGCAAAACGTGCCCGCCGCAGAGCAGAGCGCCGTTGGCGCAAATCCAAACTCACTGTACACAGGCAACTTTTCCAAGCCTCTAAAACAAAAGTATCCACCCTCATTGCATCAGCAAAAACAAACTATTTCCAAACCAAAATCCTGAATGCCTCTTCTTCAAAAGAACTCTTTACAACCATGAATCATCTCCTTGGCACACGAAAAGATTTACCTCTCCCAACAAAACATACAAATGAAGAACTCCCATCTGTATTCTCCAAGTATTTCACCACCAAAATACAAACTCTTCGTGACAGGCTTGACAGGACACCCTGTCAACCATGCCCACCTGACCCTTCCTTCTCTGGCACACCTCTTACTACTTTTACCCCAGTCTCACAAGAAGAAATTTTCAACACAATCAGATCCATGTCGTTCAAAACCTGCGAACTGGATCCTCTTCCAGGTTCTCTCTACTCCGACTGTCTCCCTACTCTCCTCCCATTCATCACTGACATCATCAACACTTCTCTTCAAACTGGAACTGTCCCAGATTCTTTCAAGTCTGCTATTGTTCACCCTCTCCTCAAGAAACACAATTTAGACCCAAATGAACTGAAAAATTACCGGCCTATCTCTAATCTCTCTTTCTTGTCAAAACTCCTTGAAAAAGTCGTCCTCAATCAGCTGAACTCTCACCTGTCTGCCAACAATCTCCTCAATCCTTTCCAGTCAGCCTACCGCCAGTGCCATAGCACTGAAACTGCCCTACACATTCTCAACAATCTCCTCCTTGTAACTGATACTGGCAAAGTCTCTCTCCTCACACTCCTTGATCTGTCTGCAGCCTTCGATACCATTGACCATGGTATTCTCCTTTCTAGACTTCATCATACTTTTGGCATCTCTGACATTGCTCTCTCCTTTTTCACTTCGTATTTATCAAACAGAAAACAAACTGTTCTCATCAATGGCACTTACTCTCAATCTGCATACCTGACCTGTGGTGTTCCACAAGGATCTATCCTTGGCCCTGTTCTTTTCACTCTTTGCACCTCCCCCTGTCCACCATCATCAACTCCCACTCTATAAAACACCACTTCTATGCTGATGACACCCAACTTCAAGACAGTGACTCACCTGATAATATACAGCGCCTCTTGACTCGCACCACTGACATTAGGAACTGGATGACGTTCAACAAACTTCAGCTTAATGACGACAAGACAGAAGCTATCCTCATTGGCACCCGTCAGAAACTTTCTCAGCTGCCTCCTCTTTCTCTCCCATTATGTAACACATCAGTCCCAATTTCTGATTCAGCTAAAAACCTTGGTGTCTGCATTGACTCTACCCTCTCCATGAACAACTTTGTTTCTCAAACTGCCAGATCTTGCTACTATCATCTCCATCGTATAAGGCTGATCAGGAAGTATCTCTCTGTCGAAACAACTGCAAAACTCGTTCTCTCCTTCATAATGTCTCGCATTGACTATTGCAATTCACTCCTGTCTGGTCTTCCTGCCTCCACCATTCACATCCTACAGCGCATTCAAAACAATGCTGTACGCCTTGTACTCAAAAAGAAAAAAGCTGACCACATATCTCCTCTCCTGGCACAACTTCACTGGCTCCCTGTATCAAAGCGCATACAGTACAAACTAGACACCATGTGCTACAAAAGCCTCAATAACGCAGCCCCCGATTACCTGTCAAGCCTACTTGAGATCTATGTTCCCTCACGTACCCTCCGCTCTGCCTCCGATCCTCTGACTTTTCGCTTTCCACGCACTAAGCTCAATACCTATGGTCCACGAGCCTTCTCTGTTTCTGGTCCACTCTCCTGGAACAAACTTCCTCTCTCAGTCCGTCAGCAACCTACTTTTGTCTCCTTCAAGTCCGCTCTCAAAACTCACCTTTTCTCCTCCGCATAAAATCCTAACCTCACTCAATACTGTTGTTTTTTTAAGAAATATCCGTCGACCTATTGTTAGCGTGCCTGTGATGAGAGAGAGAGAGAGAGAGAGAGAGAGAGAGAGAGAGAGAGAGAGAGAGAGTGTGTGTGTGTGTGTGTGTCCAACTATATACGTGTGTGTAAAGTTTGGCTCTCTTCCTCACACACACACACACACACACACACACACACACACACACACACACACACACACACACACACACACACACACACACACACACACATAAAGTCTGGACGAAAATGAAGCAAATGAGGGATGGAACCAACTTACCTAGGTGTCCGATAATGATTGAAACATGTAACACATTTCCTTCAGACATGGACAAAGCAGAAACTTTTGTGGATCTGTTTGCCGAAAACAGTAAAGTTGAAGGTTTATCTCCTGACTGCAAACATCACAGAGAAATGGAAGATTACAACCCAATCTACACTGATCCAGTACCACAGAATGATCTCTGGTTTAATTCTCCAATCACCTTAGAAGAGCTAAAAAACACAGTACTGTCTCTACACAACAAAAAGAGTTCGGTAGGTGTTGATGCAGTTTCGACTGAAATGATCAAACATCTCCCTGAAAACTACCTTATTTTCCTACACAAAATTTTGCAGAAATGCTGGGTTAGCGGAACTGTGCCACAAATCTGGCAAAAGTCTATAGTTATACCAATCTTGAAAATAGGAAAATCGAAAACCGATCAAAACAGTTACAGACCCATTGCTTTGACGTCCCACACAAGCAAACTAATGGAAAGATTGGTCTTAAACAGACTTTTACACTACTGTGATAAAAATAACGTTATTCCGGTAAACCAGGCAGGTTTTAGAAAAGGAAGATCCGCAGTTGAGCACCTGGTTAAACTTACAACTCAGATCAAACAACAGTTTGCTCGCAGAAAAAGTGTTTTAGCTATTTTCTTTGATGTGAAAAAAGCTTACGATCAAGTTTGGCATAAACGTTTATTGTTCAAGCTAAAATCTATTGGTTTATCGGGCAATATGTTCAATTACATTAAATCTTTTTTAGCTAATAGAACAATTCAGGCAAGAGTGGGAGCTAGTTATTCTTCTTCACGATGCCTCGACATGGGGATTCCACAAGGTTCAGTGATAGCACCTATTTTATTTAATATCCTTATACAGGATCTTCCTAAAGCTCTTTCAAATCGTGTTGTTTTAGTACAGTACGCTGATGATATATGCACTTGGATGAATATCACTTTAAAAAAGACAACTCCACAGAGAACGCGAAATTACATCAGGAAGTTGTATCAAATTGATCTTGATAATCTTGGAAATGGGCTGTCGTTGTCAGCAGAAAAAACTAACATGATGCTGTTTGATCCTGGTGGTAACTCAAATAACTTGCCTACTTTCAAATTGCTTGGTGAAGTGTTAAATTACAAACAGGTCGTAAAATTCCTGGGAGTTTACATCACGTCCAAATTAAGCTGGAATGTCCATTTTGATTATATTTTAACAAAAGCGCGAAAAACCTTAAATTTTCTAAAGATAATAAGCAAATTACCCTGGGGAATGGATACAAATGTACTGATTCATCTGTCAACAGCGCTGGTCAGGTCTAAATTATCCTACGCGCAAGAAGTTTTCTTCAATGCACCCAAATATTTACTAAAAAAAAATTCAGAGCTTGGACTGCAAAAGTCTTAAAATTGCACTAGGTGTACCAACTCATGCTTCTACTCTGGAAACGTACAAAGTTGCTGGAATTCTACCTTTAAACAACCATCGTGAGTTAGCTACAGCAAAGTTTGCAATTAGAACTACTTCACAAGCGGATAATTTTGTGAGCAAAGAAATTAAGATCAGGTCTGATACTGACTTTCCAAAACGAGCAAAAAACATTTCATCACAAATTACAGCCGCAACTTACATATCTGGCCTGATCAAACAGTCCAACATAACAATGGATGAAATAGCCGAGAAACCAACGATAACGCCTATCCCTACATGGGAAATGCTAAAGGCCACATTTGATCTCGATTATGCAACAGTTAAAAAAGATGATAATGTCAACATTACGCTATCCACAGCTTGTGAACACATCGATGAAAAGTACCGTACCCACCTCCACATTTTTACCGATGGGTCAGTCTTTTTTCATTGGGGCAAATGTATCTATATATACAGCAGAATTGGTCGCTGTTGTTCAAGCGTTGCATTATTTAATAAGCCTTCGGCCTGTGTCATTCAAAGTAGTTCTCTTTGTTGATTCAAAATCTGTATTATATGCCTTACAGTCTTTTGATACAGACACAAGACCTGACTTAATTATTGAGGCAAATCATCTAATACATTGTTTAAAGATAAATGGCTCGGAAATCAATTTATGCTGGGTGCCTTCTCATGTTGGTCTTCATGGCAACAACGTAGTTGACAGAGCAGCTAAATCCGGTGCCCTCCATTCTGAAAATTCCATAGAATTACATGTTAACACCTCGGTAAAAGAAGCTTACAACTCGCTAGAATTAGCATCATGGATTCGATTTCATGAACATTTAAATGAAAAATTTGTGTCTCAAAAAAGAATCAAACTTTCAGTTCAAAATATCTGTAAAAACTTGCAGTATTCCTCGTTATATCATTTGAGATTAATTGTTATGACATATTTTCGCATTCAACTGAACGCTTTGAAAACAAAATATTGTAACAACGTTTTATGTATTTGCGGCGAACAATTCACATTGTATCACTGTTTGTTTTACTGCAGAAAGCTTCGTTCCTTTTTACCAAAGACGTTTACACAAGGAAACTATCTTGAAACGCATTTTAAAGAAGTAGTATCGGATCAAGTTTTGTTAGTTAAAATTTCAGAATCATTGGTTCACAGTCCTGTTAATGCGTTATTTTAAGATTGTTATTATAATTATGATTATTTTTGTTTTGTTTTGTTTTTATGACGATTTTTCTGTTACATTATTGATGTTAGCGTTGTTCTAGTTTCATTTCTCTGTTCATCCATATCCTTTTTCTTAAGATCTTGCCGCTTCCTTTTAATTTTTTTTACGTCCCTTACTCTGTTCCCCTCTCCCCTCCACCCCCCCTCTTTATTTCATCCTCCATGCCATTTTTCCTCGTCTAATATCACTTATAGTGAAAAGACGTTAAATCAAGCAACGAACACACACACACACACACACACACACACACACACACACACACACACACACACACACACACACACACACACACACACACACACACACATACACACACACACACATACACACACAACACACACACACACACAAACACACACACACAAACACACACACACAAACACACACACACACACACACACACACACACACACACACACACACACACACACACACACACACACACACACACACACACACACACACGACGCACGGACAATCGCGAAGATTCACGATTCACGTATCATGATATTTATTCTGAAAAAGACCAAAGTCTTTTACTGAAGGGGGAACATGAGCCAAACAGCAAAAGTAAATGAACAAAGAAAAATGGGGTAAGCGTCGTGACCCATAAACGAAATACTTCGATAATTACAACGAACGATATCAAAGAAATTGACTGCAGCAAGCATCAACATTAAACAGCTAACACATTTATGCTATGAATTCTGACCCGTCCTACTTATGTGTATGTGGCCAGGTTACAAGCAGCAGACACCATACTCCACAACATGAGTAAAGTAAATTCAATCTGACACTGTGAAATTGTGTGGATTGTTGTAATAATCTGGCTAAATATGTTTTTCTCTGCAGTAGTTTTAGTGTGAGATATGTTGTGGAGTTTTCCATAAATGACAGAAATATTCACATAAGAGAGAGAGAGAGAGAGAGAGAGAGAGAGAGAGAGAGAGAGAGAGAGAGAGCAAGAGAGAGAGAGAGAGAGAGAGAAAGAGGGAAAGAGAGAGAGAGAGAGAGAGAGAGACAGATAGACAGACAGACAGACAGATAGAGAGATATTAACACACACATACACACACACACGCACACACACAAACACGCACACACACAAACACGCACACACGCAGACACACACAATCTCTCACATCAGACACACACACACACACACACACACAAACACGCACACACACAAACACGCACACACGCACACACACACAATCTCTCACATCAGACACACACACACACACACACACACACACACGGGGGGGGGGGGGGGTGCGAGTTAATTCAGTGGCAAAGAACAAACCGATTTTGTGGTTTCTGGAGATAAACCTATCTATAGCTGTCAAGTGAATTGACTGTTGATTTCACAGATCACTTACACGTGTAAGATACAAACATCCTGATAAGCATAATGTCATCTGTTATTTTTGTCAGACTTTCATGTTGCCTCAGTCTAAATGATTTACATACCAAGAATTCCACCTAGACAGCAAAGAAAACAAGCGAGACAGTTTTGATGGAGGCAGACACAAGATGATCATTGATAAAAAAAAAAAAAAGATTAGGAAAGAAAACAAGCAACATTAATAGACCATTTCATGAGGAAAGAGGAATTAGAACACCTGGTCACAACAGGAAAGCTGGAGGGAAAGAGAGCACCAGATAGACCCAGGGAGAAAATAGTGGACGGACTTGCAGGGTGGTTGAAGACAGAGAAGGTGGGAGATGTACTTGCAGCGACAGAGGACAGATTCGTATAGAGGTCCATGATCACCAACGCCATGCGGCAGGTCACATGATGATGATGATGATGATGATGATGATGATGATGATGATGATGATGATAAAGCTGACACCCACCACCAGAACGGTGAAAACATTCAGACGGGCAGCCAACAGGTCTGTTTTTGAATAATGTCGCGGGCTGGAACTGAACTCCAAAATTATTATCAGCGCTTGAGTGCACAGGTCTATGGAAACAACTAACCACCCGAGGTGTGAACCCAGAACCTTGGCGTTGTGAACGTGGCACTCTTACAGCTGAGCTAAAGAGTCAACTAAGCAGGACGTGAAATCCAAGCTGTCTGGCTAGAAGGCAGGAGATTTACTTCTGTGCTAATCCGTTAGCTGGCTACGTACTTGTTTGTTATTGTTCGTCGTCGTTCGTTTTGTTGAGTCTAAAGCACTCTCTCAGGGTATACGAGGACTAGTTATAAGAATGTTACTCAAAGAAGCCTTACAACATTTTTTTTCGTTGCATTGTGAGATAACAATGCTCTTGTCGGAGTCTCTTAAAAAAAAAACAAGAAAAAAAAAACGAGATTGGTTGTTGTTTGTTGTTGTTGTTGTTGTTTTTGTTTTTACTACTGCCTATTTATTATGTCATCGGCATATAGGACTGCAATGAAAATTGTCCACTTCTATTGTTCACTGCATCTGTATAATACCACAAATGTATTCCCGGACTTTAATAAGGTTCTCCTTCTATTGTTCACTGCCTTTGTATAATACCCCAAATGTATTCCAGGACTTTAATAAGGTTCTCCTTCTATTGTTCACTGCCTTTGTATAATACCCCAAATGTATTCCAGGACTTTAATAAGGTTCTCCTTCTATTGTTCACTGCCTTTGTATAATACCCCAAATGTATTCCAGGACCTTGACAAGGTCTCCTTCTATTGTTCTCTGTTCTGAGCTAGCCTCTGTATAATACACCACTTCTGATATGATCTGTTCTGAGCCAGCCTTTGTATAACGCCACAAGTGTATTCCAGGACCTTAATAAGTTCTCCTTCTATTGTTCACTGCCTCTGTATAATACCACAAATGTATTCCCGGACCTTAATAAGGTTCTCCTTCCATTGTTCACTGCCTCTGTGTAATACCCCAAGTGTATTCACCTTAATAAAGTTCTCCTTCCATTGTTCACTGCCTCTGTATAATACCCGAAATTGTATTTCAGGACCTTAATAAGGTCTCCTTCTATTGCTCACTGTTCAGAGCCAGTCTTTGTATAATACCCCAAGTGTATTCCAGGACGTTAATAAGGTCTCCTTCTATTGTTCACTGTTCAGAGGTAGTCTTTGTATAATACCCCAAGTGTATTCCAGGACGTTAATATGGTCTCTTTCTATTGTTCACTATTGTGAGCTAGCCTCTGTATAATACCCAAGCGTATTCACCTTGATAAGGTCTCCTTCCAGTGTTCGTTGCCTCTGTGTAACACACCAAGTGTGTTCCAGGGCCTTAAGAAGGTTCTCCTTGTATTGTTCACTGTTCTGCGCCAGCCTCTATATGAAACCCCAAATGTATTCCAGGACCCTTTCCCCAGTGGGGATGCCAGGGGCTCTTTCAGTATAAACAGTTCATCCTTCTGAACTTCTAATTCTATTTCTATGATTTTCCTTTTTCTGCCCTTCTCTTTGTCTTCTTGTTCTGTTTCATTCCTTCCTGTCATTTTGTGCCTTGTTAGTCCATTCACCTGTATGTGTTCGATAGAGTCTTATGTACTTTTTTTTTAGGACTGATAATTGGGTACATGTATTAAGTGCATAGTTTGGCTCTAGGGAGGAAAAGACAGGCAACATTTATAGGCCATTTTATGAGGAAGGGGGATTTGGAGCACTTGGTCACAACGGGAAAGCTGGAGGGAAAGAGAGCACGGGTAGACCCAGGGAGAAAATGCTGGACGGACTTGCAGAGTGGCTGGGGACGAGGGTGGTGTGAGAGATGCTAGGGGCAACGAGAGATAGAGACAGATGGAAGTCCATGATCGCCAACGCCATGCGGCAGGGCACCTGATGATGATGATGATGATGATGAGGGAGGTGAGATATGCGGATGCAATTTTAGGTAATTTACACCTGTTTTTATACATGTTTTGATGTCCATAGGTGTGCTTAAATTTGTATTCAGCTATGTTTTTTAAATCCCCTGTACGATAAATTGGACGGAGTGATCAGCTCCAAGGGCACGTCCTTAGATTGTGTGCGCGAAATGCATTGGTATGTGTACTTAATTTTCTTTTCTTTTCTTTTTTCTATTAAATATAGTGTATGTTTTGAAGCGGTTACAGCCCTGATATGGCTCTACGCAGTCGGCTGGGCTTTAAACAAAAATAACAGCAACATTTCAGGACCTTGATAAGGTTCTCCTTCTGTTGTTCTCTAATCTGAGCCATCCTCTGTATAATACCCCAAATGTATTCCAGGACCTCAATAAGGTTCTCAATCTATTGTCCACTGTTCTGATGTAGCGTCTGTGTAATACCCATGGTGTACTTTCAGGCCCTTAATAAGCATTCAAGATGATGAAAAACGTTCTTACCAACAAACGCTTTACAATTAATATCAGGAAGAGAGTTCTTGAATGTTATAAAGAACCGATATTGTTGTACGGTTGTGAGGCGTGGACAGTGAACGTGCAGTCACAACAAAGTTAAGGTAACTGAAATATGGTTTCTACGAAGAATTTGTGAAAGTTCCATGGACAGTAAAGTAAACAAACGAGACAGTCTTGAAGATGGCAGACACAAGAAGATCATTGATGAAGAAGATTCGGAAAAGACAAGCAATATTTATAAGACCATATTATGAGGAAAGGGGAATTCAAACACCTGGTCACAACAGGAAAGCTAGAGGGACCTTTTTTTTTTTTTGGGGGGGGGGGGGGGGGGTCTTTTCCTTCTGTTTTCTTTTTTTTTTCTTTCTTTTTTCTTTGTTCTTTTTTTGTGTGGAATCATCGCACTCAGGGAGATTGCCTTTGTTTGTGCTTGCCTTTTTTTTCGCCCAGTTGTCTACGCCACTTTAATGGCCACAGAAGCTGGGGCTGGGTTTTTGTTTCTTTTTTGTTTGTTTTTGTTTGTTTGTTTGTTTGTTTGTTTGTTTGTTGTTGTTTTTTTATCATCGCACTCAGGGAGGTTACCTTTGTGCTTACCTTGGGTTTTTTTCCGCGCCATTGTCTACGCCACTTTAATGGCCACAGAAGCTGGTATAATAATAATAATAATTAATAATAATTACAATATTTATATAGCGCAAAATCTTGATAAAATCAAATCTAAGCGCTGAAGCAGACACACACACACGCACGCACGCACGCACGCACACACACGCACACACACACACACACACACACACACACACACGCATGGCTATAAATGGGGAGAAAGAATAAAAGCAATAAAAGCAATAAAAGCAAGAATAAAAGCAATGGAAAATTATAGAGAGCATAGCATATACAATTATATATTATAACCATGTGATTCCCCTCCGAGCGGAGACAGGCTGCAGAGGGGGGAGGGGGGGTTGAGTGAGGTTAGGATTTTATGCAGAGGAGAAAAGGTGGGTTTTGAGAGCGGACTTGAAGGAGACAAAAGTAGGTTGCTGACGGACTGAGAGAGGAAGTTTGTTCCAGGAGAGTGGACCAGAAACAGAGAAGGCTCGTGGACCATAGGTATTGAGCTTAGTGCGTGGAAAGCGAAAAGTCAGAGGATCGGAGGCAGAGCGGAGGGTACGTGAGGGAACATAGATCTCAAGTAGGCTTGACAGGTAATCGGGGGCTGCGTTATTGAGGCTTTTGTAGCACATGGTGTCTAGTTTGTATTGTATGCGCTTTGATACAGGGAGCCAGTGAAGTTGTGCCAGGAGAGGAGATATGTGGTCAGCTTTTTTCTTTTTGAGTACAAGGCGTACAGCATTGTTTTGAATGCGCTGTAGGATGTGAATGGTGGAGGCAGGAAGACCAGACAGGAATGAATTGCAATAGTATCGAGTCGAGTCAGAGTCGGCTGTGGCTGGTAAGGCCGATGCGAGAAAGGCAGTGTCTGCGACATTGGATGCATGTATGTATGGATGCTGGCCATGGGGTTGCCTTCACAGGAGCTTGCTTTCTGCCTGACTCTCTTTTCCTCAGCTAAGGTCTGGATCGTCTTTTCCTCCTGACCTGAGTTGTTTGTTTCTGAAACACACTGCGCCATCGAGTGCTGTCGGCTGCTGTGTCTTCCCAGCTCTCTGCGTTGATGTCCTCCCGACGCAGGCAAATAGTGTAAGCCCTCCCACCAGTATCCATTTCGTGAACAAAGCTAATGTCATAATGCAGCAATGATCTCTGACAATATATACATATACATATACTTAAAGACACAAATACAAATATATTATATATATATATATATATTTGTATTTGTGTCTTTAAGTATCTATCACCCAACCTGTCGCCGTGGTTTAGTGGTTAGCGTAACAAACTACTGATTGGAGGGTTGTGGGGTTCCAATCTCCATCAGTCCCTTCAAAAAGTCATTGTGGGATTTCGGCTCCAACCGGCTCCTACCCAGAACTGACCATGCTATGGGATCGTTGGGAAGACTGGGATCACACAGCTGAGTCTACATCCATTTCACGGATGCGTCATTGATTGAGGGTGTTGTTCAAACCTTCTGACCAACACAGCAGGTGTCTGTATCTCTCGGGCCTACTTGGTGCCAGGATACATTATAATAATAAGCCTAGCGTGCACTATCACCTGGTCTCAATCTTAAATGGAACTCCACAGCATCACGATTATCACCCTGTTCTCATCCTCCCGTGGGGATGGCGGGGGCTCTTTCAGTATAAATGGTATCCCCCATCTTCTGGAAATTCTGTGCTAAAAATTTCATCTCTGTGTCACTGTCTTTGTTTCTGCCTTGTTCCTTTGCTTTCTGTCATTTTTTTCCTATCGTTTTCTGCTTTGCTGGTCCGTTCACCTGTATGCGTTCAGTAAAGTCTTACGCACTTTTTTCTTAGGATTGATACTTAGATATATATATTACATGCATTTTTGGCTATGAGGAGATGAGATATGCGAAAGTAATTTTAGTAATTTAGACCCGTTTTTATGTTATGTTTTTATGTCCTTAGGTATGCTTAAATTTGTGTTCAGGTGGGTTTTTTTTTAATTCCCTGTGCGATAAATTGGACGGAGTGGTCAACGCCAGGGGTATGTCCTTAGATTATTCGCACGAATACATTGACATGTGTACTAAATTGTCTTTTTTTCCTGTTAAAGTTTTGTATGTTTTGAAACAGTTATAGCCCTGATATGGCTCTACGCACTCGGCTGGGCTTTAAATAACAACAATAACAACAACTTTATTACCATCGTCATCATCGCATTGTAAAATATGTGCTCTGTTTCTGTGGCCCTTAAGGTGGCGTAGAAAACGGACCAGAGACCAAAGAAGAAGGACAAGAAAGAAAGAAAGAAAGAAAAAAAAAGAAGAGAAAGAAAGAAAGAAGAAAGAAAGAGAAAGAAAGAAGAAGAAAAGAAAGAAAGAGAAAAGAAAGAAGAAAGAAAGAAAAAGAAAGAAAGAAGAAAGAAAAGAAAAGAGAGAAAGAAAGAAGAAAGAAAGAAAGAAAAGAAAAGAAAGAAAGAAAGAAAGAAAGAAAGAAAGAAAGAAAAGAAAAGAAAAGAGAGAAAGAAAGAAGAAAAAGAAAGAAAAGAAAAAGAAAGAAGAAAAGAAAGAAAGAAAGAAAAAAAGAAGAAGAAGAAAGAAAGAAGAAAAAGAAAGAAAAAGAAAAAAGAGAGAAAGAAAGAAGAAAAAAGAAAGAAAAGAAAAGAGAAAAGAAAAGAAAGAGAAGAAAGAAAAAAGAAAAGAAAAGAGAGAAAGAAAGGAAGAAAGAAAAAAAGAAAAGAAAAGAGAGAAAGAAAGGAAGAAAGAAAGAAAGAAAAGAAAAGAGAGAAAGGAAGGAAGAAAGAAAGAAAGAAAAGAAAAGAGAGAAAGAAAGGAAGAAAAGAAAAAAAAGAAAGAAAAAAAGAAAACGAAAAGGAATTCTCCCGAAAAGCAATGATTCTTTAAAAACGAAGACCAGTACCGATTATCCATCTGTTCCACAGGACAGCAGACGAACAGTTCACAGGCCCCAGGGTGCTTAGGGAGGAGTTGGAGGAAGCGCCATGCCCCCCTCCAGGGTCTGGCACTTTCTCCCCCATCCGTTTGAAAGGGACAGCACTGGCCAGCTACCAAGGGTCTGGAAATACCTGGGCTCGTCATCTCTTAACCACTGCCACAGGTGACTTGGATTGATTTATAGTTTGTTTAATTTTGTACAGCGCTAATCGTTTTTGTTGTTGTTGTTGTTGTTGTTGTTGTTTTCTTTTCCAGGAAGAGAGTTCTTGAATGTTACATAGAACCGATACCGTTATACGGCTGTGAGGCGTGGACAGTCGACACGCAAAGTCAGAACAAAAATGAGGCAACTGAAATGTGGTTTCTAACAAAAATGTTGAGAGTGCCATGGACAGCTAAAAAATTAAATAATAATAATAATGATGAAAAACCGAGACAATCTTGGAGGAGGCTCACACAAGAAGATCGTTGATAAAGAAGATAGGGAAAAGACAATCAAACATTTACAGGACATATTATGAGGAAAAGGGAATTAGAACACCTGGTCACAATAGGAAAACTGGAGGAAAAGAGAGCACCAGGTAGACCCAGCGAGAAAATATTGGACGGATTTTGCAGGGTGGCTGAAGACATGAGAGGGTGGGAGATGTACTTGCAGCGACAAGGGGACAGATTCGTATGGAGGGCCGTGATCGCCAACGCCATGCGGCAGGGCACATGATGATGACGAATCGTTATTTTTCCAGCGTTCTGATTTTTTTTTCGGATACGCGTATACGCAAGGTGTTTTGCCCATACTGTGCAATCGGTATGTTGCTGCACAGTTTATATGCTTCCAAGTGGGTGTGCTCCCCCCGTGGGGTTGCCGGGGCTCTTTCAGTATACACAGTATTCCCACCTTCTGGAAATTCTGTGCTAGAAATTTCCTCTTTTCTGTCACTCTCTTTGTTTCTGTCTTGTTGCTTTGCTTTCTGTCATTTGAACTTGTCATTTTCTGCCTTGAATGGTCCATTCACCTGTATTTGTTCGATAAAGTCTTACGTACTTTTTCTTCGGATTGATAATTGGGTATATGTATTAAGTGCATTTTTGGCTCTAAGGAGGTGAGATATGCGGAAGCAATTTTAGGTAATTCATGCCTGTTGTCATATATGTTTTGGTGTCTTTATGTATGCTTATATTTGTATTCAGGTGTGTTTTTTAAATCTCCCCTGTGCGATAAATTGGACGGAATGGTCCTACGCCGGGGCATGTCCTTAGATTATGTGCGCGAATGCATTGATATGTGTACTTAATTTTCTTTTGTTTTGTTTTTTCCTGTTTCAAGTTTTGTGTGTTTTGAAGTGGTTATAGCCCTGATGTGGCTCTGCGCAGTCGGCTGGGCTTTAAACAACAGTAAAAGAAAGAAAGAAAGTGGGTGTGCAAACTGTTTTGTTTTTTTCTTTCCTTCATACACGCGAAGGGGCTTTAGGGCACTAGCGGGTCTGCACGCATGTTGATTCTGGAGATGGAAAAGTCTCCACCCTGTTTACCCACCAGGTGATATCTACCCTGGCAGGATCGAACCCAGACCTTTGGATTGGCAACCTGACGTCTCACCCACTTGACTATGGGGGCCCGTCAGCTGAAAAATCCCCCAGTGGGGATGCTGGGGGTTCTTTCAGTATAAATGGTATCCCCACCTTCTGGAAATTCTGTACTAGAAATGTCCTTTTTTCTGTCACTCTCTCTGTTTCTTTCTTCCTCTTTTGCTTTCTGTCATTTCCTCCTATCTGTCACTCTGTTTGTTTCTTTCTTCCTCCTTTGCCTTCTGTCATTTCTTCCTATTTGTCACTCTCTCTGTTTCTTTCTTCCTCCTTTGCTTTCTGTCATTTCTTCCTATCTGTCACTCTCTTTGTTTCTTTCTTCCTCCTTTGCCTTCTGTCATTTCTTCGTATCATTTTCTGTCTTGCTGGTCCATTCACCTGTATGTGTTTAATAAAGTCGTAAAACTTTCTCTTAGGATTGATAATAATTGGGTACATGTATTCAGTATATTTTTGGCTCTAGGGAAATGAGATAAGCGGAAGCAATTTGAGGTAAATTCAGGCCCGTTCTTACATATGTTTTAGTGTCCTTAGTTATGCTTAAGTTTGTATTCGGGTGTTGTTGTTTTTTTCAATTCCCTGTGCGATAAATTAGACGGCGTGATTGACGCCAGGGGGGCATCTCCTTAGATTGTGTGCGTGTGCGAAAACATTGATATGTTTACTTACTTTTCTTTTCCTTTCTTTTCCTGTTGAAGTGTGGTGTATGTTTTGAAACGGTTATAGCCCTGATGTGGCTCACAACAACAACTAACAACAACAAACAACAACAAGCAACAAACAACAAACACCACCAACGACTAAAAACAACAATTAACAACAGCAACAACTTGCTTTACACGAAAATAACAATAACAATGACAGAATCCGTGATGAGAAATTTACATAACAAAATGCTTTAAATAAACATGCCTCCCCCCCCTCCTCTCTCTCTCTCTCTCTCTCTCTCTTCTCTTTTCCTCCCACAGGTGTTCTTACGGGTACCGTGTACCCGAATGAGACCAGGGAGATACCGGCCGGTGGAAGTAACTATAGTGTTGTGCATATAAGCTTGTACTCGTGTGATTACTGTTGTTAGTTGTGTGAGTTGTTGTTGTTTTTTGTTGTTGTGTTGTTAGTTGTTGTTTATTGTTGTTGTTGTTTTGTTGTTGTTGTTGTGTTGTTGTTTTTGTTGTTGTTGTTGTTTGTTGTTGTTGTTGTTAGTTTTTGTTTGTTGTTAGTTGTTTGTTTTATTTGTTGGTTGTTGTTGTTTTGTTTTATTGTTGTTGTTGTTGTTTCGTTTGTTGTTTTGTTGTTGTTTAGTTGTTGTTTGTTGTTATTGTTGTTGTTGTTGTTGTTTTTGTTGGTTGTTGTTTTGTTACTTGTTGTTAGTTGTTGTTGTTAGTTGTTTTTTTGGTTGTTATTGTTGTTGTTGTTAGTTGTTTTGTTGTTGTTTGTTGTTTTGTTATTGTTGTTGTTGTTGTTGTTATTGTTGTTGTTGTTTGTTTTGTTGTTAGCTGTTGTTAGTTATTGTTGTTATTGTTGTTGTTAGTTGTTGTTGTTGTTCGTTATTGTTGTTGTTAGTTGTTGTTTTGTTGGGTGTTGTTGTTGTTGTTGTTAGTTATTGTTGCTGTTGCTGCTAGTTGTTGTTAGTTGTTAGTTTTGTTGTTGTTGTTGTTGTTGTTTGTTGTTGTTGTTGTTGGTTGTTGTTATTAGTTATTGTTGTTTGTTGTTGTTGTTACTGTTGTTGTTGCTGTTGTTGTTGTTAGTTGTTGTTGTAGTTGTTATTTGTTGTTGCTGTTGTTCTTGTTATTAGTTGTTAGTTGTTGTTGTTGTTGTTAGTTGTTGTTGTTGTTGTTAATGTTGTTGTTGTTGATTTTGTTGTTTTGCTGTTGTTGTTGTTGATGATACTTATTGCTTTTGTTTGTTGTTGTTGTTGTTGTTGCTGCTGTTGATAGTTGTTGTTGCCGTTGTTTGTTGTTGTTGTTCTTGTTATTGGTTATCGCTGTTGTCACAATTATCTAACTTTTGTCTGTCTGTTCCGTTGTGTTTTGTGTTTTAAACCAAACAGTTTATTCTGTCGAGTAAAAATTCTGTCATTCTCTTTGTCTTTATATGTTTTTACGTTTGCCCCCCCCCCCCTCCACCCCTTGTGGGGAGGCCGGGGACTCTTTCATATAAGTAGTATCCTCATCTTCCGGAAATTCTTGTGCTAGAAATTTCCTCTGTTTTGTCCCTTTGCTTTCTGTCATTTCTTCCTATCATTTTCTGCCTTACTGGTCCATTCACCATTATGTGTTCAATAAAGTCTTTCGTACTTTCTCTTAGGATAAATCGTTGGGTACATGTATTAAGTGCATTTTTTTTGGCTCTAGGGAAATGTGATATGCGGGAGCAATTTCAGGTAATTCAGGCCCGTTTTTATACATGTTTTAGTGTACTTAATTGTGTTTATATTTGTATTCAGGTATGTGTTTTAAAATCTCCTGTGTGATAAATTGGACGGAGTGGTCAACTCCAGGAGCATCTCCTTAGATTATACATTGATAATATGTGTACTTAATTTTCTTTCTTTCTTTCCTTCTTTCTTTTTCTTCTTTTTTAAAACTTTATCTTGTTGAAGTATTGTGTATGTTTTGAAATGGCTATAGCCCTGATAAGGCTCTACGCGTTTATATGTGTACTTAATTTACTTTTCCTTTTTTTTTTTTTTTGTCTTGTTGAAGTATTGCGTATGTTTTGAAACGGTTGTTATGGCTGATATGGCTCTACGCAGTCGACTAGGCCTTAATAAACATAACATTAACAATCTTACCTTTGCAAGGGAAATAACCCTTCTTTCCTTCTCTTGGGGCTTTGACAATCTATCTGCAATTGCCATGTTTGACGTTCTTTGGTTTGAATTTTACAGGAAAGCAGGAAACATTTCCCTGTGGACCGTGGGATCCTTATCGTGAGAAACCCATACGAGGCCATCCTGTCCGAGTTCAATCGAGGCGGGAAAAACCCGGATGACGATCATATCGACAAACGTCACATTGCTGTTAGAAAGCCTGAAGACTTTATAAAAGGTTGGTTTGGCCTTTTGGTTTGGTTTGTGTGTTTGGTTTTGTTGGTTGGTTGGTTGTTTGGGTTGTTCATCTGTTTGTTTGTTTGTTTGTCTGTTGGTTGGTTGGTTGGCTGGTTGGTTGGCTGGTTGGTTGGTTGGTTGGTTGGTTGGTTGGTTAGCTGGTTGTTTGGTTGGTTGGTTGGTTTTGCGTTGGCCTGTTTGTTTGTTTATTTATTTGTTTGTTTGTTGGTTGGTTGGTTGGTTGGTTGACTGGTTGGTTGGTTGGTTGGTTGACTGGTTGGTTGGTTGGTTGGTTGACTGGTTGGTTGGTTGGTTAGTTTGTTGGTTGGTTGCTTGCTTGCTTGCTGCTTGCTTGGCTGGCTGGTTGGTTGGTTTGACTTCTATGCCTTCTGCCTGCATGCCTGCCTGTCTGTCTGTCTCCCTGTCTCTCTGCCTACCTGCCTATTTGTCCTTGTTTATTCTGTTTGTCTCTCTGTGTGATAATCTGTCTGTTTACCTGCTTGTCGCTTCGCCAGCCTGAACCCAAAGTTCTGTGTTGCTGACAGGCTCGTTAGGGAGACTGGGACCGCAACAATGGAGTCTCATCCATTGTTGTAAGGATACGTCACTGAGTACAATCTTGTCATGCTGCCTCAACCCGAAATGGAACTCTATAGCACTTTCGCTATCATCCCCATTCTCATCAGTATGGCAGTGTGAAACATAGTCCCAGATGCTGTGGCCCTTCCAGCGCTGTTCCATAGTGATCTCAGATTCGTAGGTTTTGAGATTGTGTTGGAAAGCCGAAATGAGAAGTGACAGGATAATGAAATAGGACCTGTACAGACGATCATCATCATCATCATCAAGTGCCATGTGTTGGCGATCATGGCCCTCCATATGTATCTATCCCTTGTCGCCGCAAGCACATCTTCCACACGTTCTCTCTCCTCAGCCACCCTGCAAGTCCGTCCAATGTTTTCTCGCTGGGTATACCTGGTGTTCTCTTTCTCTCAAGCTTTCCCATTGTGACCAGGTGCTCTAATTCCCCTTGCCTCATGAAATGGCCTATTAATGTTGCCTGTCTTTTCCTAATCTTCCTTATCAATGATCTTCTTGTGTCTGCCTCCGTCCAGACTGTCTCGTTTGTTTTCTTTGCTGTCCATGGAACTCTCAACATTCTTCTTGGAAACCACATCTCGGATGCCTCAATTTTGTTCTGGCTTTGCTTATTGACTGTCCACACCTCACAATCGTATAACATTATCAGTTCTATATAACATTCAAGACCTCCCTTCCTGATGTTAACTGATAGGCATTTGTTGGTAAGAATGCTTTTCATCTTCTTGAATGCTGTTTTGGCTTGGCCGATTCTGCTGGCTATTTCTGACGTGCATCTACCGTCTGGTGAGATGGGACTGAAAAAATAATCCTCGTTACCCTTTCTGGATTTAAAATTCAACGACTCAAACAGTTTATTCCTCACTTGACTCAACGATGAAAACCATCACAATTCATGATTTGCCTCAAAAATTAAAAAAGTTCAGGAACTGGTTTAACTTTTAATTAAGGTCGATGTAGGTTTGCGCAGCCTTGCCCTAAAAATGTAGTTTCAAACTTCAGTCTAAAGTTTCTGACAGCTTGATGACGTTGCTCGATATTTTT
>JAPXFY010000027.1:29368940-29381440 GCA_030674185.1 Monoplex corrugatus | reverse complement strand
GAGGCTCTGGCCATTGTTCCTTTGGGGATCATCTGCCCACAGCTGTCGTGACAAAAGCTGTTGCCGTTACATCTCTGTATCTGTGTATCATTTCACCAGACGGCAGATGCACATCAGAGGTAGCCAGCAGAATAGGCCAAGCCAAAACAGCATTCAAGAAGATGAAAAGCATTCTTACCAACAAATGCCTATCAATTAACATCAGGAAGAGAGTTCTTAAATGTTATATATTGTAGAATCAATACTGCTGTATGCTTGTGAGGCGTGAACAGTCAACAAGCAAAGCCAGAACAAGATTGAGGCAGCCGAGATGTGGTTTCTAAGAAGAATGTTGAGAGTTCCATGGACAGCAAAGAAAACAAACGAGACAGTCTTGATGGAGGCAGACACAAGTAGATCACTCACAAGGAAGATTAGGAAAAGACAGACAACATTTATAGCATTATGGGGAAGGGGGATTTGGAGCACCTGGTCACAACGGGAAAGCTGGAGGGAAAGAGAGCACCAGGTAGACCCAGGAAGAAGATACTAGACGGACTTGCAGAGTGGCTGGGGACAAGGAGGGTGGAGAAGATGCTTGGGGCGACAAGAGATAGAGACAGTCCATGATCGCCGGCGCTATGCGGCAGGGGCACCTGATGATGATGATGATCTGTGCTGGTCGCCTTCTGACTCCATCCGTCCCCTGCTTACCAGGACTTTGATGTGATGGTAGGAGTTATTTATAGGCGCTCCTGACTCACCTAGACAGACCTGTCATTGGGTTGTGAGACCTTTCCAGAGAGTATAGGCACCATACCACCCCATACCCCAGCCTCCGCTCTGGGTCTACCGCCGTTTAGTTTGCGACTGTTTATTTCTCATTCGCAGCTAACCCCCAAATCTAGGGGTCATTCCCCTATCCACCTGGGGACGCGTTGTTATATCAAGTCACATTTAGAGACTTGCTTGTCCACCCAGGTCTTCCAGGATTGATCTTATCGTTGTTACATCAGTTTCACTTTTTTTTAACCTAGACTTCAGATAGGCAAGAAGGCTAACTGGTCTTCAAGGGGTGGGACCTGGGAAATCATCCTATCTCTTCAATGTTTTATACCAAAGTAGTCGGGTAATACCCTGCTCTTCAGGAATTTCAACTGCCGTGGGATCTTTAGCGTGCGCAGCCAGAGGGCACACGGGTCCGAGTCGTTTTTCATTCCCTTCCGAAAGACTAGACGTTCAGTTCGATTTTCCGGTCAAACTGAAGAGAAAAGTCAAGGCCTCTACAGGGAGTGAAACCTGGAACCTCGAGTTAGTTATCGGCAGGCGAACGTCTGAACCATTCTGCCACTATTCTCCCTAAAAGTCACAGTAAAAGACTTGTCTGTCCACCCAGGTCTTCTGGTGTTGATGTTACCATTGTTCAATATAAAGTCACAATTTCTGTACAAGCAGTAACCCACCTTCTGGAAATTCTGTGCTAGAAATTTCTTCTTTTCTGTCACTCTCTTTGTTTCTGCCTTGTTCCTTTGCTTTCCGTCATGTCTTCTTATCATTTTGTGCCTTGCTGGTCCATTCACCTGTATGTGTTCGATAAAGTCTTCCGTACTTTTTCTTAGGACTGATGATTGGGTACATGTATTAAGTGCATTTTTGGCTCTAGGGAGATCAGATATGCGGAAGTTATGCCCGTCTTTATATGTTAGGTAATGCTTAAAATTGTATTCAAGTATGTTTTTTGAATCCCCTGTGCAATAAATTGGACGGAGTGGTCAACGCCGGGGGCATATCCTTAGATTATGTGCGCGAATTCATTGATATGTGTACTTAATTTCCTTTTCTTTTCTTTTTTCCTGTTGAAGTTTTGTTTGTTTTGAAGCGGTTATAGCCTGATATGGCTCTACGCTATCGGCTGGGCTTTAACATAACAAAACAATAACAATAACAATAAGCCACAGTTAAAGACTTGTTTGTCCACCAAGGTCTTCAGTGTTGATGTTACTGTTGTTGTATCAGTCACAGTTAATGACTTTTTTTAAATATCAAAAACAAATTTCAGGGGTTACCTTTGTGCTCACTTTTTTTTTTGGGGGGGGGGGGGGGTCCCATTTTCTACGCCACCTTAATGGCCTCAGAAGATGGAACAGTTTTTACAAGGCTATGATGATGATGTTAATTAATAAGGATGATATTCACGATGCTATGGAGTTCCGTCTAGGATTGAGACTGCGTGACAGGGCTGTACTCTACAGTTACTGTCATAATAGATCCTGGCGTCAACCAGACCCGAGAAATACAGACACCTGCGGTGTTGGTCAGAAGATTTGAACAACACTCTCAATGAAGCATCGGTGAAGTGGATGAGACTCGACTGTGTGGTTCCAGTCTTCCCAATGAGCCCGTAGCACACCCACCTCTGGGTAGGAGCCAGGTTAGAGCTGAAAAATCCCACAATGACATATTTTTGAAGGAACTGATGGAGATTCGAACCCACAACCTTCCAGTCGGAAGTAGTCCGTTGCTCTAACCACTACACCACGGCGACTGGTCACTTGTCTGTCCACCCAGGTCTTCCAACGTTGATATTAACGTTGCTCCTCCGTCCAGTATGTACTTACACTTCTGATTACTGATCATGTGACATCGTATATCATCATCATCAAGTGCCCTGCAGCATGGCGTTGGCGATCATGGCCCCCTCATATGTATCTGTCCCTTGTTGCCGCGAGCACATCTTCCACCCTCTCTGTTCTCCGCCACCCTGCAAGTCCGTCCAACATTTTCTCCCTGAGTCTACCTGGTGCTCTCTTTCCCTCCACCTTTCCTGTTGGGACCAAGTGCTCTAATTCCCCTTTCCTAAAAAAAAAAACAAAAATGTTGCCTGTCTTTTCCTAATCTTCCTTATGAATGATCTTCTTGTGTCTTGTGACATCGTGTAATCATTCATATATGTATACGTTTATGACCATGGGTATATAATTTATTATGCATGTGTATGTAGTTAAACTCACCTATATGTGTTCGATAAAGTCGTGCTTATTTTCCCTTACGATTGATAATTGGGTACATATGTTAAGTAATTTTTGGCTCTAGGGAGGTGAGATATGCTGAAGCAAGTTTAGAAATTTAAGCCCGTTTTTTTAAATATGTTTTAGTGTCCTCAGCTATGTTTAAATTTGTATTCAGGTGTGGTTTTTTTTTTTTCCATCCCCTATGCGATAAATGGACGGAGTGGTCAAAGCCATACCCCTGTGGGGATGCCGGGGGGCTCTTTCAATATGAACAGTATCCCCACCTTCTGGAAAATCTATGCTGGAAATTTCCTCTTTTTTGTCACTTTTTTCTTTCTTTCTTTCTTCTCCTTTGCTTTCTGTCATTTCTTGCTATAATTTTCTGCCTTACTGGTCCATTCACCTGTATGTGTTCGATCAAGTCTTGTACTCTCTCTTAGGATTGATATAATGTGTTCGATGAAGTCTTGCTTATTTTTCCTTAGGATTGATAAATGAGTACATATGTTTAGTAAATTTAGGCCTTTTTTTTTATGTTTTAGTGTCCTTAGCTATGTTTAATTTGAATTCAGGTATGTTTTTTGTAACCCCCTGACTGATAAATTGGACAGAGTGGTCAACGACAGGGGCATCTCCTTAGATTATGTGTGAATGCATTGATGTGTGCACTTAACTTTCTTTTTTTTTTTCTGTTGAATATTGCGTGTGTTTAGAAACGGTTATAGCCCTGATGTGGCTCTACGCAGTGGGCTGGGCTTTAAACAACAGTAACAATAATAGTAACAGTGTAATTAGGGCCTTGCTAGCGTATGATCATTTTTTGCATGTGTAGCAATGCGTGTATTTGATGTTTGTCTGTATGTGCGATACATCAACTGCTCAGAACGTATAACACTTTGTGTCTTGTAAAATGAGTAAAGCACAGGGCACCCAGAAGGAGTTTAGAAAACAGCGCTACATAAGAATGATTTATGAAGGGATGAAACGGTTAAGTCTCTGTAGCTGATGGATAGGGTGAGGGTGAAAAAGGTTATTTTTTTGCAGTTGGTGGATAGGGTGAGGGGATGAAAGGATTAATTTTTTGCAGCTGGTGGATAGGGTGAGGGATGAAAGGTTAGTTTATTTTTTTTTTTTGAGCTAGTGGATTGAGTGACGGGTGAAAGAGTTAAGTTTGTGTGTTTGTGTATTTTTTGCAGCTGGTGGATGGGTGACGGGATGAAAGGGTTATTTTTTTTGCAGCTGGTGGATTGGGTGAGAGAGGTACAGATTTAAATGTTGTAGCTGTATAGATGTATATGACAGGCTTGCTTTCTTGAAGTGTCCCATGGACAGTTTTTTATCCTATACCTCGACACACCCAAAAGATACCCGTAACACCTCACACCTGTGCTTGGAACATACACCCCTTTCTGACATATCTGGGTTCTCACATTTCTTGCCTCAACTTATGGACTTTGATTTATTTTATTTTGTAGTCCTGTCTGACTGCTGAAAGAACCACTAGATCATCAGCACATAACACAACATGGGACTTTTTTCGGTGTGTTTTTTGGATTCAGTGACCAATATGTGGTGACGAGTCTTGCGAGTAAGATAGTAAGTAAAAATATATTGACAACAAAAAAGAAAAAAAGAAAAAAAAAAAAAAAGACTGATTTGTTATCATCGTTTTGTTGTTATGCATATGTTTGTGTTTTTCTGCATGTTCTTGATGACTGTTTTTACATTGTTTAGGAAAATTCGGAACAAACATTCAGCAACAATGTATTTCAGTGTCATGTAAAAAAACTGCATCACTAATGGCATTACTTTGACGTCATTCTGATTGAAATGTTTTTGTTTGTGTGTGTGTGTGTGTGTGTGTGTGTTGTGTTGTTGTGTGTGTGTGTTGTGGTGTGTGTGTGTGTGTGTGAGTGTGTGTGTGTGTGTGAGTGTGTGTGTGGTGTGTGTGTGTGTGTGTGTGTGCGGGGGGGGGGGGGTTGTGAGATGTGTATGTACGGCGCGCGGGTGGTGTGTGTGTGTGTGTGTGTGTGTGTGTGTGTGTGTGTGTGTGTTGCACATGCGCGTGTTTGTATGTGCATGTGTGTGCGGGATATGTGTGTGTGAGTGTGTGTTTGCAAATGTGCGAGTTTGTAAATGTGTGCGTGTGTGTTTGAATATGTGCTGTTAAAATATTACCATCGATTTAAAAGTCGCTTGTTTGTTTCATCTCCTCTCTCTCTCTCTCTCTCTTCTCTCTCTCTCTCTCTCTCTCTCTCTCTCTCTCTCTCTTCTCTCTCTCTCTCTCCTCTCTCTCCTCTCCCCCCCCCCGCCTGAAACAAACAAAGCGATTTTTAAGTCGATGGCAATATTTTAACAGCAACATGAACAGAACATGTACGCACACGAGAGAGAGAGAGAGAGAGAGGAGAGAGAGGAGAGAGAGAGAGAGGGAGGAGAGAGAGAGCGAGAGAGAGAAAGAGAGAGAGAGAGAGAGTGAGAAGTGTATGTAATTGCAGGAGAAAATAATATCTAATGCTCATTTATATTGTTTCCCTTTGTGCTTGCAAAATACAAATATGATTTAAATTTGTATACACTCACCTGTTTCCTTGTTCTTTTAAACTCTTTATTACTTATTTATCGTGTGTATTCCAAGTGTTGTCGTAGATATCGTTGTTGTTGATGTTGTCGTTGTTGTCGATTAATCTCTGTAAGATTGTGGGGTTCTTGTGTTTTTGGGCTCGTTGTCCTGGAAATTTCGATTTACAGACAATAAATGTGCAATTTGACACTTCTGGTCTTTATGTCTTTCTATGCTGATTTATTTCATTTTTACTGTGAAGAATAAATTTTGACTATATACTGACCCCCTCCCCCAAAAAAACAAAAACAAAATCAAACACAACAAACAGACAGAGAGAGAGGTGGAGAGAGAGGGGGGTGAGAGAGAGACAGAGGAGAGAGGATGAGAGAGAGAGAGATGAGAGGCAGACAGACGACAGACAGACAGAGACAGACAGACAGACAGACAGAGACAGACAGACACGAGAGAGAGAGAGAGAGAGATGAAACAAAGCGATATTTACGTTGATGGTAATATTTTAACAACACGAAGAGACATGACGAACACGAAGGGAGCTAACCATGCTTTCACGTTTCCCCCATTCCTGTAGCTGTTATTTCCCTTGCTCCCTCATATCACTGCCACGAGAGAAAAGGCGTCATGAATTTACTTTATACAGATTTTGTTTGTCTGTGACTATGCAGTGTAAGCCTACGAATCAATAACTGTGACAATGTCGATCATGCTGACTCTGGGAAAACAGCGGCAAAATTACAGAATATCAACTAAAATTTTGCAATTAGTATTTTTTTTAACAAGCCACAAGTCAATTATCATTGCTTGTGAAGAGCACAACACCCATCAGCAAAACAGAGACGGTTAGGGGCAGCACAAACATCTTGAAACCTTGGCGTTATACCAGTGGTACTAAACTCAAACGAGTGAGTTTATTTTATTTTAATATCTTGGGAACATTTTCACATAAGACGGAAGAGGATACATCACCTGATCTAGAGGATGAAACACCTGTTCTAGTCGATAAGCCACCTGTTCCAGTGGATACAGCACCTGTCATGGTGGATACAGCACCTGTCTCAGTGGATACAGCACCTGTCTCAGTGGATACAGCACCTGTCTCAGTGGATGCAGCACTGTGTCTCCAGTGGATACAGCACCTGTCATAGTGGATACAGCATCCTGTCATAGTGGATACAGCACCTGTCTCAGTGGACAACAAACACTTCTAGTGAATACCTGTCAGTGGATACACACCTGTCTAGTGATACAGCACCTGTCTGTGGATAACACTTCTGTGATAACACCTTCTGGATACATCTTGTCCTAGTGGATACAGCACCTGTCCTAGTAGATACAGCACCTGTACCTCGTGGATACATTACCTACCCTACTGGATACACCAAATGTCCTCTTGGATAAGTCACCTGTCCTAGTGGAAACATCACCTGTCCTCTTGGATACATTACCTGCCCTAGTGGATACATTTTCACACCTGTCCTCTTAACATTACTGCCTAGTGTACATCACCTGTCCTGTTACATCACGTCTTGGATACATCATATGTCCTAGTGGATACATCACCATCCTAGTGGAAACATCACCTGTCCTCTTGGATACATTACCTGCCCTAGTGGATACATCATCTGTCCTAGTGTGTACATCACCTGTCCTATTGGATACATCATATGTCCTAGTGGATACATCACCATCCTAGTGGATACATCACCTGTCCTTGTGGATAAATCACCTGTCCTAGTACATCACCATCCTAGTGGATACATCACTTGTCCTTTTACATCACCTGTTCTAGTGGATAAATTACCTGTCCTAGTGGATATACTTCCTATGATACATCACCTGTCCTAGTGGATACGTCACCTGTCCTAGTGGATACATCACCTGTCCTATTGGATACATCATCTGTCCTAGTGTGTACATCACCTGTCCTATTGGATACATCATCTGTCCTAGTGGATACATTACCTGTGCTAGTGGATACATCACCTGTCCTATCAGATACATTCACCTGTCTTAGTGGATACATCACTTGTCCTAGTGGATACATTCACCTGTCCTAGTGGATACATCACCTGTCCTGCTGGATACATTACCTGTCCTTGTGGATACATTACCTGTCCTATTGGATACATTACCTGTCCTAGTGGATACATCATTTGTCCTATTGGATACATCACCTGACCTAGTGGTCACTTGTCCTAGTGGATACATCGTCTGTCCTACTGGATACATCCACCTGTCCTAGTGGATAATTACTTGTCCTTGTGGATACATCACCTGTCCTAATGGACATTGTACTTGTCCCACTGGACACACCACCTGTCCTACTGGATACATCACCTGTCCTATTGGATACATTCACCTGTCCTCATGGATACATCATCTATTCTAGGGGATATTACCTGTCCTAATGGACATTTTACTTGTCCCATTGGATACACCACCTGTCCTGGATACACCACCTATCCTAGTAAATATTTTCACCTAGTGGATACGTCATCTATTCTAGGGAATATATTACCTGTCCTAGTGGATAATTACTTGTCCTTGTGGATACATCATCTGTCCTAATGGACATTTTGCTTGTCCCATTGGATACACCACCTGTCCTACTGGATACATCACCTGTCCTAGTGGATGCCTTCACCTGTCTTAGTGGATACATCATCTGACTAGGGGACATATTACCTGCCCTAGTGGATAATTACTTGTACTTGTGGATACATCACCTGTCCTAGTGGATACACCACCTGTCCTGGTGGATACATCGCCTGTCCTAGTGGATTCACCATCTCTCTCAGTGAAGCTGCACCTGTCTTAGTAGATGTAGCGCCTGTCATAGTGGATATATCACGTATCTTAGTGGATACAGCACCTATCCTAGTGGATATATCACCTGCCATAGTGTTTACATTACCTGTCCTAGTGGACACATCACCTGATATGGTGGATACATTACCTGTCTTAGTGGATACATAACCAATCCTATTGGATATATTACCTGCTCTAGTGGATATATCACCTGCCATAGTGGATGCATCACTTGTCCTAGCAGATACAACACCTGCCCTTTTGCATAAAATTCCCCTCCTAGTGGATAAAACACCTGTCCTACTGGAGGAAATCCATGTCCTAGAGAATGCACCATCTGCCCCAAAATGCACACAGCGTCTGTCCCAGTGGATACACCACCTGCCCAGGGAATTAAGCACCTGTAATAATGGATATATCACCTGCCAACGGGATAAGCACCCGTGTTAGTGGATAAAGTGCCCATTCTAATGGATAACGTGCTTGTCCTAGTGGATACAGCACCTGTTGCTGTGGATAAACCACCTGCACTGGTGGACACAGCACCTGCCAGAATGGATATCGCGTTTGTTTTAGTATATAAAACATTTGTCCTAGTGGAGAAGTATCTGTTCTAATGGATAAAGCACCAATTCAAAAGGATACAGGACCGGTTGTAGAGACTACTGCTGTACCCCCCATATTGGAAAAAAACCCACCTGTTCCAGTTGATAAATCACCTGCCCTATTGGATACATCGTCTGCCTTAGTGGATACATTACCTGTTCTAGAGGATACCTCACCTGTCCAAATGGAAGATCATCTGCCCCACTGGATTCATTATCTGCCCTATTGGATATATTATCTGTCCTAGTGAATACTTTTCCTGTCCAAATGGGTGTATCACCTGCCCTGTTGGATACTTAACCTGTCCTAGTGAATGCATTACCTGCTCTAATGGGTATAGCAACTGTCCAAATGGATACACCACCTGTCCTGTTGGAAAAATCACCCACCATAGTGGATACATTACCTGTCCAAACGGATATATCACCTGCCCTGTTGGATAAATCACATGTCGTAGTGAATACCTCACCTGCCACAGTGGATACATCACCTGTCCAAATGGATATATCACATGGCCTGTTGGATACATCAATTGCCATAGTGGATATATTACCTGCTGTAATGGATACATCATCTGTCCAAATGGATATATCACCTGCCCTGTTAGATACATCACCTGCCATAGTGGATACATCACCTGTCCAAATGGATATATCACCTGCCCTGTTGGATACATCACCTGCCATAGTTGATACATCAACTGCCATAGTGGATACATTACCTGCCCTAATTGGTACCTCACTTATCCTAATGGATATATCACCTGTCCTACTCTGTTGGATATGATATATCACCCATACAAGTTGGTACCTCACCTGTCCAAATGGATACATCACCTGGCCTGTTGGCTAAAATCACCTGCCATAGTGGATGCATCACCTGCCATAGTGGATACATCGCCTGCCATAGTGGATACATCACCTATCGTAATGGGTACCACACCTACCCAAATGGATATATCATATCACCTGTTCTGCTCTGTTGGATATATCACCTGTCCTGCTCTGTTGGATATATCACCTGTACAAGTGGGTACCTCACCTGTCCAAATGGACATATCACTTGGCCTGTTGGAAACATCACCTGGCCTCTTGGATACATCACCTACCATAATGGGTACGTTACCTGCTGTAATGAGTACCTCAGCTATCCAAATGGATATATCACCTGTCCTGTTGGATACATTGCCTGCCGTAGTGGCTACATCACCTGTCCAAACAGACATATCACCTGTCCTGTTGGATACATCACCTGTCATATTGGATACATCACCTGTCCAAATAGACATATCACTTGTACTGTTGGATACATTGCCTGCCATAGTGGATACATTTCTGTCCGAATGGATATATCAAATGTCCTGTTGGATACATTACCTGCCATAGTGGATACATTTCTGTCCGAATGGATATATCAAATGTACTGTTGGATACATTGCCTGCCATAGTGGATACATTTCTGTCCGAATGGATATATCAAATGTCCTGTTGGATACATTGCCTGCCATAGTGGATACATTTCTGTCCGAATGGATATATCAAATGTACTGTTGGATACATTGCCTGCCATAGTGGATACATTTCTGTCCGAATGGATATATCAAATGTCCTGTTGGATACATTACCTGCCATAGTGGATACATCACCTGTCCAAATGGATGTATCATCCGCCCTGTTGGATACATCACCTGACATAGTGAATACATCACCTGCCATAGTGGATACATCACCTGTCCAAATGGATGTATCATCCGCCCTGTTGGATACATCACCTGACATAGTGAATACATCACCTGCCATAGTGGATACATCACCTGTCCAAATGGATGTATCATCCGCCCTGTTGGATACATCACCTGACATAGTGAATACATCACCTGCCATAGTGGATACATCACCTGTCCAAATGGATATATCAACTGGCTTGTTGGATAAAATCACCTGGCATACTGGACATATTACCTGCCCTAATGGGCGCCTCACCTATCCAAATGGATATACGCTTCGTATCACCTGTCTTGCCCTGTTGGATATATCTCCTGTACAAATGGGTACCTCACCTCACCTGTTGAAATGGATACATCACCTGACCTGTTGGATACATCATCTGCCAAAGTGAATACATTACCTGTCCAAATGGATATATCACCCGGCCTGTTTGATACATCACCTGCCTTAGTGGATACGATTACCTGTCCTAGTAGGTACTCACCTGTCCAAACGGATACATCACCTGCCCTACTGGATTCATCATTTGCCCTATTGCATACATCACCTGTCCTAGTGAATACAATACCTGCCCTAGTGGGTATAGCAACTGTCCAAATGGATACATCACCTGTCCTGTTGGATACATCACCTGCCGTAGTGGATACATCACCAATCCAAAAGGATATATCACCTGACCTGTTGGATAATCACCCGCCATAGTGGGTACATTACCTGCCCTAATAGATGCCTCACCTGTCCAAATGGATACATCACCTGCCCTGTTGGACACATCACCTGTCATGGTGGATACATTATCTGCCTTAATGGGTACCTCATCTGTCCAAATGGATGCATCACCTGGCCTGTTAGATACATCACCTGTCATAGTGGATACATCACCTGTACTAATGGGTACCTCACCTGTCCAAATGGATATATCACCTGTCCTGCTCTGTTCGATATATTACCTGTACAAGTGGATACATCACCTGTCCAAATGGATATATCACGAAGCTTGTTTGATAATCACCTGCCATAACGGATACATTACTTACCATAATTGATACTTCATCTGTCCAAATGGATGCATCACCTGACCTGTTAGATACATCACCTGCCATAGTGGGTACATCACCTGCCATAGTGGATATATCACCTGTCCAAATGGATATATCATTCGCCCTGTTGGATACATCACCTTGCCATAGTGAATACATTATCAGTCATAGTGGATACATCACCTGCCATAGTGGATAAATCACCTGCCCGAATGGATACCTCACCTGTCCAAACAGATATATCACTTGTCCTGGTCTTTTGGACATATCACCTGTACCCACTTATCAATCCTAAGAAAAAGTACTTAAAACTTTATCGAACACATACAGGTGAATGGACCAGCAAGCCAGAAAATGAAGGAAAAGCAAAGGAGAAAGAAAGAAACAAAGACAAAGAGAGTGACAGAAAAGAAGAAATTTCTAGCCCAGAATTTCCAGAAAGTGGGGGATATACTATTCATACTAAAATGTCCCCGGCTTCCCCACGGGATGGGGGTGGGGATGGGGTGGAGGGCTATACACATAATCTCAGCCTTAAGTCCAATTAACTGATTGCGTAATTCCAAAAGGTTATGCAGATTTTCCTAGCTCATTGCGCGACACGAAAGAAGTGAACGCCTTCGCAACTGAATGATTCTAATGAAATTCGAGGGTTAAAATTAAGCCGACTTGGGGGGTACCTGTTTGACGTCACAGCCTTCGCGGGAGACTTACTTGGCTCGACAGACCAGCGCGCGACGATGTC
>JAPXFY010000027.1:29331440-29356440 GCA_030674185.1 Monoplex corrugatus | reverse complement strand
GGGTGGATAGGGTGAGGGGAATCAGCGGGTTAAGTTTTTGCTTAGCTAGTATGGTTGGCGATGCACAAATGCTGGTGGGCAGGGTGCAGGAGTCAAAGGGTTAATTAAAGGAGATAACACACGATCCGTTTCGCCCGTACGGTTGAGGAGAACGGTTTGAAGCGGTGGTGCGGTCAGTGGGTGGAACGGATGGAGTTGTGTTGTTGTTTCACGATCTTTTGAAACGGACGTGAGGTCAAGATCACTGGTGAATTTCGCTAGTTTGTTTGCATATAAAGTGTCGGAAGCAAAGGCGAAAAAAGCGTATAACTGCCTTCTCCTGATAATGTTGGTTTTTTTTTTGGGTTGTGTGTGTGTGTGTGTGTGTGTGTGTGTGTGTGTGTGTGTTGTGTGTGTGTGTGTGTGTGTGTGTGGTGTGTGTGTGTGTGTGTGTGTGATGTGTATGTGTGTGTGTGTGTGTGTGTGTGGTGTGTGTGTGTGTGTGTGTGTGTGTGTGTGTGTGTGTGTAATTTTTGCTTAGGCTATTCCAAAGAAACATCAATGCAATAACTTGATATATACAACTCTATCAAATAATTTCGACTCCAGATATCGGCCTGTTTCCCGACTTTACTAGAAGACGCCATTTGCAACATGGCTGTCGACTCATTAATGCTGAGCGTTGTTTGACTTGGAGGATGCCAACCATCCGTTTGGAAGAGACCACAATCTATTCCGAACGGTCAGGTTTCAAACCCACCCGATGCCTAGGGGCCGTTTGAGACGTTCGTTTATCTTTGAGACGTAACGTTTATCTTTGAGACGTAACGTTCGTCTTTGAGACGTAACGTTTATCTTTGAGACGTAACGTTTATCTTTGAGACGTAACGTTTATCTTCGAGACGTAACGTTTATCTTTGAGACGTAACGTTTATCTTTGAGACGTAACGTTTATCTTTGAGACGTAACGTTTATCTTTGAGACGTAACGTTTATCTTTGAGACGTAACGTTCGTCTTTGAGACGTAACGTTCGTCTTTGAGACGTAACGTTTGTCTTTGAGACGTAACGTTATCTTTGAGACGTAACGTTCGTCTTTGAGACGTAACCTTTATCTTTGAGACGTAACGTTTATCTTTGAGACGCAACGTTTATCTTTGAGACGTAACCTTTATCTTTGAGACGTAACCTTTATCTTTGAGACGTAACGTTTATCATTGAGACGTAACGTTTATCTTTGAGACGTAACCTTTATCTTCGAGACGTAACGTTTATCTTTGAGACGTAACGTTTATCTTTGAGACGTAACGTTTATCTTTGAGACGTAACCTTTATCTTTGAGACGTAACGTTTATCTTTGAGACGTAACCTTTATCTTTGAGACGTAACCTTTATCTTTGAGACGCAACGTTTATCTTTGAGACGTAACGTTTATCTTTGAGACGTAACCTTTATCTTTGAGACGTAACCTTTATCTTTGAGACGTAACGTTTATCTTTGAGACGTAACGTTTATCTTTGAGACGTAACGTTCGTCTTTGAGACGTAACCTTTATCTTTGAGACGTAACCTTTATCTTTGAGACGTAACGTTTATCTTTGAGACGTATCGTTCGTCTTTGAGACGTAACCTTTATCTTTGAGACGTAACGTTTATCTTTGAGACGTAACCTTTATCTTTGAGACGTAACGTTTATCTTTGAGACGTAACCTTTATCTTTGAGACGTAACGTTTATCTTTGAGACGTAACGTTCGTCTTTGAGACGTAACGTTTATCTTTGAGACGTAACGTTTACCTTTGAGACGTAACGTTTACCTTTGAGACGTAACGTTTATCTTTGAGACGTAACGTTCGTCTTTGAGACGTAACGTTTATCTTCGAGACGTAACGTTTATGTTTGAGACGTAACGTTTATCTCTGAGACGTAACGTTTATCTTTGAGACGTAACGTTTATCTTTGAGACGTAACGTTTATCTTTGAGACGTAACGTTTATCTTTGAGACGTAACGTTTATCTTTGAGACGTAACGTTTATCATCGAGACGTAACGTTTATCTTTGAGACGTAACGTTTATCTTTGAGACGTAACGTTTATCTTGAGACGTAACGTTTATCTTTGAGACGTAACGTTTATCTTCGAGACGTAACCTTTATCTTTGAGACGTAACGTTTATCGTGACAAGACTATCCGTTTCGGGGGTCCGTTTCACGCGCCGTCCTTTCGAAACGTAGGGTCAAAACGGCTCGTGTGTCAACACCTTTACTGAACCAGCTCGCCACGTTGTTATGTGACACACTCAATCACAGACATTATACACAGAAAAGCTCCAAGTTCAAAAGTTTAATAGACCCCAACTGGAGGCATGCAGGGTAAACAGCATCACACACAAACATACTGGGCCTCCTTCCTATATGTGTATATATATATATATGTATATACGTCCATTGCAACAATGTCTTGTTATTTATCTAGTTTTAAATCAAAATCAAATTTAGGAAAAAGAACTAACAAGAACAAAAAAAAATAAAAAAAAGAGAAGGATATGCTATTTTCCATCCAAGGGGAAAAAAAATCATACATTAAGTGTTGAAAGCATCAAAAGACATAACATACACATTGTCAGCACAGTTTTTTTTTGCCTATAAGGCGGGCAATTGTAGTATTTTGACAAAAAAACATCCGGGAAAAAAAGCTGACACAAGAAAAAAGTGGGCTTGCTATTCGTCATACAAAAAGAAACCACTAGGTCATTATTGAAAAAATACATGAAGTGATACATACACATAATCAACATTTTGCTTCGTGTCCATGGCAATAAATCTTTTTTTTTTTTTTTTAATTCTTAAACAACAGTTTTAAATGCTAGCATGGGGAAACAAACATATGCCATTTTCATACAAAAGGACATTCATTTTTTCAAGCGGAAAAGACGAAAAGACTTACGCACACAGTCAATTCAATTTTGTGCCTTATGTCTACTGCAAAGAATAAAATCAAAACGAAAGATAACACGAGGGGGTGGGTGGGTGGGGGTGGAAGGGGAATTACGAGCTGTTTTAAGACAAAGGAGAACTCAGATGTTGGAAGAATGCACCCAAGTATGCCAGGTGGCTTCTTCATAGGAATTATTATAAATCGAAGATATGATTGAAAAACCACAGTTACATCAATAGCTCCCCATTTTCATCTTTTTTTCCCAGCAACTTCTCATGTTTAGATCGGGAACAAAACAAAACATAAAACAACACACACACACACGCACACACACACACACACTAACACACACACACACACAGAAAAAAGGGGGAAATGTATCGGATTTCACAGAACACACGCATACACATGCACACGTACGCACCATATTTTGGAAGGTTAAACATCTTTATCTGATAGCCCACCAAAAATAACTTAACCTACCCAACCAACAATAATCGATTCTTTCGGACTCGCAAAACTCAGACGTGATCATTTAGCAGTTACACTGTTGATACGATTATCATTATCAATTATAATATCAAACGGGGATAACCGTGTCACAGAATTCTACTCGAAGACAACACCAAATATCAGTGTGTATTCTTACACACAAAAATATCCACGTTCAAACGACACAGTGCATTGTGACATAGATAGTTAAAAAAAGGATGGCAACATTGAAGTTTTGAGGAAGGACCAGTTTTTCACACCACACCGTTTTCCTAGTCCAACTTTCTCAACATGACCCAAAAACCCAAAACATCAGCCCACGAAACAAGCAAAGCTTCTAAATGTCTAAAACCGCCGGTCAACCGTATCGAAAACAGTGAAAGGAAAGAAGAAGAAGGTACATTCATTGCGAACGTGAATGGTACAGAAAAATATTGCATTACTTTGAATGCCTCTACAAACACAAAATGTATCCTGTGATGCGGGGATCAAGGAAATATTACACACGCACACACACCACACACACACACACACACACACACACACACACACACACGCACACACACGCACGCACACACACACAAACCATCCCCACCACCGCCAACCCTCACACACATCAACAACTCCAACAGATATAAAAAATAGCAGGCATAGGAAATCAACAACAGTTTTAATAGAGAATATTTATACATATACACACATAATATACATAATATATAATATATATATAATTATGTATATCTATATATATGTGTGTGTGTGTGGGCATTAATCAAATTTCTGGTTTAGCTCAACTGCACATACGCATCAAGAAAAGAAAAAAAAGGAAAAATTATTATCATGAAACTAACTACTCGTGGGGAAAAAATCAAACAAACAGCAACGCCAAAAGACAAAAAACAAAGAAACAAAAAAACAAAAAGGTTAAACTTATAAATGGAATAACACATACAGAATGCATGATGCAGGTAATCCCCACAATAATCAGAATCAAATGACAATTAAACTAACCGGATCTTGGAGGCTTCGTCAACCCAACTACTGAATATTTCAAAATCAAATCTTCTGTCATGTTAATATCATGAGTCACAAGCAGCCGAAGTAATTATTCTAATTACACTGATTAAAAAAACAAAAAAACAAAAAAAACCCAAAGCAGTCAATAATCATTCCGTAAATTTAATAAAAAGCGTTTACACTCACTGGGCTGTTCAGCTGACCACAATGTAAAGTGATGAATAACGAAAATAATGATAATGTCGGTGGAGAGTTATTGTTAGAAATGAACAGCAATGAGATTTCTGTAAAAACAAAAACAAAACAAAAAACAACAAACAAACAAACAAAAAACCGGACAACACCGCTCCCAGCCTTCCGATCCGGCTTCCGGAAAGAGCGGTTGCTGGAGCAACGCCCACGTGATCTCCCCCCTCTCCGACCCCCCCCCCCCCTCTCTCTCTCTCACACACACACACACAGAGGATATATGACGTCAATGACAAAGTTCAAACCACCATCATTCAATTTCGCTTCGATCCGAAATGTTGCCGTCGATTTATCATCGCATTTGTGTGTTAATGGAACTTCATATTTAATTTAACCCTTTGACCCCCACACACATCTGTCCTCCAGCCAGCATCCTGCATTGCCAACGGTGCTAGCAAAGCATAAAGTTGACCTTTTGATTTCCTCACCCTATCAACCAGCTAGGGTTAAGTGTTTGCAGTTGCTGGATAGGGTGCGGGAGTCAAAGGGTTAAGTTAATTGAGAGAGGGGGGTCAAACGGTAAAGGCAGCTCCTATTCTATCAATTCTGGAGCACAGTTGGTGGATAAGGTGCGGGAGTCAAAGAATTAAGACACGGGGGGGTCAAACGGTAAAGACAGCTCCTATTCTATCAATTCTGGAGCACAGTTGGTGGATAGGGTGTGGGAGTCAAAGAATTAAGACACGGGGGGTCAAACGGTAAAGACAGCTCCTATTCTATCAATTCTGGAGCACAGTTGGTGGATAGGGTGCGGCAGTCAAAGAGTTAAGACAGGGGGGGGGGGGGGGGTCAAACGGTAAAGGCAGCTCCTATTCTATCAATTCTGGAGCACAGTTGGTGGATAGGGTACGGCAGTCAAAGAATTAAGACAGGGGGGGGGGGGGGGGGTAAACGGTAAAGACAGCTCCTATTCTATCAATTCTGGAGCACAGTTGGTGGATAGGGTACGGCAGTCAAAGAATTAAGACAGGGGGGGGGGGGGGTCAAACGGTAAAGACAGCTCCTATTCTATCAATTCTGGAGCACAGTTGATGGATAGGGTGTGGGAGTCAAAGAATTAAGACACGGGGGGTCAAACGGTAAAGACAGCTCCTATTCTATCAATTCTGGAGCACAGTTGGTGGATAGGGTACGGCAGTCAAAGAATTAAGACAGGGGGGGGGGGGGTCAAACGGTAAAGACAGCTCCTATTCTATCAATTCTGGAGCACAGTTGGTGGATAGGGTACGGCAGTCAAAGAATTAAGACAGGGGGGGGGGGTCAAACGGTAAAGACAGCTCCTATTCTATCAATTCTGGAGCACAGTTGGTGGATAAGGTGCGGCAGTCAAAGAGTTAAGACAGGGGGGGGGGGGGGTCAAACGGTAAAGGCAGCTCCTATTCTATCAATTCTGGAGCACAGTTGGTGGATAGGGTGCGGCAGTCAAAGAGTTAAGACAAGGGGGGTGGGGTGGGGGGTCAAACGGTAAAGACAGCTCCTATTCTATCAATTCTGGAGCACAGTTGGTGGATAAGGTGCGGGAGTCAAAGAATTAGACACGGGGGGTCAAACGGTACAGACAGCTCCTATTCTATCAATTCTGGAGCACAGTTGGTGGATAGGGTGCGGCAGTCAAAGAGTTAAGACAAGGGGGGTGGGGTGGGGGTTAACCGGTAAAGGCAGCTCCTACTCTATCAATTCTGAAGCACAGTTGGTGGATAGGGTGCGGCAGTCAAAGAGTTAAGACAGGGGGGGTGGGGTGGGGGGTTAACCGGTAAAGGCAGCTCCTACTCTATCAATTCTGAAGCCATTGTTACGTCCCTCTGTCTCGAATGACTTGAGGAGAACAGAGCAGATATTATGCGATGTGATTATTCAAAAGCAGTTGCCAATGAATCAATCACACTCGCTGTTCATAAACTCCCAGCACAGGGATTTTTGAGTAACAACCACAAACTTCCATTCACTTTGTCATTCGAGGAGAATTGCCTCGGGTCCCGCTGGGCCTGTCTTACAGCTAGTGTTTTTGTTTTTTTTCATAGCCTACTCTAGAAGCATATTGTAACAAAAAAAAAGTGTACGAAGCATGAAAAAAAACAAGAGAGGGGCGAAACACGTTAACTCTGATGCTATGACGAAAACTGATCTACCACAACATAAACAACATCAAAGAAAATATAAAAACGAACTGCAAAAAAAAACAAAAAAAAAAAACAACAACAACAAAAACAACATAAATAAATAAAATAATAATAATAACGATAAAAAACATAAATAAATAAATAAATAAATAAATAAATAGATAAATAAACAACAATAAAACAAAATAAACACCGACCTCAATGTCAACTGGTCGTGTGCTTCACAAAAGCCAAAGAACACCAAAGTAAAGTGAAATGTTAGTACCGCTTTCTAATTTAACCCTCTGACTTCCACACCCTATCGACCTGCTGCAAAAAAACTTAACCCTTTCAGTCTCCCATCATATCTACCAGCTTCCTGCCGAAACAAAGAAAGAAAGAAAGAAAGAAACAAACAAACAATAAAAAGCAAGCAAGCAAACAAATAAAATTTTACAAATAAATAAATAAGTAAATAAATAAATAAATACATAAACAAATAAATAAATAAATATGCAAACAAACAAACACACAAGCAAAAAAGGAAGCAAGCAAACAAGCAAGCAAACAAACAAACAAACAGACAAACTTTTCACTTTACCTTTTGTCTTCCATGCAAGCTTCAAATGTCAAAGAAAAACTTATTCATACACAAACGCATTTTCCCCCCAAATCTTTCTCGTGACCTTTTCTCTTTCTTTAGTAAAAAAAAAAAAAAAAAAGATTCCTAATATCGAAAATGTCAAAGTAAATTCATTACAGTTTAGAAAAAAAAAAGTAGTGGAGGTCTGTTTGAAGTTTTTCTCCTGTTTTTTTTTTCATTTTCATTTTCGTTTTGCCCGACTTTCTTTTTCTTTTTCAAAATCTCCCTTCCTTCCCTCTACATCAATCAGTGTGCCCTATTTCACTAAAATTAACACAGTTATGGCAAAGCAGCACAGCAACAGCTACAGATATAGCACGGGAGAAAGAGAGAGGAAAAGAGGGAACAGAGAGAAAGAGAGAGAGAGGAAAGACACGAGAGAGAGAGAGAGAGAGGAGAGAGAAGTCAAAAGAGAAGGAAAGGGAGGGAGAGAGAGAAAGGAGGTGAGGGGAGAGAGACAGAGAGAAGAGAAGAGAGAGAGAGAGGAAGGAAGGAGAGAGAGAGAGAGAGAGAAGAGAGACAGAAGAGAAGAGAGAGAGACAGAGAGAGACAGAGAGAGAAAAGGACGGGAGAGACAGAGAGAGGAAAAGAGGGAACAGAGAGAAAGAGAGAGAAGAATGAGACAGAGAGAGATGGAAGACAGAGGAAGGGAGACAGAAAGGGCGGAGGGCAGAGAGAGAGAGAGAGAGACAGACAGACAGAGGAGACAGAGAGAGAAGACAGACAGAGACAGACAGAGAGACAGAGAGAAAAGGACGGAGAAAGAGAGAGAGAGAGAGAGAGAGAGAGAGAGAGAGACAGAGAGACAGAGAAAAACAGACAGAGAGAGACAGAGAGCAAGAGACAGAGAGACATACAGACAGACAGACAGACAGGGCAGGCAGGCAGACAGATAGACAAACAGCAGACAGACAGACAGACAGACAGAGAGCAATCTAATCGGTCAAAATTATCCACGGCACGAAATCGGAACACCAGTGTGAAAATTGCTGGACGATTACGGCTTTTAAAAAAGGAATTCGCAAATGATCGATAATAAGCTCCAGAATGGAGAAGCTTGGATGACAAGAAAGGGGAAGAGAGAGAGAGAGAGAGAGGAGAGAGAGAGGAGAGAGAGAGAGAGAGAGAGAGAGAAAGAGAGAGAGAGGCACAGAAAAGAGAGAAAGAGAGAGACAAAGAGAGAGAATGAGAGAGAGAGAAAAGAGAGAGTGAGAGAAGAGAAGTGAAGAGAGTGAGACAGAAAGTGAGATGAGAGAGTGGACAGAGTGTGAGTGAGAGAGAGGAGAGAAAGAGTGAGAGAGTGAAAGAGTGAGCGAAAGAATGGGAGATAAAGTGAGCGAGTGTAAGAGTGAGAGAAAGAGAGAGAGAGAAAGACAGAGAGTGAGGACAGAGTGAGTGAGAATGACAGACAAAGAGAGAATGAGAAAGAGAGAGAGAGAGAGAGAGAGAGAGAGACAGTGAAAGAGAGAGACGGGAGAGACACACACACACACACAGACAGACAGACAGAGACAGACACAGAGAGGGAAGGGAGAGAAGAGATGGGGTTGGAGGGGAAGGAGAGCTGGAAGGGAAAGGGAGGCAATCATATGCATTGTTAATACCACCCATTACATACCAAATAAATTACATGTACGACATCACTGCCATTCTTGAAACTTTTTTTTTGTTTTGCTAAGCGTGGAAAAAGGGGAAAATTGCATACTGGCGGAGATGGTGATGGCTGTGGTTGTGGTGGTGGTGGTGGGGTGGTTGTGATGATGATAATAAAGACAGAACAAAGGTCAGCTGTAACTTAAAAAGTAGGGTAACGGAACTGACAGAAAAAAAAACCCAAAAAGAACGAAAAGGACATCGTCTGAATAAGTCTGAATACAAATATGAAACTGAATGGCTTTGAACAAAGAAAAACAAACAAACAAACAAACAAACAAAAAAAAACCCAAAAGAAAAACAAAACCAAAAAAAAAAAAAGAAAACCAACAACAACACAACAACAACAACAAATAACAAAAAGCATGACGCATTATAAAACACTCGAAAAAGGCCAACAACAGCATAACCGAGAATCACACGAATCCAAATCTGCGGAACGAAACATTCAACAACTTGCATTTTAATTAAACAAACATACAAACAAAAGGACACAAATTCAAAAGAAAAGAAAAACACGAAAGCACAGAAACAAAACAACAACAACAACAACAACAACAATAACAAAATGAGAAACCGAAACCAACATACAAAAACACCAAAAAAGGAGAGAAAAAAAACTTACTCTCACACAAAACCCGTGCTATTCAACAACAGCACACGCAGAGAAACAGATTGCTACAGGTGAGGATTGCAGAAAATCCTGCCATGCTCAGGAACATTCCCGAGTGGACAAAAAGAAAAGAAAAAAAAGCTACAGACTTTTATAATACTACAGCGATAGCATTTATCGTGGAATGTGCAAACGTTTCAGTTAACAATGGGTTACTATGGTAACAAGTTCCAACCGACAAACACGAATAATAAAAGGTGTAACAAGGACTGGAGTAGAGTGGGGGAGGGGGAGGGAGAGGTCATGGGGAGGAGGGTGGGGGTGGGGGGCCAAGGCAGAATACATGCAAACAGAACGGATCACTGAATCTGCAAATCATATCATACTTCACATGTAAAATTTTTTTTTACAAAAAAATCGAAGTCTACAATCAAAATCCAATATACATATTAATATATACTAAAATGCTGTTTATAAGGAAAACTCTGCAACAATTAAAATCACAAGTAATTTCAGTTTACGAATGCCCAGGAATTTCAAGTGTTATTCTATGTGCCAGGTTCAATTAACTGTATATCGTCATCATTATCATCTATTTTTACCTTGCACGCTATTAGTTATTGAACTGATAAAAGACAACTTTAAGTGTAGTTTTGTAAAACATTCTATGGTTGTATGAACTTCTTCCAATGTTTGATCGACAATGTCAAATTTACAACTTTAAAAAATTTCGTTTTACGAAAGAGAAAAAAATGCTTTTCCATTGAATGCACTCTCGTCCATGTTATGTACTTTGTCTGATTCTGCAAACGGCTTATTGATGTATTTGAAAAAACACAGTATGTACTTAATGAGATTTGTATCAACGAATTTTCATTTGAATGAAACCCTTCCATAAATTCTATCCAACATCAATTCTTACATATCTACCCTTAAATTATGATAACGGAAAGGCAACACAGAATTTCTGTGACACAAAACTCTGAAGTTAGTTTTGCGCTCAATCAAATTAGAGTTATGCTCAATCAAAGTAGGGGTGGTGATGGTCTAAAACAATTTTGCTATATTCATGTTCAGACATGTTCAATATTTATGAATACTACTCACTGGACGATGTATTTGTGTACAAAAAATGAACAATGCAACAAAAAATACAAAAGTACAAAAAAGCAAATAAAAAAGAACATACAGGAAAAAAAAGGGGTACTTTCTTGCAAAACGTGAACAATTTTTTTCCTAGATGGCTATCGTGATATTTGATTCTTGGTTTTCTTTTCAAAACTTTAAAACGATCCAGGGGAAGCATGTTAAATGAAACATCAGGTGAACAAAAACGAAATCCCTGTCACACACAAACACACCATATTTATGGGTAATAAATTGTACGGTATGGGGAATCACACTGCATGCAAGGTCCGGCCATTTCTGATATCATTGCATTCCATGTCCCAACGCTGGAGGAATACATACGATCATTCATCTTCAGTCATCTTTTTGTTTCTCATGGACAAACACTAAGCAAAACATATATCTTTCATTGACCGATATATACATTACATATACGTATATATATATATATATATATATATATATTATATAATTATATATATATATATATATATATTTCCATCCTCTGCAAAAACCTTTACCCTCCCACTTTCCTTCACAGAGCAATTTTTTCACTCCTCAATTTGACTTTTTGTTGTTTTTTTTACATACCAATACTGGGAAAACACACATAAAAACACACATAACGTTTTGTTTTATCTTTGAAAAACACTTTTTAATTTATTACCTAGCAAATCAATGCCCGTGAATTTTTACTCTGAACGGATCCAAATCTGACCACAAAATATCATAAATCACGGTTCATACAGATCTGTTACAACCACAGGTAATAAAAATTTTAAACAGTTATAAATATCTTTTCCAAGCCACATAAAGTAGTCGCCTATAGCTGAAATTCAGTCACCTGATTCACATAAATTCAGACAAAAATCAAAGCTTTTCACGTCTCTGCCATTTGATACGATGATCGAAAATTCATTTTCACTCTTTTTTTTTTTTATTAAGAAAATAGGGACTGAATTTTTTTTTTATTTCTCATTTCTTTTCTTCTTGTCCTGCTTTTCGTCACGTCATTTGCTTAATGTTTGTCATTTCGTGTGAGTGTTTTCCTTTGAAGTAGCTTATGGAAATGCTGGGAGTTGAGAGAAAAAAAATATACTAGCTTAATGTCAGCAATCATATTTTTTCTGTCCACATCAATATCCCTATTTTCTGTTCGTTCACAGTTCACACCAAAAATTCAAGAAATCCCAGCTTTCAAAAATCCTTCAAAAAATACCTTTAAAACAATTTTAATAAGAGTCAGAGACAAGACAGATAGACAGACATACAAGGAGACAAGACCAAAAAAAAAACAACAACAGAAAGACAAATGGACAAACAGACCGAAACGAAAGACCGACCTTGCCCGTTCATGTAATCATAGTAATCCACACATCGTGTCTAAAACCAGACGCCACACAAACAGACCTAGAAAAATCACAGCACTGCTACTTTGCCTCGTCCGCATAGAAACTATCATATCATTACATAACATGGTGCATAACGAGAAACAACTCGTGGAGTGTACGTCGAAATGGGGGGGAGGAGGGTAAGAGACTCTCGACTGTACAAAAAAAAAAAAAAAAAAAAATACAGGGGAGGAAACCCAAACGGAAACACGTGACCTCAACGGGAAGTGACGTATAAACACCAACATGTCAAGAATAGGAGGGAGGAAGGGGTGTGGTGGGGGTGAGGGGAACGTAGTGCTGATGTCTCTTGACTGACCATCGTCCGAGGATAATCTTTTTTTCAAGAGTATAAAATGTCACCGGCGATGCTTCCGTGGATAAATAAATGTTCTATATATTTTTTTTTTCTTTCCTTTTTTCCTTCAAGAAAAGTGAAATCCAAAGATCAAGTGGAAGTTTTCGCCCTCGAAACCAAGCAAGCGTCGAAGACTGAACTCAACAGTTGTCGGGATTAGAAGAGAAGAGAAGAGAAGAACTCCACAATCGTCGAGGTCAAAAACCTCAACGAACAGCCAAGGTGAAAAACCCACAACAAATGTCAAGATTGAACCTCCCTCCCCACCCCACCCCACCCACCGACAAGTGTCAAGGTCAGAACAGGACAGACTGCCGGTACACAGAAAAGGTGTCAGGAGCTGGCAGCCAGGTGATCAGGCCAAGGGTCTCACTTCTTCTTGACACTTTTGGAGGACGAGGCTTTGGAAGAGGTAGAGGAAGAGGCGGGGGAGCGAGAGGAGGACTGCGATGATCCTGCCACGTTTGCCATCAGCTGTGTAAACTCTGCACACATCATATACAACAGGGAAACGTTCTTTATTAAGTATATATATATATTTTTTTTTGGCTGGAAAAAAAGTATTCAAATTTCTACATATACATGTAAATGTTACATGTATCTTTACACTCAAACTACTCATATTTGTACATATACATGTATACTTACACACAACCTACTCAAATTTGTACATAGCCATGCAAATGTGTACGCATACTTAGATACAACCTACTCAAACTTGTATATACGCGTGTGAGTGTGCATTGCATACTTACATACAAACCTATGCAAACGTGTACAAACACATGTAAATGTGCATGCATATTCACACACACACACACACACACACACACACACACACACACCACACACACACACACACAACACACACACACACACACACACACGTCAAAAGTACATACACATGTCAATGTGCACGAATACTTACACATTAACTATTTAAACTTGTACTGACACATGGTAATGTGCACGCATACTTACATACTACCTGCTCAAACTTGTACATACACATGTAAATAATGTGCATGCACACTTACACACAAACTACTCAAACTTGTACATACACATATAAAATGTGCACGCATACTTACATACAAACTACTAAAATTTGTAAATAACATGTACATGTGCACGCATACTTACATACAAATTATTCAAACTTGTACGTACACATGTGAATGTGCACACATACTTACACACAAACCACGCAAACTTGTACATACACATGGAAACGTGCATGCATACTTACACACAAACTCGTATATATACATGTAAATGTGCACACATACTTACACATAACCTCCAATTCACATGCTAACTTTACTGATATATTTATATCGTGTAGTTACTTAGGAATAAACGAATACATGTACAACACACACACACACATACACACACACACACACACACACACACACACACACACACACACACACATATGCACACACACACATACACACACACACACACACACACACACACACACACACGTAAAAGCCCCTGGAAAAGCATTACTGTTATTGCTATTTCTGCTTCAAGCCCAGCCGACTGCATAGAGCCATATCAGGGCTAGCTATAACCGTTTCAAACAACACACTACACTTCAACAGGAAAAAAAGAAAAGAAAATTAAGTACACACATCAATGCATTCGCGCACATTATCTAAAGAGATGCTCTCCTGGCGATGACCACTCCGTTCAATTCATCACACACGGGATTTAAAAATATACCGGAACACAAATTTAAACATAATTGAAGACACTAAAACACATATAAAAACGGGCCTAAATTACCTAAAATTGCTTCCGCATATCTCGTTTCCCTAGAGCCAAAAATGCACTTAATACGTGTACCCAATTATCAATCCTAAGAGAAAGTACGTAAGACTTTATCGAACACATACAGGTGAACGGACCAGCGAGGCAGAAAATAATAGGAAGAAATGACAGAAAGCAAAGAAACAAGGCAGAAACAAAGAGAGTGATAGAAAAGAGGAAATTTCTAGCACAGAATTTCCAGAAGGCGGAGAAACTATTTATATTGAAAGAGCCCCGGCATCCCCACGGGGGAGGGGGGGGGGGGCACTTACATGTACATTCCAAACAAAAACATAAACCTTTTTCATAACCCTAGACACAAAACTGGAAAACATACTATCCTACAAGACTGCTTCGAAATACAACAATGCCATACACTGATATGACGAAATCTATGGTGGACAGGGTGAGGGAGTCAAAAGGTGACTTTTTTCGCAGTTGGTGGATTGGATAGGGTGCGGGGGTGTCAAAGGGTTAAACAGAAAATTGTTTGACCTTCAAGCCATCATGGCTGTGCATTAAGAGTAATGACTGGTTGAGCTAGTCACGTGACGAGTACAACACTAGGAACAGGAAGCAGAAGAACAGAGAATCCTCGAATAAATAAATTGGTGGGATCCGGGAGTGGAAATGACTTCAAAGCTCAAGGTATGCTTTCGTTGTTTGAATAATGAAAGGAAAAAAATGTGCGTGTCAGAACTACGTATCAAGGTTGACTGATTGACTGACTGATTGATTGACTGTTTGACTGATTGACTGACTGATTTTGACTAACTGAATGAATGAATACTTGATTGATTAACTGACTGATTGACTAATTTACTAACTGATTGATTGACTAACTGATTGACTAACTGATCGATTGGTTAACTGATTGACTTACTAACGGATTGACTGACTAACTGATTGACTGACTAAATGACTGACCCACTGATTGACTAACTGATTGATTGACTGACTAACTGTTAGACTGACTCAATGATTGACCCGCTGATTGAGTGACTAACTGATTGAGTGACTGGTTGACTGACTCAATGATTGACCCACTGATTGACTGACTGATTGATTAACTGATTGACTGAATAACTGATTGATTGACTGATTAGCTAATTGACTGGACTGATTGATTTGTTGTTTCTTTACACATCCATGACGTGGTGAAATAAAGACTTGTAAGATTATCACCGGATCTCTTCTTGCCTTCCACCTTCCCCCCAACCCCCCTCCCCACCTCTCTTTCAGTTGCCTGTTTTCAAGTAAAGAAAAAATAAGGGGGAGAGGAGATTGTTTCATATCGACCGGGAGAGAGCTATATGTCTGTCTGTCTGTCTGTCTGTCTGTGTCAGTGATGAAAATGCGCTGGCATCAGCTTTTCACACGCCACCAGAGTCTTCTAAGTCTTCTAAGTTCACCTCCTGACACACCAGGTCACCCATCTTCATAATCTATTAACCTGAGAGTCACTAAATCTAAGTCACCAGGTCACCCACCTTCATAATCTATCCACCCGAGAGTCACTAAATCTAAGTCACCAGGTCACCCACCTTCATAATCTATCCACCCGAGAGTCACTAAATCTAAGTCACCGCCAGACATCACCAGGTCACTCACCTTCATAATCTATCCACCCGAGAGTCACTAAATCTAAGTCACCGCCAGACATCACCAGGTCACTCACCTTCATAATCTATTACCCTGAGAGTCACTAAATCTAAGTCACCACCAGACACCACCATGTCACACACATTCATAATCTATTACCCTGAGAGTCACTAAATCTAAGTCACCACCAGACACCACCATGTCACCCACATTCATAATCTATTACCCTGAGAGTCACTAAATCTAAGTCACCACCAGACACCACCATGTCACCCACATTCATAATCTATTACCCTGAGAGTCACTAAATCTAAGTCACCACCAGGCATCACCAGGTCACCCACATTCATAATCTATTAACCCGAGAGTCACTAAATCTAAGTCACCACCAGGCATCACCAGGTCACCCACATTCATAATCTATCCACCTGAGAGTCACTAAATCTAAGTCACCACCAGACATCACCAGGTCACTCACCTTCATAATCTATTAACCCAAGAGTCACTGAATCTAAGTCACCGCCAGGCACCACCATGTCACCCACATTCATAATCTATTAACCCGAGAGTCACCAAATCTAAGTCACCGCCAGCCGAGAGTCACTAAATCTAAGTCACCGCCAATCGAGAGTCACTCAATCTAAGTCACCGCCAACCGAGAGTCACTATATCTAAGTCAATGCCAGACACCACCAGGTCACCCACCTTCATTATATATCAACTGAGAGTCACTAAGTTTAAGTTCACCGCCAGACACCACCAGGTCACCCACCTTCATAATCTATCAATCCATCCCCGTTGAGGTCGGCCAGCCGGAACATCTCGTCTATGTCCCCTTCGTCTATATCCTTCTCCCCAGGGCTCTTGGGCAGCCTGGACATGATGAACCTCAGCTCATGCCGGTCGATGAACCCGTTGCCATCCACGTCGAAGGCTTTGAAGGCTTCTCTGGCGTTCTCTGCCTCGCGGGTTTCCTCGTCGATGCCTTGTTCAGCTACGTTAGCCGACCACCGCTTCATCAGCAGCAAAAACTCGTCGTATTCTACGAAACCGTTGTCTAGATAAAAAACAACAACAACACGATGGGACTTTATTGTAGACTTACCCATTATCCAACAATGGTACATTGCTTAGACAACACGTGATCTAACATCTCAGAAAACACAAAGAAACATTACGGCAGACTTACAATGTTATCCAACATTTGAAATACACAGTTTCAGTTTCAGTTTCTCAAGGCGACGTCTCCGCCTGAAAAACACAATTCTTGACTACGCATTATCCAACAATTGAATATTACTGTAGACTACGCCTTTTCCCAACATCTGAAAAAACACACTGGAACACTACTGTAGACTTAGACATTACCCAACATCTGAAAAACACACTGGAACACTACTGTAGACTTAGACATTACCCAACATCTAAAAAACACAATGGAACACTACTGTAGATAACACATTACCCAACATCTAAAAAAAACACAATGGAACACTACTGTAGACTTAGACATTACCCAACATCTAAAAAACACAATGGAACACTACTGTAGACTTAGACATTACCCAACATCTGAAAAACACAATGGAACACTACTGTAGACTTACACATTACCCAACATCTGAAAAAACACACTGGAACACTATTGTAGATAACACATTACCCAACATCTAAAAAAACACAATGGAACACTATTGTAGATAACACATTACCCAACATCTAAAAAACACAATGGAACACTATTGTAGATAACACATTACCCAACATCTAAAAAACACAATGGAACACTACTGTAGATAACACATTACCCATCTAAAAAACACAATGGAACACTATTGTAGATAACACATTACCCATCTAAAAAACACAATGGAACACTACTGTAGATTACACATTACCCAACATCTAAAAAAACACAATGGAACACTATTGTAGATTACACATTACCCAACATCTAAAAAACACAATGGAACACTACTGTAGATTACACATTACCCAACATCTAAAAAAACACAATGGAACACTACTGTAGATTACACATTACCCAACATCTAAAAAAACACAATGGAACACTACTGTAGATAACACATTACCCAACATCTAAAAAACACAATGGAACACTATTGTAGATAACACATTACCCAACATCTGAAAAAAAGATGAGCCATCGTAAAGTACCACACAATCATGCTCTATCGTGAAATACATGTAACGAAAATCTGAAAAAAAAAATACCCACAATGGAAGTATTGCTAAACACAACACAATGAAAATACCGTAAAATACCACACAACACAACTCTATCGTTAAATACAACACAACAAATCACAGCACGACAGAACTCCTATCAAAATTTCAACGCAACAGAAACTCTATAGTGGAATACAGCACAATGGAACTCTTATCTCAAAATCCGTATTACCAAAATCTAAACAACACGATGGAAATCTCACGGAAAATACATAACACCAAAATCTGGAAAACACAAAGGGATTGTAAAGTATGTATGGAATGTGATAAACGTAAGAGAACGTTCATGTGACTGAGAAACGGCACACGCCATTTTCACCATCACAGTGTAAAAAACAGGACCTCCCACACAACTCACAATGGTCATGGAGAGTCATTTCTCAGAGTTGAAATCCAATCCTGTCCTCCTGAACGTTAACATATTGATGGATTAACGTTGGGGAGAAAAGTTAGGTAATACTATCTAAAACAAACTTTATTCTGAAGTGCGTATTGAACATGTTTTCAAGATTATATTCATTTTCTTTGTCTTTTTTTTTTTTTTTTTTTTTTTTACCATGCTCAGGACAAATCTTAGTAGACACGAATGTGAAGAAACGCATCTAATAATTTCGGATTACACAATAACAAACTCATTTAAATTAAGCCGCCGTGGTGTAGTGGTTAACGCAACGGACTACCGATTGGAAGGTTGTGGTTTCGAATCCCCATCAGTCCCTTCAAAAATCATTGTTGGATTTTTCGCTCTAACCGGCTCCTACCCAGAGTTGGGCGTGCTATGGGTTCATTGGGAAGACTGGGACCACACAGTCGGGTCTCATCCACTTCACGGATGCGTCATTGAGGGTGTTGCTTAAAGCTACTGGCCAGCACCGCAGGTGTTTGTATCTCTCGGGCCTGGTTGACGCAGGGATATATTATGATAGTAAGCGTAGAGTACAGCCCTGTCAGCAGTTTCAATCCTACATGGAACTCCATAGCATCATGATTATCATCCTCATCGACATCATCATCATCGCATTGTTAAAAAAAAAAGCTGTGCCAGCTTCTATAACCATTAAGGCGGCGTAGAAAATGGGACGAAAGAAAAAAGATGAGCACAAAGGTAACCTCCCTGAGTGTGATGATCCTTAAAAAAACATATTTAAATTAAGATGAACTTCAGATAACACACTCAAAGACACCGTTTGTTCTACGTGTACATTAAAAAGACTTCAGAAAAGGCAAGCAAGCTAATTGGACTTCAAGGAGAGGGACCTAGGAAATCAACCTGTGTCTCTAGTGTTTCATACCAGGGCAGCCAGGCGATTGCCCTGCTCTTCACAATTTTCAACTGCCGTGGGATCTTTGAGCGTGCGCAGGCCAGAAGGCACACGGGTCCGACTCGTTTTTCGTCCCCTTCCGAAGGACTAGTTCGATTTTCCGGTCAAACTGAGGAGAGGAAAAAAGTCGAGGCCTCAACGACGGAACGAACCCTAGAAGCTCGAGTTTAGTTTATTGGCAGGTCGAACGCCTGAACCATTCTGCCACTCTTCTCTGAAATGTACCACCAGGCCACCGAGATCGTTATGGGGCGTTGGAGTCGAAACTCTCAGTTGTTCCGGACTGTCATCGTTATTTCTATCGAGACTGTGGATTTACTTTCCATTTCCTCTGAATGGGAGGTGGAGCCACTTCACTTTTGTTTATCATCAGTGTCGACCGTACAGCTTACAGACGGACGATTGTTTACCTAGCTGTAAGACAGGGGGATAAACACACGTGGCGGTGGCGTTCTTGAACGTATTGTACTGTAGTCGGTGTCATCCCGATTCGCCTATTCCTCATTCGCCTATTGCCGATTCGCCTATTGCCCATTCGACTATACCTCTCTCATTCGCCTATTGCCGATTCGCCTATTACCAATTCGTCTATTGCCGATTTGCATAATTATTGTCGATTCGCCTATTATATTGCCGATTCGCCTATTCTTCATTCGCCTATCCCTAACTTTGGGGATCGCGAAACCTATTCCCAGTTCGCCTCCGTACTCAACAAAAACCACTCGAGAACACATTTGCATGTACACACACACATCCACCCACACACATACCCCCCCCCCCACACACACACACACATACACACAAACGCGCGCACGCACGCACGCACACAAACGCACATACACACAGAGACACAAACACACAGAGAGACATAAACACGGAGGAACGCCCGCACACACACACGCGCGCGCACACCACACACACACACACACACGAACACACACACGCGCAAGCACACACACACACAAGCACACACACACACACACACACACACACACACACACACACACACACACACACACACACACACACACACACACACGAACACACACACACACACACACATCCAATAATCAAAAACAAAAGTCTGCTGAACAGCACGTTACGTCGGATAAACGTATCTTGTATCGCTCAGACCCCTGGAGTGTTTCATGACCAAAAACATAATTCTATGGAAACATTTTGCCCCAAACCAGGGAGAAGTTATTACACAGAACTAGGCATGCACTGTCGTGTCATCAGTAAGAACATCCCTCGTCAATAAGAACATCCCTCATCAGTAATAACATCCCTCATCAGTAATAACATCCCTCATCACTAATAACATCCCTCATCAGTAATAACATCCCTCACCAGTAACAACATCCCTCATCGGTAATAACATCCCTCATCAGTAACAACATCCCTCATCAGTAATAACATCCCTCATCAGTAACAACATCCCTCATCAGTAATAACATCCCTCATCAGTAATAACATCCCTCATCAGTAATAACATCCCTCATCAGTAATAATATCCCTCATCAGTAATAACATCCCTCATCAGTAATAACATCTCTCATCAGTAACAACATCCCTCATCAATAATAACATCCCTCATCAGTAATAACATCCCTCACCAGTAAGAACATAGATAAAGACAGATAAACAGATAGATAGATAGACAGATAGATATAAAGATAGATAGATAGATAGATAGATAGAAGATAGATAGATAGATAGATAGATAGATAGATAGATAGATGCATAGACAAGGTGTATAAACTTTCACTGAGGGCTCACCATTCTTGTCACAGATACACAAGACTGACAAATATACAGACAGACAGACAGACAGACAGACAGACAGACAGATACACAAAATGTATGAACTTTCACAGAAGGCTCACCATTCTTGTCACAGACAGACAGACAGACATACATACATACATACAGACAGATACAGACAGACACACACACACACACACACACACACACATACACACACACACACACACAATGTCTAAACGTTCACTGGGGGCTCACCATTCTTGTCAGCATTGTTGATCATCTCCTCCACCTCAGCCTGTGTGTAGCGATGTCCCAAGGTCCGCAGGACGACTCCCAGCTCTTCACAGGAGATCTTGCCGTCCTTGTTCTTGTCGAACATGTCAAAAATGGACTGCAGCTCTGAAAAATAGAACGACAAAAACAACAGACATGAGTACGAGGAGACCGACGTGGGGCAAGAGAACGAGGAAAAAGACCACGAAAAAGGATAATGATCATTTGGAAGACGAAGAAGATAATGATAATTTGGAAGACGAAGAAGATAATGATAATTTGGAAGACGAAGAAGATAATGATAATTTGAAAGACGAAGAAGATAATGATAATTTGAAAGACGAAGAAGATAATGATAATTTGGAAGACGAAGAAGATAATGATAATTTGGAAGACGAAGAAGATAATGATAATTTGGAAGACGAAGAAGATAATGATAATTTGGAAGACGAAGAAGATAATGATAATTTGGAAGACGAAGAAGATCATGATAATTTGAAAGACGAAGAAGATAATGATAATTTGGAAGACGAAGAAGATAATGATAATTTGGAAGACGAAGAAGATAATGATAATTTGGAAGACGAAGAAGATAATGATAATTTGAAAGACGAAGAAGATAATGATAATTTGGAAGTTTGGAGTTTTTACCAGTTTTTATTTTTCATTCCTTTTCTCACATTGGACAGAGCAGCAAGGAAGTTTCAATGTTTTTCTCCTAATTTTTGTATCTGGTGTTTGTTTGTGACCTTGTGTTTGTTCGTTTGTGACCTTATGCTTGGCAAGGGCAAGTTGGACAAAAATGTGTGCCTGTCTTGTCTGGTTGTATTAAATACGCGTTCTGAATCCTTTTTCGTGTTTTCTTCTGGTTCCATTGTTTTTGCTTCTTCCCAGAAAGATTCGTAGCACCTGGGTAACTCCGCATGCGCTCCACTCAGAATCTAGCAGAATTTATTGGGCACATTCTTTTATTATTAAGCATGCGCAAAACCTACGTATAGCTATATAGGTAAAACTTTGATATGACCAGGCACCGTGGTATAGTGGTTGTTAGCGCAACGGACTACCGACTGGAAGGTTGTGGGTTCGAATCCCCATAAATATCTCTGTGACTGACGCCAGGATATAAAAGGAGTAAGTAAGCGCAGAGGACAGCAATGTCACGCAATCTCAGTAAAAACTGCAAACTCCATAGCACCTTGATTATCATCGTCATCATCGTCAAAGCATTGTGAACCGCTGTTCCGGGTTCAGTAACCACTAAGTTGGCACAGAAACTGAGACAGAAACCGAAAAGAAGAAAAGGAGATAAAGCTCTTATTGTATTGGCGGGAGGAAGAGGAAGACAAATTAGTGTGAGACAGTTGACCCAGAAAACTTGTATCTTGCTGTTATTTTTTATTGATATTTTTACTTAAAGCCCAGCCGACTGCGAAGAGCCATACCAGGGCTATAACCGTTTCAAAACATACACAATACTTCAACAGGAAAAAAAGGACAAGAAAGTTCAGTACACGTATCAATGCATACGCACACAGAATCTCAGGGATGCCCCTGGCGTTGACCACTCCGTCCAATTTATTACAAAGGGGAGTTAAAAACTTACTTGAATAGAAGCTTAAACATAATTAAGGACACTTAAGACATATATAAAAACGGGCCTAAATTACCTGAAATTGCTCCGCATATCTCACATCCCTAGAGCCAAATATGCACTTAAATTAACATATGTATCCAATTATCAATCCTAAGAGAAAAAAGTACGTAAGATTTTATCGAACACATACAGGTGAATGGACCAGCAAGGCAGAAATGATTGGAAGAAATGACAGAAAGTAAAGGAACAAGGCAGAAACAAAGAGACTAACAGACAAGAGGAAATCTCTAGCACAGAATTTCCAGACGGTGGAAATACTATTTATACTGAAAGAGTCCACGGCATCCCCACGGGGGTTGTGTCTTGCTGAATGGTTTGTGAACATGTTCGTGACATATTCCCACCTCTTTGGGGTTTGGGCCTTGGGCCTTTCTGAATTTCTCTCTCTCTCTCTCTCTCTCTCTCTCTCTCTCTCTCTCTCTCTCTCTCTCTCTCTCTCTCTCTCTCTCTCAAATACTAAAAAAAATGTCTGTGTGCGTACGTGGATCGTGCGCACGTATCCTTTGATATCTGTAGATAAACTACACGCTTTTTTTTAAAGTTGTGTTAGAATAGATGATTTGATCAGTTAAATAATCTGATTGATTACTGTTTGACTTATGTTACAGTGTGACTAGTCATGTTGTGTTTAACGTGTCTGTGATTAAATTTTGTTACTTTCATTGTTACTGTTATTTATTTTGAAACGTGTCATATTTGGGCTAAATGCTTAAAAAAGACATGAAATCATCAAATTGTCAATTCTCTCTCTGTCTCTCTCTCCTCTATGTGTGTGTTTGTGTGTGTTTGTGTTTGTGTGTGTGTGTGTGTGTGTGTGTGTGAGTGTGTATGTGTGTGAGTGAGTGTGGTGTGTGTGTGTGTGTGTGTGTGTGTGTGTGTGTGTGTGTGTGTGTGTGTGTGTGTGTGTGTATGTGTGTGTGTGTGTGTGTTTTCTCTCTGCCTCTTTCTCTGTCTCTCTCTCTGTCTCTCTCCATCCTTCTCTCTCTCCCTTCCTCTCTCTCTCTTTGCGTTTGTGTACTCCCCCTCTCTGTCTCTTTCTCTGTCTGTCTGTCTCTCTCTCCCTGCCTGCCTACTTGCCTGTCTGTCTGTGTCCGTCTGTCTGTCTGAGTTCTCTCTCTCTCTCTCTCTGACTTCACACGAAATCTCTCTCTCTCCCTCCCTCTCCCCCCCTCTCTCTCTCTCCCCCTCTATCTGACCTCACACGAAATCTCTCTCACTGACCACCAAACCCTCAGAGCTTTGTACGGCAGCAACAGCGTTTCCCTGTTCATTCCGTGTCAGTGTCAGCGTGTGACTGCGCTGGTTGCCTGTTAATGCTGGCATTATTCTGTCTGTATCAGCCAGATAGAAGAAGGGTTTGCGTCCACTGTTTTCCCTAATCGCGTCAAGTTTGGGCCAAATTGCATTTGCCTTCTACAGTCACGACCTGGGGCTGATTCGATTCCTTGTTGCATTGGCTGGCACCGTCATACTGAAGTTACCGGCACCTGGGCCAGTCAGTGGGTGAATTCCTGATGTATTATTGGTGGTGTACTTGTTGCACACTCCTGCACTCACACACATACACATACACGCGCACACACGAACGCATGCACACACGCGCACGCTCGCGCGCACGGACGCACGCATGCACATACGCACACGCACACACACATATGTATGTCTGTTTGTCTGTCTGTCTATCTATGTCTGTATATCTGTCTGTCTGTCTCTCTCTATCTATATCTACCTATAGATCTATAAGTGTACTGTATG
>JAPXFY010000027.1:29283940-29293940 GCA_030674185.1 Monoplex corrugatus | reverse complement strand
GCACACACAAAACGTCAACAGGAAAAACAAAAAAAGGAAAAAAAAAAAAAAGAAAAAATTAAGAAGGCCCTACACATGCCCATGCATTCGCGCACATAATCAGGAATGCCCTGCTGACCACTTGGTCAATTATCGCACAGGGGATTTAGAGTGCAGCTACCCAGACTTGGGTACCAAGATTGTGATGTTCAGTGTTTCAGTTTTAATTAACCAATCACCATGATATTTGGCATAGAAGACACCTCAGACAGTATTCATTGGATTGAATATCTTTGTTGGGGCCCTGTGAGTTATGAAAAGTTGACAAAAATTAATTAATTAATTAATTGCGATTTTTCGCGAGATTGTATACATTAGACATAATATGTTCAAAACGTTTCATCCGATTTCCTTGATATTTGGCACACAAATATAGCCGGTAGTAAAATCTTGCAGTCTGCTTGAAAGAAACATTTTTATCAAGTTGTATTATAATTTTTTTTATTAAAATTATTCTAAAAATTGGTGTGATGATTGTACAGAAAATAATGAATAAGATTTTACTACAAGCCATTACATACTATACAGATGTGTTTGCTCACTAAATATCAAATTCCTAACATGAATATATGTAGTTAGTTATAAATGTCACAGTATGTACTATATTTTTTCATTTTCGCGAGAACATTTTTTTAATTAACTAATTTTTGTCTGCCCCCTTAAAAAAAAACACACCTGAATACACATTTAAACAGATGTAAGGACACAAAAACATGTATAAAAACGAACCTAACTTACCTAAATATTTTCCCCAGATCACACCTGCCCTATAGCCAAAATATGCACTTAACACATGTACCCAATTATCAGTCCTAAGAAAAAGTACGTAAGTCTTTATCGAACACATACAGGTGAATGGACCAGAAGGCAGAAGATGATAGGAAGAAATGACAGAAAGCAAAGGAACAAGGCAGAAACAAAGAGAGTGACAGAAAAGAGAAAATTTCTAGCACAGAATTTCCAGAATAGGTGTGTGTGTGTGTGTGTGTGTGTGTGTGTGTGTGTGTGTGTGTGTGTGTGTGTGTGTGTGTAGTGTGTGTGTGTGTGTGTGTTGTGTGTGTGTGTGTGTGTGTGTGTGTGTGTGTGTGTGTGTGTGTGTGTGTGTGTGTGTGTGTGTGTGTGTGTGTGTGTGTGGATATTATTTATACTGAAAGAGCCCCCCGGCATCCCCACTGGGGATTCCGTCTTGCTGGTAGACCTCTATTTACGGGTGTAAGAAAATAAACAATGATCATTTCTTTATGACCACATTTTGTATAACTTTTTTCTTACTTCTGAAAATGTGTCGTTATAATTGATGACTTCGCAGTTTCTTATAATCTTAAATGAACCAAATGCCTGGAATGGCAGTTTAAACTTAGGAGGGTTCCCCTATCATGTTTAAATGGAGAACAGTATAATTCTTTGTGATTTTCTCTCAATCCCGAGCCATATAACTTGCAGGTTTTTTTTCTTTACCCCGCTGTTCATAAACAGGCCTGAAGTGTGCCACATGCACCAAGTATACGAACAGAACATTGGTTATTACACTGCCAAAACCTCTGCGTTATATCTGCAGAGAGCTGTAATCTCTTTAATCAAATCAAATCAAATCAAATCAAATCAAATCAAATCTAATCCATCACATCACTATCTATCTATCTATCTATCTATCTATCTATCTATCTATCTATCTATCTATCATCTATTTCTATCGATTTACACACACACACACACTCACTCACACACACGCACAATATATATGTATGTATATATATATATATATATATAATACATACATATATAATAATATATATATATATATATATATAATATATATATATATATATATATATATATATATATATATATAAGCAGCATGTGCATAGAAAAGGCAACAAATCGACGTAAAATGTTCTCAAATTTTCGGCGGTACACCCGCCTTCTCAAGGGACTTTATTCACTGACTACGATATGCTACACACACACACACATCATAATATTTAGGTTAAAGGTAAAGTCCATGGCAAAATGCCGTAGGGGGTGAACTGTTAAAGATTCACGTTCTAGGCACGCATTAGAAGGCGGAGCCCATCCTTCTTTCGCCGCCTTTTTAACTCCCCGACGAGTCGGTACCCATTCACTCTGGTGACAGAGGGAGTTTTCAGGCCGAAAAATCGAACCAGCGTTTAGCGATTCGAACCACCGACCTTCCGCACCGCAGGCGAGCGCTCTAACCACTCGACTACAGCCCCCCAATATTTTACGTAGACTATATTACGTAGTCTTGACTCGATACTGTTATGACGTCAAATGACAGAGTTCAGGCCGAGAGGAAATATGGTTTTCACTTTGTTTATCCATAGTTTTTTTTGTTTATATATCGTTTCGTTTGTTGAGGTTTAAGTCCTGCCACTCTCGGAGTATTTGAGGACTAGTTATTAGAACGTTGCTCAAAGAGGCCTTAAAACATTTTGCTTGCATTGTGAGTGAGATACCCATGCTATTGTCGGATTCCCTTCGCGCGACTACTACTACTGATTAATCAATCTCTCTCTCTCTCTCTCTCTCTCTCTCTCTCTCTCTCTCTCTCTCTCTCTCTCTCTCTCTCTCTCTCTCTCCACACACACACACATATATCATCATCATCAGATGCCTTGTCGAATGGCGTTGGCGATCATGGACTTCCATCTGTCTCAAGCATCCCTTCCAACCTATTTGTCTCCAGCCACTCTGCAAGTCCGTCTAGTATCTTCTCCCTGGGTCTACCTGGTGCTCTCTTTCCCTCCAGCATTCCCGTTGTGACCAGGTGCTCCAATTTCCCTTTCCTCATAAAATGTCCTATAAATGTTGCCTGTCTTTTCCTGATCTTCCTTATGAATGATCTTCTTGTGTCTGCCTCCATCGAGACTGTCTCGTTTGTTTTCTTTGCTGTCCATGGAAGTCTCAACATACATATATACACAGACACACACACAGACACACACACACACACACACACACACACACACACACACACACACATATATATATATATATCAAAATGAGGCCCAGAACATTGGTACGGTCGAAAAAGGCAACAACCTCGTTATCCGCAGAGAGCTCTAATCGCTCGGCTACCCGGGTCTATACCGTAATCATCACGCAATCTCCCAGTGCACCCAATGACACCTCACCCGTTCATCCGTCTTAACCATAGACCTCCTGTCTATCCCACTCGACCCTTTACTACCTGGATCAATCAAATACCCCAATCTCTCTCTCTCTCTCTCTCTGTCTCTCTTTCTCTATGTCTCTCTTTCTCTCTGTCTCTCTCTCTGTCTCGACTTCCCTTTCGTTCTTTCTCTACCTCCCACTCTCTCTCTCTCTCTCTCTCCCTCTCTCTCTCCCTTTCTTTCTCTGTCTTAGTCTCTCTATCTCTCCCTGCCACTCTCTCTTTCTCTCTCTTTCTATCTCTCTCTCTCTCCCTTTCTCTCTTTCTCTGTCTCAGTCTCTCTCCCTGCCACTCTCTCTTTCTATCTCTCTCTTTCTATCTCTCTCTTTCTATCTCTCTCTCTCTCTTTCCCTGCGCCCTCTCTCTCTCTCCGTCTCTCTCTTTCTCTCCCTCCCTCTCTTTCTCTCTCTATCTGCACCCTCTCTATCTCTTTCTCTCTCTCTCCCTCTCTCTCTCTTTCCTTGCGTCCCCATCCTCTCTCCCTTTCTCTCTCTCTCTGTCCCTGCACCCCATCTCTCTCTCCCTTTCTCTCCTCTCTGTCCCTGCGCCCCCATCTCTCTCTCTCTCTCCCTTTCTCTCTTTCTCTCACTGCCCCCCATCTCTCTCTCCCTTTCTCTCTTCTCTCTCTCTGCGCCCCCATCTCTCTCTCTCTCTTCTCTCCTCCCTCTCTCTCCCCTGCCGCCCCCATCTCTCTCTCCTTCCTCTCTCTGTCCCTGCGCCCCCATCTCTCTCTCCCTTTCTCTCTCTCTCTTCCTCGCCCCCATCTCTCTCTCCCTTTCTCTCTCTCTCTCTCCTGCGCCCCTCTCTCTCTCTTTCTTCTCTCTTCTCTCTCTTCTCTCTCTGCGCCCCTCTCTCTCTCTCCCTCTCTCTCTCTCTTCCTCTCTCCTCCTCTCTCTCTATCTCCTCTCTCCTCTCTCTCTCTCTCTCTCCCTCTCTCCTCTCCCTCTCTCCCTTCTCTCTCTCTTCCTCGCCCCCTCTCTCTCTCCCTTTCTTCTCTCTCTTTCCACTCTCACCACCCTCTCCCCTTTGTCTATCTTCATCACACAGCACACTCTTCTACCTTTGCGCCCTCTTTGATGACGCAAAACTGACGTGCCCCTAGACTAAAGCGAGGGTATGTGTGTGTGGGTGGGTGGGGTGGGTGGACGGGTGAAGGATGTATCGAGGTGGATAGTCCTGTCTGCCAACTTCGCAGTTGTTTTAATTCAGTCGTTGAAAAAGTATGATCGGCCATTCTAACAATCTCTCCATTTTCATACAAGTGTGACAGAAATCCGGTTTCTTAATTTAGTAATCAAGCCATTCTACATCTCTCCTTTTCATCAAAATGTTGACAAAATCCAGGTTTCTTATTTCATATTACTTAGTATGATCATGCTATTAAAAAATCTCTCCATTTCATACAAATGTGTGACAGAAATCCAGGTTTCTTATATTTGTATTTGTATGTCAAGCCATTCTACAATCTCCTTTTTCTTACAATGTGACAGAAAATCCAGCTTCTTATATTTATATTAAGTTGATACAGCCATTCTACATCTCCGTTTTTCATAAAATGTGACAGAAAATCCAGGTTTCTATTTTAGTATTTATATGATCAAGCCATTCAAAACAATCTCTCCCTTTTTTATACAAAATTGTGACAAAAAAATCCAGATTTCGTATTTTTCGAGGTCACTGTGACCATGAAGGTGCTTCGGTTGAAATAAAACTTGCACGTGCATCGAGGACAATGGTAGACTTGTCACAACAGTACAGACATTTTAAACAGTGTCAGAGGTACCTTATAATGTGCTGTTCACACACACTTTCCTTAAAACTGCTAATTTTAAGTAAGCACTTGTTTGTTGGACGATCCGTGTGACCTTGACCTGAACACCTGTCCTTCCAAACTTGTACTTTCGTGAATTCTCAACAGACAACAGTCAAACTTTAGTAAAGATTCACTAACAGAAAAGCTGAAAAGTCTTGTTCATATGTTTTATCACCACCACCACCACCACCACCACCACCCCACACACTCTCTCTATATCTCACACACACACAACACACATACACACGAGAGAGAGGGGGAGAGAGACAGAGAGAGAGACGGACAGAGAGACAGAGAGAGAGAGAAAGACAGAGGGCGAAACAGAGAGAGAGAGAGAGAGACGGAGAGGGGGAGAGAGAGACGGAGAGAGAGGGGGAGAGAGAGAGAGAGAGAGACACAAAAGAGAGAGACAGAGAGAGAGAGGGAGAGGGAGATAAAGACAGAGAGAGGGAGAGACAGAGAGAGAGACAGAGAAGACAGAGATAGAGAGAGGGGAGAGAGAGACAGCGAGAGAGAGACAGACAGACAGACAGAGGGGGAGGGGTGTATTGTCGTCTTGCGAGGAAACTTTCTCCAAACCGATATAAAATATATAATTCAAACAAAGTGAAAAGTATAAAGTAAATGAGCATGATCACACAACGCGTACATGCATAGCATACATCGTTATTGTCATGTTGGCTGCACTGAGCCATATCGGGCTATAACCATCTTATAAATCACAATACCTCACTGAAAAAACAAACACTACACAATACCTCACTGAAAAAAACAAACACTACACAATACCTCACTGAAAAAACAAACACTACACAATACCTCACTGAAAAAACAAACACTACACAATACCTCACTGAAAAAACAAACACTACACAATACCTCACTGAAAAAACAAACACTACACAATACCTCACTGAAAAAACAAACAAACAAACCTCACACAATACCTCACATAATGAAAAAAACAAACACTACACAATACCTCACTGAAAAAAAACAAACACTACACAATACCTCACTGAAAAAACAAACACTACACAATACCTCACTGAAAAAACAAACACTAAACAATACCTCACTGAAAAAAAACAAACACTACCAATACCTCACTGAAAAAACAAACACTACACAATACCTCACTGAAAAAAAACAAACACTACACAATACCTCACTGAAAAAAACAAACATACACAATACCTCACTGAAAAAACAAACAAACACTACGCAATACCTCACTGAAAAAACAAACACTACACAATACCTCACTGAAAAAACAAACATACACAATACCTCACTGAAAAAACAAACAAACACTACGCAATACCTCACTGAAAAAACAAACACTACACAATACCTCACTGAAAAAAAACAAACACTACCAATACCTCACTGAAAAAACAAACAAACACTACGCAATACCTCACTGAAAAAACAAACAACACTACACAATACCTCACTGAAAAAACAACAAACACTACACAATACCTCACTGAAAAAAACAAACACTACACAATACCTCACTGAAAAAACAAACACTACGCAATACCTCACTGAAAAAAAACAAACACTACACAATACCTCACTGAAAAAAACAAACACTACGCAATACCTCACTGAAAAAAACAAACACTACACAATACCTCACTGAAAAAACAAAAACACTACACAATACTCACTGAAAAAAACACAAACACTTTAAAAATCATACAATACCTCACTGTAATAAACAATACCCAAACACTCATCCAATTACCCATGGGAAAAAACAAAAAACATACACAAATAACATCACTGAAAAAAACAACAAACACTTACAAATAGCCTCTGAAAAAAACCAAAACAAAAGTTGCGCCATATCAACCTCAAATGTAAAAATTAAAAACACACAGGGAATACCTCACAGAAAATAAAGAAAACAAAAGCAAAGACCACAGAAAAAAAAGTGACAAAAGAGAATAACCTCACTGAAACAGAATAGGATACTATCTTACACAATAGCTCCACAGGGGGACATAAACAACAATAAATACACTACACACATACTACATGAAAAACACAAACACATACACAATACATACACTGAATAAAACATACATACACACATACCTCACTAAAAAACACAAACATACACAATACTCACTGAAAAAACATACATACACAATACCTACATACATAAACATACATAATCCAAATACACAATACATACACAATACCTCACATAATACATACAATACACTACACAATACCTCTACATGAAAAAACAAACATACATATACCATACATGAAAAAACATACAACATACACACATACTCACTAATACACACTAAACATACTACAATACATCACTAAACAAACAACACACTACCACATACATCACACTAATAATAAACAAACAACATACACTACGCAAAACCTCACTAAAAACAACACAACTACAACACTACATACATCACTAAAAAAACAAATACATACACAATACCTCACTAAAAAAACATAAACATACACACATACCTCACTAAAAAAACAACAAACACTACACAATACCTCACCTGAAAAAACAACAACTACTAGCATACTCATAAAAAACCAAACACATCTACGTCACATACCATCATAAAAAAAAAAACAACACAATACTGACTCAGCATCACAAAACAAACACAACACACGCAAACCTCACTGAAAAAACAACACAAACACTACACAATACCTCACTGAAAAAACAAACACACACTACACAATACTTCACTGAAAAAACAAACAAACACTATTTGGAAAATAAAATCAGTACACATATCAATGCATCTGCGTACATAATCTCAGGATGTATCCCTGGCGTTGACCACTCCATCCAATTTATCACCATGGGATAAAACAAAAAACCATGACAACAAATGTAAACATAACTAGGGACACTAAAACACATACAAACACTGTCCAGAATTGCCTCTGCACATTACATTTCCACAGAGCCAAAAATGCCTTAAAAGTTGCGCCCCAATTATCAATCCTAAGAGAAAATGTATAAAAATTTATAGAAAACACACAGGTGAATGGACCAGCGAGGCAGAAAATGATAGGAAGAAATGACAGAAAGCAAAGGACCAAGGCAGAAACAAAGAGAGTGACAGAAAAGAGGAATTTGAATTTTCTGGCACAGAATTTCCAGAAGGTAGTGATACTATCTGTACTGAAACAATCCCCAGCATCCCACAGGGGGACATACATACATACATATATACATACACACACACATACATACATATATACATACACACATACATACATACACACATACATACACACATACACACATACATACACACATACATACATACATACATGCATGCATGCATGCATGCATACATACATACATGCATGCATGATTGTATACATACATACATACATGCACACATACATACATACATACATACATACATCCATACATACACACATACATACACACATACATACATACATACATACGTACATACACACACACATACAACATACATACATACACACACACATACATACATACATACGTACATACATACATACACACATACATACATACACACATACATACATACATACACACATACATACATACATACATACATACATACATACATACATACATACATACACACACACAATACATACACACATACATACATACACACATACATACATACATACATACATACACACACATACATACATACATACATACATACACATACACACATACATACATACATACACACATACATACATACATACATACATACATACATCCATCCATACATCCATACATACATACACAGCATCTCAAGCACACACATGCTTACAGTCACATACGCACGCATCATAGAAAGATAGATAAATATCGTCAAAACAACAAACTGAAACGGTTGTCCAAGCATGCATCTTAAATTACACAATCACACACACCACACACACACGCGCGCGCGCGCACAAACACACACACACACACACACAACACAACAAACACACACACACAAACACACAATCACACACACACACACATACACACACACACAACACACACATACACACACACACACACACACACACACACACACACACACACACACACACACTCACACACACATAGACACACACACACACACAACACACACACACACACACACACACACACACACACACACACACACAAGAAACAGGAGGTTTCAGAAGGTAAGTACGGTGGAAAAGGCAGCAACCTCGTTTAACCTACATCTTGCCCTCTTTCCCAAACCACCTTTCTTCACGATGAAGTCATAGCTCTGTTCTCCCGTACCGTTGCTTCAGTGGTGTGTGTGTGTGTGTGTGTGTGTGTGTGTGTGTGTGTGTGTGTGTGTGTGTGTGTGTGTGTGTGTGTGTGTGTGTGTGTCTATTTGTCAATGTGTTGCGCGTGTTCGCAAAGAGAGAGAGAGAGAGAGAGATGTGTGTGTGTGTGTGTGTGTGTGTGTGTGTGTGTGTGTGTGTGTGTGTGTGCTGTGTGCGTGTGTGCGTGTCTGTGTGTATGTGTGTGTCTGTCTATGTGTTGGACATGTTCACAAGATTGTTGTGTGTGTGTGTGTGTGTGTGTGTGTGTGTCTGTCTGTCTGTGCGTGCGTGTGTCTGTGCGTGCGTGCATGTCTGTCTGTCTGTCAGTGTGTTCCACATGTTCGCAAGGAGACTGGTATCATATTAAACTGAATGCGAAACTTGCTGTTAACCAACTCATCAATTTTTGATTAAGAAAAAAAAAAAATAAAAACAAAAAATCGACTTTTCCCTCACTTTGGCATCAAGTGTCCTGCCATAAAACCAACACACAGTATACTATACACGCACGTGCTAACCGCTTTGACATTGACGTCACGACGCGGGGAAAAACAGTCAATCCCAAAGCCTTCATCCCCATCTCTCCCTCTCTCTCTCTC
>JAPXFY010000027.1:29248940-29256440 GCA_030674185.1 Monoplex corrugatus | reverse complement strand
TATTTGTACTAACTGGTATTGACTCAACACTTTGTTCAGGAGGGATTCATCTTACTCCTGCAAATCCATACACGCTCCTCTCAAATCTGCTCGCAATTATCTGACAAGATTTCTTTGAGCCTGCGTGCAAACCCTTAAGCGCTGGGAAGGTCTTGAAATGAAGATTTAGGATGGGGAGGTGAAGATATCGATGTACCACTAAGCTGACACCATCGGAATGATGGAAACATTAACCCTTTGACTCCCGTATCCTATCCACCTACTGCAAAAACTTAACCCTTTGACTCCCTCATCCTGCCCACCAGCTTCCTGATGGAAGCTGGTGAACAGGGTGAGGGAGTCAAAGGGTTAAGTTTTTTGCTTTGCTAGCATGGTTAGCAATGCAGGATGCTGATGAGCAGGTGCCGAAGTCAAAGGGTTAAGTCAGACAGCCAACAAGCCAGTTTTTAATCTTGTAGACTGGGATTGAACTCCAGATATCAAAAAAACAGAAAAACAACGAAAATAGAATCAGAATGCGTATTCAATACAACCAGACAAGAAGACAGGTGCAAATTTTCGGCCAACTGGCCTTTCATCATCATCAAGTGCCCTGCCGCATGGCGTTGGCGATCATGGCCCTCCATATGAATCTGTCCCTTGCTTGCCACAAGCACATCTTCCACCCTCTCCGTCCTCAGCCACTCTGCAAGTCCGTCCAATATTTTCTCCCTGGGTCTATCTGGTGTTCTCTTTCCTTCCATCTTTCCTGGTGTGACCAGTGCTCTCAATGCCCCTTTACTCACAAGATGGCCTATAAATGTTGCCTGTCTTTTCCTAATCTTCCTAATGGATGATCTTCTCTAAAACTAGCCTTTGTCAAGCATAAACGTAAGATCGAGAGATAGAGACAGATGGAAGTCCATGATCGCCAACGCCATGCGGCAGGGCACCTGATGATGATGAAACGTAAGATCACAAAAGAACAGACAACAAACACAAAAATGGGGAGAAAAAGACTAAAACTTCCCTACTGCTTGCATTTGCTGTTTGTTCGTTTGTAATCTAATGTTTACACTAGACAAGGCCAGTTGGAGGAGAGAGAGAGAGAGACAGACAGACAGACAGACAGACAGACAGACAGACAGAGAGAGAGAGAGAGAGAGAAGATTTTAACCATAACCTTCTACCGTTAAGACATTATATATCATTTTCATTATTTCTCTTTGTCTGTCTCAAATATTTAACGACATATGCAGAAGTAGTATGAGGCAAGAGCCTCTCTCTCTCTCTCTCTCTCTCTCTCTCTCTCTCTCTCTCTCTTTCCTCCTCCTCCCCCTCCTCCTTCTCTTCTCTCTCCCCCAACCCCTTCCCCGCCTTTTGACCGCCCGCCCGCTCACTCGTTTCAAGTCTCCATCCTCAAATACCACCTACCTAATTCTTTTTTCTGACAGCAGCAAAATGACCCTTGTGGATGTAAGGGGAGGTACTGTGGGAGATCACTGCCCCCTATCTCCTCCTGGTCTAATATAGCCTCCAGCCGCCCCTCCCCTCCCCCCAAGCTTACACAAATGTTATACGAACAGTCTATAACGAGCGCCCACGGTCTTAAATTCCTCCAATCTCTCCGCCCTCGCACGACTGAAACAGTACAACCATTCAATGAGTCATTTCACGAAAATAAAAAACAAAAACAAAAAAAATGAAAGCTGCCAGTTATTGTCCTGTGCAATGGTTTGTGCTTCCAGGCTTAAAACACACACACAGACAAACACAGAAACACACACAGACAGACAGACACACACACACACACACATACACAGAACACACACAGACACAGACACACACACACCGCGCGCAAGCACACACGCACACACACACACACACACACACACACACACACACACGCACACACATATACACAACACACATACAAACACACACATACACACAGAAACACACACGCATACATACACACAGAAACACACACACACACACACATAGTGAGAAAGAGAGACAGAGACAGACAGACAGATAGACAGAGAGACAGAGACAGAGATAGAGACAGAGAAATCCCTACCTGGTTAATTAACGAGTCTCTAAAAGTAATACATAACCAATACTGATAGCTTCTACTACATCTTCCTCTTCGTCTGTCCGCCCTTGCGCACTCTTAAAACGAAAAACCTTTCTCCCGGTTAACTGAAGAATCTTGAAGTTTTAGGGTTTCTCACCACCCACCCACCCCCCACCCAACTCCCTCCAAAACCTGATCGCTCGTCTGAGGACGGAGGAGGCTGGGGAGACCGCACTTCTCTAGGCATGTTAAGTAAATAACCCACAGTAATGAATGAGCTGTCCCTGGCACAGAAAACCCCATTCTAACACAGGTAAACAAAACAGAAGCGCTGGCAAATGAGTTTGGGGGTACAGCGCTATGCAAGAATGATTTTATCATTATTATTAGATGATACTGATGATGTTGATGATCATTAGATGATGGTGATGATGATAACGACGACGACGATGATGATAGATGATGATGATAGATGATGATGATTGATGATGATGATGATGACGACGATGACGACGACGATGATGATGATGATGATGGTCGTGATGACGATAATGATTACAGATGATCGTCGTCGTTGTCCTCGTCCTCGTCGTCGTCATCATCATCATCATCATCATCATCATCATCATCATCATCATCATCATTACGACTGTTAATACTACAGCTGTTAACAGTCAAAATGCTGAGTTGAAATTCTACCATCCTCTGAGAGGAAACAGAAATGAATTCTTCCGAAGACAGTGTGGCTGCTGAACTGCCTAAGAGGGATGTGTGTGTGTGTGTATATGTATGGGGTGTGTGTGTGTGTGTGTGTGTGTGTGTGTGTGTGTGTGTGTGTGTGTGTGTGTGTGTGTGTGTGTGTGTGTGTGTGTGTGTGTGTGTGTAAGAAAGTGTGTGTGTGTATATATATATAATATATATATATATATGTGTGTGTGTGTGTGTGTGTTGTGTGGTGTGTGCGTGTGTGTGTGGTGTGTGGCTGTGTGTGTGTGTGGTAGTAGTACGACGTGTGCGCGTTTTGGATGTGTGTGTGTGTGTATGTGTATCTGTGTGTGTGTATGTGAGATGGTGTGGTGTGTGTGTTGTGTATGTGTTAAATGTGTGCGTGTATGTGTGTGCGTGTGTGTGATGTGTATGTTGTATGTGTCGTGCGCTCGGTGCGAGTGTGTGTGTATTGTGTGTGGTGGTGTGGTGTGTGTGTGTGTTGTGTGTGTGTGTGTGGTTTGTGGGGGGGGGGGGAGTAATCAATCACTGTCCCACGCGTTATTACACCCACCCTCCCACCCATCCATCATCTGATACGTATCAGGAATTTTCTGGAAGACAGGCAGAGAAGACTGTTTCCAGTGTTGCATGCACACAATAGTTAGCTGTTGTGGTACATACAAACCAAGCAACCCAACTGAACAGCCCATATGTGCTCGTCTTTCGTCTTGTTTTCGTTCATCAATCACACATTCTTCTTCTTATTATTATTATCTTGTTCGTGTGTGTTTCTGGTTTCTAAACAAACAGAGACACAAATCATACAAACAAATTGACAGACAGTCAACAGACAGACAGGCAGGCAGGCAGACAGACAGACAGACGGACAACTGTGGCGAAACGACAGCTGACGTGTTTCAATCAAGACATTTTTATGCTGCACACGGTAATCGGCTGTGACGCACAATTTAACCAACCAACCAACCAACCAATCTGCCTGCAAGCCAGTCAACCAATCAACCAACCACCCTACCAAGTAACCAGCCAACCAACCAATCAAGCAACCAGCCAACCAACCAAATCAACCAACTAACCAAGCAACCAAAATAACCAACCAACACGCGCTTGTCTTGTCTGATTCAGGTAATAACGAGTTCTTAGTATCTTTTTCGTGTGGTGTCTAAACCAACCAACCAACCAACCAACCAACCAACCAACACCAACTAACTAAGACTGCAACCAACTACCCAATCCAACCAACAACCAACCAACCAACCAACCCAACCAACCAACCAACCAACCAAAAATAGGAACAGATAAACCGACAATCTGTAGTACAATGACCTCTTTGACAGCAATGAAAAGGCCTTTAAAAAAAACAGTCCGTTTACTTAAAAGCATTAGAACATACAAGACATTTTCTAAGACCCAGTCACCCCGTGGCGTAGTGGTTAGTGCAACGGACTACCGACTAGAAGGTTGTGAGTTCCAATCCCCACCAGTCCTGTTCAAAATCAGTGTAGGATATTCTAGGCCTCAACTGGCTTCTGCCCAGAGTTTGTGTGCTATGGGCTCATGGGAAGACTGGGACCACACTCACACACCTGAATCTCGTCCACTTTACGGATGCGTCATTGAGGGTGTTGCTCAAATTTCCTGATCAGCACCACAGGTGTCTGTATCTCTCGGGCCTTGTTGACGCCAGGATATTATGATGATGATGATAGTAAGCATACAGCCCTGTCACGCAGTCTCAATCCTAGATGGAATTCCGCAGCATCATAATCGTCATCCTCATCGCCGCTGTCATCAACACAGCATTGTAAAAACTGTGCCAGTTTCTGTGACTATCAAAATGGTGTAGAGAATGGGACACAAAAAAAACACCAAAAAAACAAAAAAAAAAACAAAAAAACAAGAGGGTGACCACAAAGGATACTGCTCGAGTGCGATAATCATAAATAAATGAGTACATAAAATAAATAAAATGAATAAATAAATGAATAAAAATATGACTAAAGAAAGAACGAAACAAACAGACAGACAAACAAACAGAGAAACAGACAAGCAGACAAAAAATAAATAGATAAATAAAAATGAAAAGGCGAGCACACAGAAAACTGTCAAGAGCGATGATCCTTTACAAGAGAGAGAGAGAGAGAGAGAGAGAGAGAGAGAGAGAGAAGAGAAGAAGACGAGACAGACAGACAGACAGAAGACAGACAAGACGGAGACAGAGACAGCAGAGACAAACAGACAGACAGACAGACAAAGAAAGAAAGAGGGAGAGAGAGACACAGAGACAGAGACAAACAGACTGAGACAGACAAAGACAAAAACAAAGACAAAGAGACAGATAAATAAAACAAAATAAAATTAGACAAATATATATATATATATATACAAAAAAACATACTCTTGGAGAATCGTTGCTGCTGGTACTAGCCGTCTCTGTGACCAGCAGGGTGGGTGGAGGCAAGGACAACACCTCAGGCATGGCTTTCCCGCGCTGCGCCAGTCTGGACCCGTCGGCACTTGGGGGAGAAACCCTCAACCACCCAACAAACCAACAAACCAACAAACACACAACCAAACCACACACACCTCCCAGATAGATGTACTACTGGGCTGGTTAGGGGAAGGGTGAAGATGGAGGTGGTGGTGGTGGGGGTGGTGGTGGGTGAGTGGGTAGGGAGAGGGGGGTGAGAATGGAACTCACGCCCCTCTGCGTCCTTTTTGTAGAGGGCTGAAAGTGTTTTTTTAACGTCTCTTGTTGTGGGTTGGAATCCGCACTCTGTGTGTGTGTGTTCGTTTGTTCTGTCAATGGGTAAAGACACTTGTTGTGGTGGGGTTTGTAGTCCACACTCTTCTTGTTTTCTTCAGTCAATGAGCAAAAAGACCTTCCTTGTAAACAAACACCCGCTTGCAGACTTTTGTGCCCGTCGAATGTCCCACAAGATAGTGAAAGCAAGTCTTTGCTTTTACACACACACACACACACGCTACTTTAGAGCATGGGTACCTCTTTGTAGCCTTTTCACAATAGGACCAGAATTTCTTATACGTCTATATAGATATGTCTTGGGCAATAGAGTCTGGTATCCCCGTCTTGGGCAGTTTAGGCCAGTGTCTGAATTATGTGTTCCTTAGAATACTTCAGTTTTTGAATTAACTCATAGAAGACTTAGAGACTCGCTGGTTTCAACACTGAACTAGTTGCCAGGTGTTGTTTTTTTTGGTTCCTGTTTTTTCTTTTTACCATTCAAGATATTCTCTGTTGTCTGGATTTCTGCTCTCTCTCTTTTTCGCAGGTCTTCAATACAGATTGTTTCTTCTTTCGCTGAAGCACACGAATTAATTTCAAAGCTTCTTCGACGGATGGCAAACTAGCTGCCCTTTTTTTTTTTCCCGGTTCCTGTTTTTCTACCATTCAAGATGTTCTCTGTTGTCTGAATGTCTGCTCTCTCCTTTTCCCAGTTCTTCAATATAGATTGATTCTTCCTTCGCTGAATGAAGCACACGAATTAATCTCAAAGCTTCTTCCGCGAATGGGAAACTAGTAGCCCTTTTTCTTCCTGGTTCCTGATTTTTTTTTTACCATTCAAGATATTCTCTGTTGTCTGGATTTCTGCACTCTCTCTTTTTCTCAGTTTTCAACACAGACAGTTTCTTCTTTTGCTGAAGCACACGACTTAAATCTCACTTGTTCAATACAGATTGTTATTTTCTCTTTCGCTGAATTGAAGCACACGAATTGATTTCAAAGGCTTCTTCTTCTTCTGCAGATGGCAGATTTTCAAAAAATGTGCAGTCAAATTCTGGCCACTGAGGAAAGAAAGAATGCACACCTCTCAATCCACCAACCAAACAGGTATGATAATCAGTAGCAGATTCTCTTGCTGAGCTTCCCAAAGAGACCTTCCCTCCTTCCAGCTGCGCAGCTGAGACAAACAAACAATGACAAGAATCAGATCCACTCCTGCGCGCGCCCGCTGTCCTGAAAATACATCGCCGTGCACTATATCACAGCTTTACATAGAGTCTGCTAATTCCATACATGAACATCTGTTAAAGAAAAAACAACAACAACAAAATACGCCGAAATATAAAACAACTTTCCTTCGATCGACAACAAACAAGACTGGCTTCAAGTTACGGACAGAAAACGGTCATAAGATTGCACGTCAGCTGACCAACCAACTTGTCTGTGCAGACAAAATAGTGACGCACAAGGTGTGCGTGTTGTTGTTGTTGTTGCCTGCAGGCAGATTCCGGAACTGCATCTAACACCTACGGTCTCCACGAATGTCGCTCATAATATATAGGCCTACCAAGCTTGCAGATGGCTATCGCTTCGCGCTGTGTGTTTTTGCATCCTGCAGATAAACAATCCAACATATATTTCGTTTTCGTGTTTTTTTTCTACTCCCCGCACAGCCACACAGCAAGCAGTCTCTAGACTGGAAAAGGACAACGCCACCAGATGACGTGATGTTTTCAATGAACGGAGAGAGGGAGAGAGAGAGAGAGGTAAATGAAGCCAGTAGAGAGACAGCGGGGGGAGAGACAGAGACGGAGGATGGCTTGTGGCCGCAAGTGTTAGTCCCCCACAAGCCTTACACACGCACACGCACGCACACACACACGCACGTACACACACACACACACACACGTGTGTGTGTATGCAATATCTGGTGCACTGAAGCACACACACACAGCAAGACAAGTCCAAGTCA
>JAPXFY010000027.1:29238940-29243940 GCA_030674185.1 Monoplex corrugatus | reverse complement strand
TATCCACCAACCGCAAAGACTTACCCTTTGACTCCTCACCTATCCCAACTGCAAAAGATTAACCTTTGACTCCTCACCCTAACAACCAACTGCAAAGATTTAACTCTGACTCCCTCACTCTATTCACCAGCTTTTTGCAGGAAACTGGTAGATAGGGTGAGGGAATCAAAGGGTTGAATTTTTGCTCTGCTAGCGTGGTTGACAATGCAGGATGCTGGTCGGCAGGATGAAGGAGTCAAAGGGTTAAGTTAAAAGGAGCCAAAAATCGCTTCCGGGATATCTACACGATGATGACTGCAGTACGGGGGCTACTTTCTCTGACTGGAATTTACACGTTCGTTTTCTGAAAAGTCATCAAGACTGAGCAGAAAAAGAAGATACGATACGGAATGTTATGGTTATTTTTTTTGTTTAAAGCCCAGCCGACTGCGTAAAGCCATATCAGGTCTATAACCGTTTCAAAACATAGACCTACATAATACTTCATAGGAAACAAACAACAACAACAACAAAGCTAAAAAAAACAAAAACAAAAAAAACAAAAAAATGAAAACAAAACGTTATGGATTAAGTAGGCTTTCTGTCGAAGATTTAACTTTTCTGTTTTAGATCAAGCCTATTATGTCTCCATCTTGCGGAAAAGATTAAAATAATCACACTTTTTTTTTTTCCTATCAAGTCTGTATGCCTACATTCTGTGAAAAAAAGATGGAAAATTATTTCAATGTCTTTTTGGATCAAGTCTGTGAAACATATGTCTACATCTTGGGCAAAGAAATGAAAAATTATCACGCAATTCATGAACAATCATATGTCGAAGCTAAACCGGCTTACAATCAACACCACTTCAATAATACGTCTTGTCGATCACATGATTATAAGACTAACAGTCGGAATTAGAAGAAAAAGATCGACGACGCGTCAGTAAACTGACAGTGTCGACATCTCCAGAAACGTACACACAAAGAAAATAAACAACTGACGTCAGTACCAGTGCTGACAGTTCGACATCACCAGAAATATATACACATTACCCGCGAATTAACCTAACCGGCCGACTTTCGAAACCGAAAAGCACGTACCAGTACTGACTTGACTACTTACAGATCACTGACAGTGATTGCGATGTGACTCACAACAACCGAAGACAAACGACAGATCTCCAAACCAGATCAACAAACAAAACACAAGCAGAGTCTGCTTTTCAACACCCGACTCAACTCTGGCCAGACTCGTGTTCTTCCTAGCTAGGAACCCCCCTTATTGTGCCAAAAAGAAGTTTTGCCTTACCTCTATTACCTTACCCCCTAACCCGTGAAGCGCCTGCCAACTACTGATATATAACAGATCGTCAGATCTACAAGCACTAAGCGGAACATCCAGTACCTAGCTGAAGCCCATCCCCCTCCCCTCTCCTCCCCCCCCCCTCCCCAAACCTTCGGCACCATAATTATCAAAGAGTTATAGTACCTCCGTAAGTACTATATACTCTTTGACTATATCGCGAGTGAGCGAACACCTCGCTCAAAGTTTGAAACCCTGTTAATTCAAGCTAAAAGAAGACACTAGTATAGTAAGGGTACCACACTATGTTCTGTCCTGAAAGTTATGGTTTACAAGCACAGATCCTAAAAAAAAATCATTAAAAAAAAAACCCAGTGCTACGAAGCCTCTCGCACTTTTCCACGGGGGAAACCCTACTGGAGGCGAGCGAGCAAACGGAGCGGCTGAACCGTTCAAAAATATTAAAAAAAACCGTTGATACCACCAACCTGGGGGTTATTATTCAGAAGCACACACTTTCAGAACTGCAGACACAAGCCAAAAAAGAAAAAAGAAAATAATAAATAAATGGCCCGTCGCACGCACGTAGCCAAGAAGACCACACTGCTAAATCACGTACCTGAACCCCACATCAAAAGCTGCCCACACTGTGCACACAACGCACACAACACAAAACACACACGCACACGACCAGCGCGCACACACGGCGCATCCAGGTTTAACCCCCAACTGATGGGTGATGATGAGGAGGCAGTCAGTCACTAGTCAAGCCAGCCAGAGACAGAGAATGAGAGACAGAGAGAGAGAGAGAGAACACACTGCCGGCGTCTTCAGACCGAAGGAGCGCTCGTTTTACCTGTGTGGTGAGGCACCGGGCGGTTTGCGTGGTGCGTCAGACTCTCACAGCTACAGGTAGCAGTCAAGACAGTCAAGTCAAGTCAAGCCAGGCGCTAGCAGTTTGCGGTACAGAGGGTAGGCCTGCAAGCACAATTCCTCCCTCTCCTCCCCCCCTCCCCCACTTGCCCCAGCCCCCCCCCCCCCCGCCTTGTTTTAGCCCCCTCCTGTCTTTTCAGCGTCTACAATTCTGGAAGCGATGGCCCAACAACGGGCTTACCGGTACCAGTAGCAAAGATCTTTAGCACTCTCTCACTCTCTGTCTCTCTTCTCTCTCTCTGTCTCTCACTGTCTGTCTGTCTCTCTCTCCCCCTCTTCTCTGTCTGTCTGTCTGTCTGTCTGTCTGTCTGTCTCTCTCTCTCTTCTCTCTCTCTCTCTCTCTCTCTCAGGCTTTTGCAGTATCCTAGCTCTCTGTCTCTGTCTCTCTTTGTGCCTCTTTCTGTCTGTCTCTGTCTCTCTAAGTCTTTTGCAGTATCTTAGCTATCTGTCTGTCTGTCTGTCTGTCTCTCTCTCTCCCTTTCTCTCTCTCTTAGTCTTTTGCAGTATCGTATCTTAGTTTATTTTGTTTTAGTATAAGTAGATTGGCAATGGTAAACATGGAAATTGGCGTGTGAGCTAGTATCTATCCCGTTGGAAACAAAGATCCATTTCATTCTCTCTCTCTCTCTCTCTCTCTCTCTCTCTCTCTCTCTCTCTCTCTCTCTCTCTCTCTCTCTCTCTCTCTCTCACACACACACACACACGGTGGTGTTCATCTGTCGTCGTCGACAATGACACGGCTTCATGAAGTTGCTCTCTCACACACACATACACACACACACACACGCACACACACACACATACACATTTCCCCATCTATGTCGGCAGTTTTGATAATTTTGTGAAAGAAAAAAAAAAGTCTCATACTGGTGTAGATCTAGTCTTTCTGCAGTTGTGAAATTTTTATTCCAGTTTATTTTGTCTGACGACCACGACCAGAGTCAGCCAGTGTATTAGTACACGTGTACTGAGCTTAAGCGTGCAGTTGCACTGTGTTGTAGAGCTGGTGCGTATGTCATAAGGAAGCTTGACCATATCATCCCCTTGCTTCACTGTCTCCACAGGTTGCCTGTTTCTCAAAGACGAATGTTGAGAGTTCCATGGACAGTATAAAGAAAACAAACGAGACAGTCCTGAAGGAGGTAAGACACAAGAAGATCATCGATAAAGAAGACTAGGAAAAGACAAGCCACATATATATAAGGCCATTTTATGAGGAAAGGGGAATTAGAACACCTGGTCACAACAAGGAAAGCAACGAGACAGTCTTGAAGGAGGCAAGACACAAGAAGATCATCGATAAAGAAGATTAGGAAAAGACGAGCCACATATATAATAAGGCCATTCTATGAGGAAAGGGGGAATTAGAACACCTGGTCACAACAAGGAAAGCTGGTGGGGAAAAAAGAGAGCACCAGGTAGACCCAGGGAGAAACACTGGACGGACTTGCAGTGTGGCTTAAGACAAGAGAGGGTAGGGGAGATGTATTTGCAGCGCTCGTCAAGGGATAGATTCGTATAGAGAGGGCCATGATCGCCAACGCACGAAGGTGACCCTCCCTGAGCGCGGTGATCAAACAACAACAACAACAACCAAAAAACAACAACAAAACAAACAAAAGAGGTGGCACAAGCATGTAGGCGTGTGTGCAGGCCTTACCGGCAGCTCTCAAAGACTTCTCTCCTGACAGAATGGTAGTCAGACCACAATTCAAAGGCGATGTCTCTGACTTGGCTGGTGTTATGTGCACATTTGAAGGCGGCGTCCCAAAATAAACACGGTGCTTCATGTCAGACAGAAGAAAGGGAGAAAGAGGGATAGAGTATGAGAAGGGAGGGAGGGGTGGGTGATAGGAATACGTGGATGAGAGAGAGAGAGAGAGAGAGGGAGAGAGAGAAAGAGGACATATCCACATATATATATATATAGAGAGAGAGAGAGAGGGGGGGGAGGGAGGGGGATGCTTGTGGCGGATGAACAGGCAAAACAGACTGGCAGACTGGAAGAGAGAAAGAGGGAGAGAGAGGGAGACAGAGAGAGGAGAGAGAGAGAGAGAAAGAGAAAGTGGGAGGGACAGAGAGAGAGAGGAGAGAGGGAGGAGAGAGGAGAGAGAGGAGAGAGAGAGAGAGAAGAGAGAAGACAGACAGACAAACAAGCAGGCGGACACAGAGACAGAGAGAGAGAGAGACAGACAAACAGAGACAGAAACAGACAAACAGACAGACAGAAATCCAATGCTAAAGACAGAGCACACCTACATTAATAGCGTTTGGTTCATTTTCTACCTCTCAAGTTGTTATAATCAGAAACACAAAGACAGAGAAAGATCTATCTGTAATTTCCAACGGTGAAAACACAACGATACATTCATCAGCCTTTTATCAATTTTCTATGCCTGCCCTTGTTAAAATCAGACAGATGAGGAGAGAGAGAGAGAGAGAGAGAGAGAGAGAGAGAGAGAGAGAGTCAGACAGACAGACAGAGACAGACAAAAAGACAGACAGACAGACAGAAACAGGGAGAGAGACAGACGTACAGAGAGAGACAGAGACAGAGACAGACAGACAAACAGACAGAGACAGACAGAGACAACAGAGTCAGACAGAGAGAGAGAGAAAGACAGACAGACAGACAGAAATAGGGAGAGATAGACAGACCTACAGAGAGAGAGACAGAGACAGACAGACACAGACTGACAGACAGACAGACAGACAGTCAGACAGAGACAGAAACAAGAAAAAACGACAATGACAAAGATACTTTATTTTTCAACGGTAGAAGC
>JAPXFY010000027.1:29216440-29221440 GCA_030674185.1 Monoplex corrugatus | reverse complement strand
GCTTTTTAATGTTCTTTGCCGGGTTCTTTTTTTTTCTTCGACGAGTTGTTGTGTGACTTGCGGAGTGGCTGAAGACGAGGAGGGTGGAGGAGACGCTTGGGGGCAACAAGAGATAGAGACAGACGGAAGTCCATGATCGCCAACGCAATGCGGCAGGGCACCTGATGATGATGATGATGATGATGAGTTGTTGTGCACGTTTTTCAATGGAAATAGTCCTGACAAGGCTCTGCACAGGCGGCTGGGCTTTAAAGCTTTGACTCCCGCACCCTGTCTACCAGCATCTGCATTGCAACCAATGCTATCAAGCAAAAACTAACCTTATAATCCCACACGTATCCACCAGCTTCCTGAAGGAAGCTGAGTGGATAGGGTGAGGGAGTCAAAGAGTTAAGTTTTTGCAGTTGGTGGATAAGGTGCAGGAGTCAAATGGTTAAACGACAATGGTGATAATAGTAATAGTAACCCATTTTCCTGCTACCATACATGATTTACAAGACAGAGGACGTTCATTACTTTCTGAGTAACACGTTTACTATCATGCTTCAAGTTTATTATCATGCTTCAAATTTATTATCATGCTTCAAGTAGTCGGTCTTTTTTTTACGTGTAGAAATCACAGTCACATGCATGCATTAACGTGTCATTCACACCCCCCTCCCTCTTCCATGAGAGGACTCCTACGTTTTGTTTCCTTTAGATTTTAACCCTTTGACGCCCCGCACCCTATCCACCACCAACTGCAAAAACTTAACCCTTTGACTCCCTCACCCCACAAGGTGAGGGAGTTAAAGGGTTAAGTTTTTGCTTCGCTAGCACGGTTGACAACGCAGGGTGCTGGTGGACAGGCTGCGGATAGGGACCCAGAGCACCAATGCCCCGCCACTCTCGGGGACACACTCACCTCCCAAGCTCCCGACGTCAATCGAGGGTCATTTCTTCAAGCAAAGGGGGGGGAAGGGAGGTGTCCATAAGTCGCACGACCCATTCGCATAGATGGTATCAGACACACTGCAAGTGATCTACGATAAAACTCTACGCCAAACTTCCTGTTCAGCACCACACTGAAAGCTTCATCTCCTCGGTACACGACCCAGTGCAAGCGGACGGACGAAGTGCAGCAGCACGTAAACTCTCGTTACATGTACTGTGTAAATCAAGACAGTACGGGTGAGGTGGTCAGATTAGAAAGAAGGAAAGGGTGTTTATTTCCTAAAGTAGGGACTGCACACAGAGAGGAGGGGGGGGGGGAGAGAGAGTAGAGAAAGCGATAAAAGAGAGAGAGAGAGAGAGAGAGAGGGTGTGAAAGAAGAGAGAGAGAGAGAGAGAGAGAGAAAAGTAGAGAAAGCTCTAGAAAGAGATAGAGGGGAGTGAAAGAGAGAGAGAGAGAGAGAGAGAGAGCCAGTCAGCAAGACAAACAGAATGAGACAGACAGAGACAGAGATACAGAGGAGAGAGAGAGAGAGCCAGACAGACACAATGAGATAGAGAGAGAGAGACAGAGACAGAGAGATAGACAGAGACACAGAGAGACTGAGACACAAAGAGACAGAGACAGACAGCTGAGACAGAGACAGAAAGAGACACAGACAGATGGAGACAGACAGAGAGGGTGGGGGAGGGAGGGAGGGAGACAGACAGACAGACAGGAAGGCAGGCAGACAGACAGAGAGAGAGAGAGACAGACAGACAACAGAGAGAGACAGACAGAAAAACAGAATATATAATATGAGACACAAAGACAGAGACAAACAGACAGACAGACAGACAAAGACATAGACAGAGAGTCCAATGATGCAATCTCTCCTCAAAGTTTGACAGATTGAGCCCAGGGTGGAAAGAAAAGTAAACCCTGCAAAGTCTCCCCCACCCCCAAAAACAACATACAGACAGTTCACCGCAAACACCGGAAACAGGAAGTGACGACACTCGCAGACAACACACACAAACAGACAGACAGAAGACAGACAGAGCAGACAGATGAGCAGACAGACAGACAGACAGACGAGGTGCAGCCACCACGTGCTTCAAGTTGATAATCAATACTGCCTGTCAAAGCGTCTTGTCTGTCAGTTATTTTAAATATATTTTACAGAATCAAAAACAAGTGTGACTGCCCGCGTTCAAGCAAACAGGAACCAGAAAAAAAAACCACGAAAGAAGAATACGAACGCGTATTTAATACAACAAGACAAGACAGGCGCCTGTCTAGTCTTGTAGTATTAAATACGCGTTCGTATTCTTCTTTCGTGTTTTTTTTCTGGTTCATATTTTGCAGAGTAAATGCAGGTAATATTTTTTCCCCCATTATTTGGACTGATTCTTGGTTCTTTCGATAGAGCCGTGGACTCAAGATTTGAAACCTTTTTTCGTGTTCAGATTATTTTTTGTTGTTTAAAGCCCAGCCGACTGCGTCAGAGCCAATCAGGGTATAAGAAAAGAACAAACAAAACCACAAACCACCAACAACAACAAACACAAACAACAAACAAACAAACAAAACAAAAAAAGAAAAGAAAGAAATGAAAAGTGAAAAAAAAACAAAAAGAAAACATTTGGTGCGTCCTCCAGCGCTCACCCAGCTGTGAATGATACCTGATCCTGGTCGCAGTTGGGAGAAAAGGCAAAAACAAAAGAGCGAGGAAAAGGATAGACACCGCTTTTTTTTTAGATTGCATGCCAGCGCCGAAACAGCGAGATCCCTCCCTACCACCTCACCCCCCTACGACATACGACTATGCAGCAATCTTGTCTGTAGTTGTTTTCGTTCGTTTGTAAGACCTCCCTTCGATTAGCAACAATAAAGCTAAAAAAAAAGACGACAGACACACAGATGGACAGACAGACAGACAGATGGACAGACAGACAGACAGACAGACAGACAGGTTGGGTGCAGCTACCCCGCCCTACCCCATTTTCAAACGATATCAGTGGTACACCTGTCGATCGGATATATTATCTTGTCAGCTTGACCTCTGCCTTCCCCATTAAACACGAGAAAGTGGGGAGAGAGAGAGAGAGAGAGAGAGAGAGAGAGAGAGAGAGAGAGAGAGAGAGAGAGAGAGAGAGAGAGAGAGAAGAGAAGAGAAGAGAGACAGAGAGACAGAGAGACAGAGAGACAGAGAGAGACAGAGTGAGAAAGAGAGAGTAAGTGAGAGAGAGAAAAAAAAAGAGAGAGAGAGACCAACAGACACACAGACAGACACACAGAGACATACATACATACATACATATAACATACATGCAGAGAAACAGACAGAAGATAGAAAGACAGACAGACAGAGAGAGAGAGGAGAGAAGACAGACAGACAGACAGGCAGACAGACAGGGACAGAGACAGAGACACAAATAGACAAAGACAGAGACAAAGAGACTAGACAGTGTGTATGTGTATGTGTGTGTGTGTGTGTGTGTGTGTGTGTGTGTGTGTGTGTGTGTGTGTGTGTGTGTCTGTGTGTGTCTGTATCTGTGTCTGTGTATCTGTGTGTGTGTATGTGTGTCTGTGTGTGTGTGTGTGTGTGTGTGTGTGTGTGTGTGTGTTGTGTGTCTGTGTGTCTGTGTCTGTACGTATCTGTGTCTGGGTATCTGTGTGTGTGTGTATGTGCACTAAAACACGTATGAAAACTGGCCTATGTTACCTGAAATTGCTTTTGCATATTTTCGCGAAAAAAAAAGTTATTTCCTAACAAATGCATTGAATCTTTTTAGCATTTTTCTTATCTTCAAATTTTAAAAAAATCGTTTCTCACCTTCCATTAATCTAGAGACCACTTTGTCGCTGAAAGAAAAGTGATCTGAATGAATGTGACTGTAGTAAGTATTTGTCTTCTTAGAAACCACATTTCAGTAGTAATCTCCTCTGCGTTAAAAAAAACTATAAGTGGTGTAAATGAGCAAGTGGATGCATGAGATTGTACAAAGTTCAGTGAAACCTTACCAGCTTAGAAGTAGGGGGATAATTCAGAACTAAGGATTGTTATGATTGTCAAAAGAAGCAAACTTCAATAGAATTAGTGACTGTTATTATTGTCAAAAGAAGCAAACTCCAATAGAATTAATGATTGTTATGATTGTCAAAAGAAGCAAACTACAATAGAACTATGATGATATTATTGTCAAAAGAAGCAAACTCCAATAGAATATGATTGATATTATGTCAAAAGAAACAAACTCCAATAGAAGTGATGATTGATATTATTGTCAAAAGAAGCAAACTCTGACAGAACTAATGATTGTTATTATTGTCAAAAAAAGCAACCCCCAATAGAACTAATGATGTTATTATTGTCAAAAAAGCAAACTCCAATAGAACTAATGATTGTTATGATTGTCAAAAGAAGCAAACTCCAATAGAATTAATGATTGTTATGATTGTCGAAAGAAGCAAACTCCAATAGAACTAATGACTGTTATTATTGTCAAAAGAAGCAAAGTCCAATAGAACTAATGATTGCTATGATTGTCAAAATAAGCAAACTCCAATAGAACTAATGATTGTTTGATTGAAAATAAATCAAAAGATGATTGTCAAAATAAGCAAACTCCAATAGAACTTGTGATTGTTATGATTGTCAAAATAAGCAAACTCCAATAGAACTAATGATTGTTATGATTGTCAAAATAAGCAAACTCCAATAGAATTAATGATTGTTATGATTGTCAAAAGAAGCAAACTCCAATAGAACTAATGATTGATATGATTGTCAAAATAAGCAAACTCCAATAGAATTAATGATTGTTATGATTGTCAAAAGAAGCAAACTCCAATAGAACTAATGATTGTTATGATTGTCAAAAAAGCAAACTCCAATAGAACTTGTATTGTTATGATTGCCAAAATAAGCAAACTCCAATAGAACTAATGATTGTTATTATTGTCAAAAGAACCAAACTCCAATAGAACTAATGACTGTTATTATTGTCAAAAGAAGCAAACTCCAATGGAATTAATGATTGCTATGATTGTCAAAATAAGCAAACTCCAATAGAACTAATGACTG
>JAPXFY010000027.1:29208940-29211440 GCA_030674185.1 Monoplex corrugatus | reverse complement strand
AAAGAAAAAAAAAGGAAAAAGAAGAACTAGAACAAGAAGAACAAGAAGAACGAGAAGAAAAAGAAGAAGAAGAAGAAGAGCAAAAACAAAAACAAAAAAAAAGGAACAAGAACAAGAAGAACAAGTAAAAAGTAGAAGTAGAAGAAGAAGAAAAATAAAAAGAAAAGGAAAAAAGAAGAACTAGAACAAGAAGAACAAGAAGAACAAGAAGAACGAGAAGAAAAAGAAGAAGAACAAGAAGAAGAACAAGAACAAAAACAAGAAGAAAAAGAAGAAGACCAAGAACAAGAAGAAGAAGAACAAGAAGAAAAACAACAAAAACAAAAACAAGAAGAAAAAGAACAACAACAACCCAACAACACCAACAGCAAGAGCAATAACAACAACAGCAACAACAACAACAACAACGACAAAAATACTGCTTTGGTGGTTGGAAGGTAAATGACAAAGGGGTTGACAGGAAGGTGGAGAGAGGATGGAACCTAAATCTACAATTTTCTGCCAGTAGTACCATATAATTGGTAGCCAATAAGTACAAGTAGCTGGACGGGGCGAGGACGACTCTACAGTTTCCTCTCAGTAATACTGTATAAGTGGCTGGAGATACGTTGATAGAGGCGAGGGGGTGGGGGTGGGGTGGGGATGGGGGGTGGGGGGCACACAAATCTATATTTTGCTCTCAGCAATACTATATTAGTGGCTGCCCCGGAAGTTAAATGGTGGGATGGGTGATAGTTGGGGAGGGGGGGTGAACACAAACCTAAGTTTTGCTCTAACTACTGCTGTATTAGTGGCTGAGGGTAAGTTGACGGGAATGTGGAGGGGGGGGGGGGGGGGGGAGAGGGGGGAGAGCACAAATCTACATTTTGCTCTCAGTAATACTGAAATAGAAAGCAAAGGCAAGGGGTTGGAACTAAACAGCAGGAAGACTGAAGTCATGGTGATCAGTAAAAAAAAAACCAACATGAAATCCCCTTAACGCAAAATAACAGCAAACGGCACACCCTTGAGACAGGTTGATAAGTTTGAATACCTGGGAACGATCATTTCACCAGACCGCAGATGCACATCAGAAATAGCCAGCAGAATCGGCCAGACCAAAACAGCATTCAAGAAGATGAAAAGCATTTTTGCTAACAAATACCTATCAATTGACACCAGGAAGAGAGTTCTTGAGTGTTATATAGAAGAGAGTACAAACCTACGTTTTGCTCTCGGTAATACTGTAATGCTGGTAAAGGGGAAAGTAGAAAAAAGGGAGGGGTGGATGGGTTTGTGGGGGGGTGGGGGACACAAATCTCCATTTTCCTCTCAGTAATACTGTATTAGTGGCTAGGGAGTAAATTCATAGGCACTGGGGGTGGAGGGGGTACTTCTGTGTTGATGGGAGAAGGAAAGTAGAAAAGTAGGGATGGGTGGGATGGATGTGCGGGGGGGAGGGGGGGGGGGCGGGAAGGGGCCACAAATCCCCATTTTGCTTTCAGTAATACTGTACTAGCAGGTGGGGAATAAGTTGAAAGGGGTTGGGGGTACGAACACAAATCTACACCTTGCTGTCAGCAATAACCTATAGTGATGGTTGGTGTGGGGAGGTTGAAGAGTGGGAACGGAGGTTCCCAGGGAATGTTTGTGGCCAGCATCTCGGAAAGAGTGGGGGGAGGGAGGTGGGGGTGGGGGATGGGGTATGGAAATGGAGGAGAGGAGTAAGAACTAGGAACTAGAATCCCCTACCTAATGTAATAAGCTTAGGTACCTGTAGTCATTTTTTACCCTTTTGCCCACATCCGTTTTCTTCTGAAGAACTCGGAGCTCGGAGAACTCGGAACAGTTTTATTCGCCATAACGGCATGAGTATACAGGATAGAGCTCTAAGACACAGATTGGTTGTAGTTAAGTCGGGATAACTGTCAATAATTATCAATCATTACTTATTGATTACACATTTCATGTCATCATCAGCATCATCATCGTCATCATCATCACCACTGACATCATCATCATAATCACCACCATCATTATCATCATCTTCATTCATGGAAACACACACACACACACACACACACACACACACACACACACACATAACACATACACACACACATACAGAGGAACACACATCTTCCCTCCTATTCTCTCTCCCTCTCCTTCCCTTTCGTTCTCTCTCTACCTCCCATCCCTCTCTCCTCTCTCTCTCTCTCTCTCTCCTTCCTCCCTCCCTCTCTCTCTCTCTCTCCCACTCTCTCTCTCTTCGCATCCATCTCTCTCTCTCTCTCTCTCATTTACGATCTCGTTACACATTCATCCTCTCAGCGACTCAGCATGAAACCCCCTCTCCCACCCCGCCACCCCCATCCTCCCAAAAAAATCCCGTGGAGTAAAATATTCCTCTACTCTTTCCCCTTTCCCCATCGAAGGCAGAAGAAAGACACCGCTATGATCGATTCTGTCTACACGTTTTCCCCAATAATAACTTCCCGCCCATAGCTGCCGCCCAAACCAC
>JAPXFY010000027.1:29196440-29203940 GCA_030674185.1 Monoplex corrugatus | reverse complement strand
CAGGCACAAGAAAATGCTTAACAAAGAAGATCAGGAAAAGACAATCCAACATGTATAGGACATTTCATGAGGAAAGAGAAATTAGAGCACCTGGTCGCAACAGGAAAGCTGGGGGGGAAAGAGCACAAGGAGACCCAGGGAGAAAATACTGGACAGACTTGCAGGGTGGCTGAGGACAGAGAGGGCGGGAGATGTAGTTGCAGCGACAAGAGATAGATTCTTATGGAGGGCCACAATCGCCAACGTCACCCCGTAGGGCACATGATGATGATGATAATGATGATGATGATGACGATGCGCAGGCAGAAAGTCGCTGCACAGTCCGCATACTCCGTCTCTGGTGGGCGAGCATGCTGCGTGTTTTTTTTATTTTATTTTATTTTTTTCAGAACTATCCCGACACTGACATGACTTACAGGATTTTTCAACGTGCATGCATACTTGATGTTCCGCCCCCACCCCCCACCCCCCTCCGCCCCCACTGTGCGTACACGCATGAAGGGGGTGTGGGAAGGGGGAAGGGGTTTAAGCACTAGCAATTACTGTACAAGATGTTGACCCCGAGCGATCAGAAAGCTCTTAACCCTTTACCCATCAGAACGGGAGGTCCCCAGGCAGGATTTGATGGTCACCTTCCATTCCTGGGCGTATTGCGCTAATGGACATTGTCCAAGGGGGGAAAATCTAGAATCTGGACAGAGTTGTGAGCTGTCCGCATCTGACCGGGCGGGGGGTGGGGGAGGAGGGAGAGGAGAGAAGGAAGGGGAATGATAAAGTGGGTGGTGAGGGGGGAGAGGGACGGATGGGGAGACAAAACGGGAGAGGGATGGAGGAAGAGGAGGAAGAGGAGGCGGAGGAAAGGTGATGGCCCAGAGCAAGAACCAACTCAAGAGAAGATTCTGGGAGCTTCCATCGGTTAGTTATATATGTTTTCCTGCTTACGTGGTCTACGTGTATATAGGTAGGGTTGGTCCTCTCTCTCTCTCTGTCTCTCTCTGTCTCTCTCTCTGTCTCTGTCTCTCTCTCTCTCTCTCACACACCATCACATCTCTCTCTCTCTCTCTCTCTCTCTCTCTCTCTCTCTCAAAGCAGAACACACACACTCGCCTAATATCACTCATAGTGACACACACACACACACACACACAAACACACCACATAACACACACACAACACACACACACACACACACAACACACACACACAAACACACACACACAACACACACACACACACACACACACACACACACACACACACACACACACACACACACACAACTTTTTTCCTCTCGTCATAGACGCCCAACCCATTCGGCAGAAATAAACTCAAAGACACTCCCCCTCCCCCCCCCCATCTCTCCTGCCTCCCCACCTCCCCCTCCCTCCCCCATCCCCCAAAACCACCAAACAGCTTTCTTTAGTGGTCCTGGCATCTGTCAATCCATTGTAAGTCATGGACTCACACACACACACACACACACATACAAACAAACAAACACACACACACACATACAAACAAACAAACATACACACACACACACACACACAGACACACACACACACACACACACACACTCCCCATCTCTTTTGCCTCCCCATCCCAACCCCCCCCCCCCCCGACCTAAAACCACCAGTGGTACTGGCATTTGTCGATTCAGGCTTAAGCCATGGAGAAAACAAGGGCACCAGACTATGATCGGACGAACCACGCTACTACACACAAAACCACCACACCACTACGTAAAGGACTTCTTGGGGGACTTCTCCACCGAATCAGCAGCAATCGACCAGGAAAAGACTTTAGCCTGGAAATTAAATTGTGTCTGGAACTAGCTGTGGAAAGACTTTTTATTAACTCTTTGACTCTCGCACCCTAACCCACCAAGCATTGTCAACCATGCTACTTGTCAACCATGCTGTCAAATCCAAAACAAGTGTGACTGCCCGAGTTCAAGCAAACAAGAACCAGAAAAAACACGAAAAAAGAGTAAGAATACAACAAGACAAGACAAGCACAAATTTTCGGCCAACTGGCCTTTGTCAAGCTTAAGATCACAAACAAACAAACAAACACCAGATACAAAAATCAGGAGAAAAAGACTGAAGTTTCCCTGCTGCTCTGTCCAGTGTGAGAAAAGGAATAAGCTGACTAAAAATGACTTCATAAAGTGTTTTTGCACAAGTCATCTCACTTCCGCTCTGACATCATATTTACTCAAAAACACATTATGATATCATTTTAGTCAGTTTATTCCTTTTCTCACACTAAAAGGAGCAGCAGGGAAGTTTCAGTCTTTTTCCTCCTAATTTTTGTATCTGCTGTTTGCTTGTTAGTAATCTTGACAAAGGCCAGTTGCCGAAAATTTGCGCCTGTCTTGTCTTGCTGTGTCAAATACGTGTTCTGATTCTTTTTCTTTTTTTTTCGTGTTTTTTATTTTTTCTGATTCAGTCTAAGCCATGCAGAAAACAAGGGCACCGGGACCATGATTGGATGAACCCACCCTACTACACAGAGCCACTACACCACTACGTAAAAGACTTCTTGGGGGACTTCACCGAGTCAGCGCAATCGACCAGGAAAAGACTTTAGCCTGGAAATTAAATTGTGCCTGGAACTAGCTGTGGAAAGACTCTTATTCACCCTTTGACTCTCGCACCCTGTCCACCAAGCATCCTGCATTGTCAACCATGCTAACAGCAAAAACAAAACAAAACAAAACAAAACTTAACCCTTTGACTCCTGCACCCTGTCCACCAAGCATCCTGCATTGTCAACCATGCTAACAAAGCAAAAAAAGAAATAAAGACTTCACTCTTTGAATCCCTCACCCTATTCACCAGCTTCCTGCAAGAAGCTGGTGGATAGGGTGAGGGAGTCAAAGGGTTAAGTGGTTTTGCAGTTGGTGAATATGGTGCGGAAGTAAAAGGGTTAACTGACGGATTTGGGAATTTACTGTCGGAAACTGAACGACACCCACAAAAAAGCCGACTAAACGTGTTGAATGGTATGAGTTTGTCTAGTGAGTGTAGTTTCTTTTTATTTCACTTTGTTGTTTTTCTGGTTTCTCTGTCTCTGTCTGTCTGTCTGTCTGTCTGTCTCTCTGTCTCTCTCTCTCTCTCTCTCTCACACACACACACACACACACATCTCTCTCTCTCTCTCTCTCTCTCTCTCTCTCTATGCGTGCGTGCGTGTGTGTGGTGTGTGTGTGTGTGTGTGTGTGTGAGTGAGTGAGTGAGTGAGTGAGTGTGTGTGTGTGTGTGTGTGTGTGTGTGTGTGTGTGTGTGTGTGTGTGTGTGTGTGTGTGTGTGTGTCTGTGTCTGTGTACGTGTGCCTGTGTTTGTGTGTCTGTGTCTGTCTTTGGTCTCTCTTTCTCACCTTTTCTTTCATTCTTTCTGAATTTTCTTTTCTTTCAGACAAACACGAGTGCTACATCGAAAGTAATATCGCATAGACTCCGACAAGAGGGACTGGAAATTGTTTGGGCTTGTTCAGAGTCATAGCTCAAACGAACTGCGTTTACAAAACAAAACAAAAAATGGAAAAGACAGTTGAAAGACAGCGAAGAGGTATGCGGTGGGCAAATACAATTTGTTGTAGTGTGTGTGTGTATGTGTGTGTGTGTGTGTGTGTGTGTGTGTGTGTGTGTGTGTGTGTGTGTGTGTGTGTGTGTGTGTGTGTGTGTGTGTGTATGTGTGTGTGTGTGTGTAAGTGGGTTGAGGATGGGCTGGGGAAATTGAGACGATCAGAATGATAAATCGTGTTAATGGGCGACTTGGGACTAAACGTGTCGCGTCTGGGATGAGCTTCTTTGATGTGCTTGTGTGTCGTTTCAGCGAGGTCGGTTGGGGGAGGGGGAGCTAAGGGAGGGAGGGGAGAGGGTTAGATACGTTTTTCATCCATTTCCATGACCTGATTTTTATTATCGAGATGATATACATTACATATATTTCACTACAGTGTGGTGCAGATTGTCTCATTGACATAGTGAATACAAAGAAAGTCATAGAACCCGTACGCTACGTTCATCATCATCATCAGGTGCCCTGCCGCATGGCGTAGGCGATCATGGACTTCCATCTGTCTCTATCTCTTGCTGCCCCAAGCATCTCTTCCACCCTCCTTGTCCCCAGCCACTCTGCAAGTCCGTCTAGTATCTTCTCCCTGGGTCTACCTGGTGCTCTCTCTCCCTCCAGCTTTCCCGTTGTAAATAGGTGCTCAAAATCCCCCTTCCTCATAAAATGGCCTATAAATGTTGCCTGTCTTTTCCTAATCTTCCTTGTGAGTGATCTACTTGTGTCTGCCTCCATCAAGACTGTCTCGTTTGTTTTCTTTGCTGTCCACGTATACTAGGTTAGGACGTCAAAACCTTTGTCAGCGTGCAGGCCTTACGCGCAGGCTTAAGGGTTATGTCACCGTCATTTCGGATCTTCTCCATCATACGGCATCTGTAACGCCAATGCCTACGAAATCTATTCCCACGCGGACACGCCATCTTGAAAAACTGACACTGAAACAGACACTTTCTTTCGTTCTTCTTCTTCTTCTTCTTCTTCTTCGCAATTCTTCTTCTTCTTCGCAATTCTTCTTCTTCGCAATTCTTCTTCGCAATTCTTCTTCGCAATTCTTCTTCTTCTTCACAATTCTTCTTCGCAATTCTTCTTCGCAATTCTTCTTCTTCGCAATTCTTCTTCGCAATTCTTCGCAATTCTTCTTCGCAATTCTTCTTCTTCTTCGCAATTCTTCTTCTTCTTCGCAATTCTTCGCAATTCTTCTTCGCAATTCTTCTTCGCAATTCTTCTTCTTCTTCGCAATTCTTCTTCGCAATTCTTCTTCGCAATTCTTCGCAATTCTTCTTCTTCTTCGCTTCTCCTTCTCCTCCTCCTTCTCCTCCTCCTTCTTCTCCTCCTCCTTCTCCTCCTCCTCCTCCTCCTTCTCCTCCTCCTTCTCCTCCTCCTTCTCCTCCTCCTCCTCCTCCTCATTCTACTCCTCCATCTCCTTCTCCTTCTTCTCCTTCTCCTTCTTCTCCTTCTCCTTCTTCTCCTCCTTCTCCTCCTTCTTCTCCTTCTTCTCCTTCTTCTTCTTCTTCTTCTTCGCAATTCTTCTTCGCAATTCTTTTTCTTCTTCGCAATTCTTCTTCGCAATTCTTCTTCTTCGCAATTCTTCTTCTTCTTCTTCTTCTTCGCAATTCTTCTTCTTCTTCTTCTTCTTCTTCGCAATTCTTCTTCTTCTTCTTCTTTCTTCTTCTTTCTTCGCAATTCTTCTTCGCAATTCTTCTTCGCAATTCTTCGCAATTCTTCTTCTTCGCAATTCTTCTTCTTCTTGTTTCTGAAGCCCAAAGGTGACTGACGACTTTCTGACAAACACGCTATGTCGTCTCTTCTTGTCTTTCTCTTCTTTCATATCATGAGGGCGAGTGGAGGGGCCGGGGTGGGGGTGGGGTGGGGTAGCGGCTGTATTGGTGTGAAGGGAAGCAGAGAAGATCTTTTTCTGCCTCTGTCTGTTCTGAGCCACAGCCTCTGTAGCTGTGTATGGCACTCCAGAGCCAAGTGGGTTTTGTCTGGTTTTGATTTTGTTTTCGGTTTGGGTTTTTGCCTTGTGGTCAATCATGAGAAGTCTGCATGTAAAAATCAAATCAAAACAAAACCAAAAACCCCGGACATTTCAAAAATTTAAGTGGAAAGAACGAGAAACGAAGAACATAAAGAAGAGAAGGTGGGGGTGTGGGGGTGTGGGGGGGGGTGAGACCGCAAGCAAACAATGAACCGGACAACAACAACAACAACAACAACAGCAACAACAACAACAATTAAAAAGGAGCAACATTAAAGATGACTATCAATGTCAATCAGCCCACTAAACGCCAACATCTACGTTAACCCTTTGATTCCTGCACCCTACCCACCAGCATCTTACATTGTCAATCATGCTAGTTAAGCAAAGAATCTTAACCCTTTGACTTCACTGCAGGAAGTGACTTCACTGCAGGAAGCTGGTGGATAGAGTGAGGGAATCAAAAGGTTAAGTGGTTTTGTTTGTTTGTTTGTTTTTTGTTGTTGTTTTTTTTTTGTGCAGTTGATGGGATATGGTGGGAGAATTTAAGGGTTAAATCGACTATCCCTACTAAAACTCAGTCAAAACCATCAGAAAATTATATAAACTCCACCCGAAGTCGGCTGCTGTTATTTTGTCACAGCGAATTCCAACGAATTGTAACTTCAACAACAACAGCAACAACAACAACAACAACGACGACAACGACGACGACGACGACTACGACGACAACGACGACGACGACGACAAAAAAACTGACAAACCGGAAGGCATTTTTCTCGTCCAAATCTCGACAGAATCAGTCCGGTGTTATCGATCGGAGTGGACCCCTCTAAAAATAACCCGGGACACAATCGAGGGACTGATTCACAGTGACAACCAGACAGTAAGTAACTCGCCACACACACACACACACACCCCATCATCAGGCCCTGGGCGATACTCCTCCCTGCCCCCCCCCCACTGAACTCCACCCCATCACACCCCACTCACACCCCATCCCATCCCACCCCACCCCTCCCCTGTCCTAATGAAACCCTTTTGACTTAACATTCCCATTTGATGGTATAAGGAATCCAAAACAAGTGCGACTGTCCGCGTTCAAGCAAACAGGAACCAGAAAGACATGAAAATGGAATCAGAACGCGTATTTAATACAACAAGACAAAGAGACAGGCGCAAATTTTCGGCGAACTGGCCTTTGTCAAGCGTGAATGTAAGATCACAAACAAACACCAAAGACAAAATTAGGAGAAAAAGACTGAAACTTCTCTGCTGCTTCGTCCAGTAAGAGAAGAGGACTAAATCAGTCTTTTTCTCCTAATTTTATTTTTTGGTGTTTGTCTGTGATCTTATATTCACGCTTCACAAAGGCCAGTTGGCCGAAAGTTTGCGTTTGTCTTGTCTGGTTGTATTAAATACGCTTTCTGATTCTATTTGCGTGTCTTTCTGGTTCCGGTGAAATATCTGATTTGACACTTTCGACAGCCAACGTACACCACTCTAATTACTGTTATTGTTATTTTCGTTTAATTAACCCTTTCAGTCCCGCACCCTATTTACCAACTGCCAAAACTTAACCCTTTGCCTCCCTCAACCTATCCACCAGCTTTTCCTGCAGGAAGCTGGTGGACAGAATGAGAGCGTGAAAGGGTTACGTTTTTGCTTTATTATCGTCGTTGACAATGCAGAATGCTGGTGGACAGGGTGCAAGAAACACAGGGTTAAGAGCCCAGCCGACTGCGCAGAGCCATATCAGGGCTATAACAACACTCTAAAATCAAGCACAGTTCGTGTGACTAAAAGCTACCCAATCATTTTACGTTTCGCGTTTGTCATTATGATTATGTAACTGCCAGAGCGAGTGTCTAGAAATCCATTTTTCTTTTTCTTTCTTTTTTTTCACTTTTTCCACAATATTTTCATTCTTACATCAACCATCTC
>JAPXFY010000027.1:29161440-29171440 GCA_030674185.1 Monoplex corrugatus | reverse complement strand
CTATTTCTGATGTTACAAGTATACATGTACTAAATAAAAGAGACGGAGGCGGGTTGGAATCAGGGTTAAAATGGCCGGTTTCGTTTTGAATCGGGAAGAAATTTAGCCGACGTCAAAATTATACCTAGGTATGAAACAATCTGGGGTTTTATTCTAACCAGCCACACGGAGTGCAGTGGTCAAGCCGCACATGTTTTCCCGCTGACCACAGAGATCCTGCCACTGGACTCAGCAACATACGGATAGGATGGAGGAAGAGTTGAGGTAACACTGTTTGCCTAATTGACTTACTGACCGCAGGTCAGTTTATTCCTGCCGCCACTAGGTCACACTTTTATCCGAAAAGAAGGGAAAGAACAAAGAGGCAAGGACTTTTGTATTCCTGTTTAGCTGTAAATATTGTAAACTATCTTTAAGCCACATAAGATATGTATGTTAAAACCGTTCAGAGTATTTCCAGTTTAAATGTACTTTTAAACCCATACCCCCAAATTCAGTCTACAGTTACCACTGGAATCCCCTCCCCCCATTCTTTTTTCTTTTATTAGGATGATCGCACTTAGGGCGATTTCCTTTGTGCTTTCTTTTTTTCTTTCTTGTTTTGTTGTTGTTGTGTGTTTGTTTATTTGTTTTTTGGGTTTTCCCCCATTTACTATGCCACCTTAATGGCCACAAAAGCTGATACACTTTTTACAATGCTATGATTACGATGAGGATGAGGATGATAAGCATGATGCTATGGAGTTTCAACAAAGACTGAGACTGCGTGACATGGCTGTACTTTATGTTTACTATCATAGTACCTCCTGGAGTCAACCAGGCCCGAGAGCAACAGACACTCGCAGTGTTGGTCAGAAGACGTAAGCAACACCATCAATGACGCATCAGTGAAGTCCTCCCGCCCAACCCCCACCCCCATCCAATCAAAAACAGTGACCACTGAAATTCCCCCTTTCACGTTAATCTGACTTGGTGGACCATTGGGCAACTTCTCCATCAATTTATTTTAAGACACTAACCATTGCAAAAAGAAACCCTAAATCTGAAGATGGAACAGTGACCACAAGAAACACACACACACACACACACACACACACACACACACACACACACACACATACACACACACACACACACACATACAGACTCACAAACACATACATACACACATACACACGCATGCACACCCACACTCACAAATACACATACACACATGCACACACACACACACACACACACACACACACACACACACACACACACACACACAACACACACACATACACGCAGTTTAATCTAAAGCAATGATCATTGGAAAATGCCCACCCACCCAGCCCCCACTCCACAAATGTAATATATCACAATAATCGCCGAAACCTCCTTCCCCAACTTCACAACTGAATTTAAAACAGTGACCATTCCCCCCCCCCCCTCTTCTTCCCCAATCCCTCCGATTCAATTTACAGCAGTGATTACTGGAACCACGCAATCCATTCAATTGAAAATTAACAGTAACTGCTGGAAATCGCCCACCATCACCACCACCACCACCACCATCACTACCACCACCACCCTGATTTAATCTAAAATAATAACCATTAGTGGCACAATCCAATTCAATCTAAAGCACTGACTAACGGAATGTTCCCTATCCCCCTTCCCTTCATTAATCTGAAACTGGTTACTGAGGAGGGAGGGGAAGGGAAGGGGGGGGGGACTCGAACTTAACCCTTTGACGCCTACACCCCGACCACCAACTTCCTGCACTCTCAACCATGTTAGCTAAAGCAAAGCAAAAACTTTAACTCTTTGACTCTCTCACCCTATCCACCAGCTTCCTTTCAAATGCCGTGGGGTTCTTCAGCGTGCGCAGGTCAGGTCAGAAGGCACACTGGTCAAACTCGTTTGTTTTCTTTTTGTATGTGTTGTTTTGTTTGTTTGTTTGTTTGTTTGTTTGTTTGTTGTGTGTGTGTGTGTTGTTATTGTTGTTGTTGTTGTTGTTGTTGTTGTCGTTTTTTTTAGTTCGATTTTCCGGTCAAACTGAGGAGAGAAAAGTCGAGGCCTCTACGGGAGGGAACGGACCCTGGAACCTCGAGTTTGGTTACTGGCAGACGAACGTCTGAACCATTCTGCAAGTGCTCTTCTCCCCCAGTTGGCATCATCATCATCATCATCATCAGCCGAGCACCAGATACATACACACACAAACGGTAGGTGGTCATTTGGCGTGAGTCGGCGGATCAGAACAGGCTGCACGACTGGCCAGTAACCAAATGACCTAGTAGCAGAGTTGGAGATCTCCTCTGCTGTCTGTTCTCATTGGTGACCCTTTAGCCCCAACACCAATGCCCCCCCCTCCACCCCCACCCCCACCCCTCCCGTCGGGGATGCCGGAGGCTCTTTCACGTATACACAGTATCCCCACCTTCTGGACATTCTGTGCTAGAAATTTTCTCTTTTCTCTCACTCTCTTTCTTTCTTGCCTTGTTCCTTTGCTTTCGGTCATTTCTTTCTTCCTATCATTTTTCTGCCTTGCTGGTCCATTTACCTGTTTGGGATGCTGGGGACTTTTTCAGCATCAATAGTATCCTCACCTTCTGGACATTCTGTGCTAGGAATTTTCTCTTTTCTGTCACTCTCTTTGTTTTTTTGTTTGTATTTTTTTCATTCTCCTTTGCTTTCTGTCATTTCTTTCTATCATTTTTTTTCTGCCTTGCTCGTCCATTCACCTGTATGTGTTCGATAAAGTATTACGTTCTTTTTTTCTTAGGATTGATAATTGGATACATATATTTATACGCATTTTTGGCTCTAGGGAGGTGGTATATGCGGAAGCAATTTTAGGTAGTTCATGCCCGTTTTCATATGTTTCCGTGTCCTTAGGTATACTTAAATTTATATTCAGGGGTGGTTTTTTAAATCCTCTGCGCGATAAATTAGACAGAGTGGGTCAACACCAGGAGCATGTCCTCAGATTGTGTACGCCAATGCATTGATATGATACTTAACTTTCTTTTCTTTTTTTCCTGTTGAAATTTTGTATGTTAGGTGTACTTAATTCTTTTTCTTTCTTTTTTTTTTTTTCTTGTTGAAGTTTTGTATGTTCTGTTTTTAAAAAAAATTTTTTTACAATGCGATGATAAGGATGATGAAGATGATAATCATGATGCTATGGAGTTCCATCTAGGATTAAGACTACGTGACAGGGCTGTACTCAACGCTTACTATCATAATATATCCTGGCGTCAACCAGGCCCGGAGAGATACAGACACCTGCGGTGCTGGTCAGAAGATTTGAGCAACACCCTCAATGACGCATCCGCGAAGTGGATGAGACTCGACTGTGTGGTCCCAGTCTTCCCAATGAGCCCATAGCACGTCCAACTCTGGGTAGGAGCCGGTTAGAGCCGAAAAATCCCACGATGATTTTTGAAGGGACTGATATATGGGGATTCGAACCCACAACCTTCCAGTCGGTAGTCCGTTGCGTTAACCGCTACACCACGGCGACTGGTGGAGCTACGACTTTGATGAAATGGACATGGGCCAGTTCCTGTGATTGATGTGCAGGGAGCCAGACAGACCGCCTGGAGGATAATGATGATGGTCTGTTGGGGGTAGCCAACATGATGAGGGAGGGAGAAGACACGAGAAACACCCGATTATCACCTACACATCTATCAGTACGAATAACACGTACACCATCAGTACGAGTAATACGTACACCTTCATCAGCACGAGTAATACGTACACCTTCATCAGCACGAGTAATACGTACACCTTCATCAGTACGAGTAATACGTACACCTTCATCAGCACGAGTAATACGTACACCTTCATCAGTACGAGTAATACGTACACCTTCATCAGCACGAGTAATACGTACACCTTCATCAGTACGAGTAATGATTAATACGTACACCTTCATCAGTACGAGTAATACGTACATCTTCATCAGTAATTATAATAATAATTACAATATTTACAATATTTTAATAATAATAATAATTACAATATTTATATAGCGCAAAATCTTGATAAAATCAAATCTAAGCGCTGAAGCAGACACACACGCAGGCACGCACGCCCGCACACACACGCACGCACACACACAGACACACACACACACACACACACACACACACACACACACACACCCACACACACGCATGGCTATAAATGGGGAGAAAGAATAAAAGCAATAAAAGCAAGAATAAAACCAATGGAAAATTATAGAGAGCATAGCATACAATTATATATTATAACCATGTGATTCCCTCCGAGCGGAGACAGGCTGCAGAGGGGAGGGTTGAGTGAGGTTAGGATTTTATGCAAGGAGAGAAAAGGTGAGTTTTGAGAGCGGACTTGAAGGAGACAAAAGTAGGTTGCTGACGGACTGAGAGAGGAAGTTTGTTCCAGGAGAGTGGACCAGAAACAGAGAAGGCTCGTGGACCATAGGTATTGAGCTTAGTGCGTGGAAAGCGAAGAGTCAGAGGATCAGAGGCAGAGCGGAGGGTACGTGAGGGAACATAGATCTCAAGTAGGCTTGACAGGTAATCGGGGGCTGCGTTATTGAGGCTTTTGTAGCACATGGTGTCTAGTTTGTACTGTATGCGCTTTGATACAGGGAGCCAGTGAAGTTGTGCCAGGAGAGGAGATATGTGGTCAGCTTTTTTTCTTTTTGAGTACAAGGCGTGCAGCATTGTTTTGAATGCGCTGTAGGATGTGAATGGTGGAGGCAGGAAGACCAGACAGGAGTGAATTGCAATAGTCAATGCGAGACAATATGAAGGAGAGAACGAGTTTTGCAGTTGTTTCGACAGAGAGATACTTCCTGATCAGCTTTATACGATGGAGATGATAGTAGCAGGATCTGGCAGTTTGAGAAACAAAGTTGTTCATGGAGAGGGTAGAGTCAATGCAGACACCAAGGTTTTTAGCTGAATCAGAAATTGGGACTGATGTGTTACATAATGGGAGAGAAAGAGGAGGCAGCTGAGAAAGTTTCTGACGGGTGCCAATGAGGATAGCTTCTGTTTTGTCGTCATTAAGCTGAAGTCTATTGTGTGTCATCCAGTTCTTAATGTCCGAGTAACACTCAGTGGTGCGAGTCAACAGGCGCTGTATATTATCAGGTGAGTCACTGTCTTGAAGTTGGGTGTCATCAGCATAGAAGTGGTGTTTTATAGAATGGGAGTTGGTGATGGTGGACAGGGGGGAGGTGTAAAGAGTGAAAAGAACAGGGCCAAGGACAGATCCTTGTGGAACACCACAGGTCAGGTATGCAGGTTGAGAGTAAGTGCCATTGATGAGAACGGTTTGTTTTCTGTTTGATAGGTATGAAGTAAACCAAGACAGAGCAATGTCAGAGATGCCAAAAGTATGATGAAGTCTAGAAAGGAGAATACCATGATCAATGGTATCAAAGGCTGCAGACAGATCAAGGAGTGTGAGGAGAGAGACTTTGCCAGTATCAGTTGCAAGGAGGAGATTGTTGAGAATGTGTAGTAGGGCAGTTTCAGTGCTATGGCACTGGCGGTAGGCTGACTGGAAAGGATTGAGGAGATTGTTGGCAGACAGGTGAGAGTTCAGCTGGTTGAGGACGACTTTTTCAAGGAGTTTTGACAAGAAAGAGAGATTAGAGATAGGCCGGTAATTTTTCAGTTCATTTGGATCTAAATTGTGTTTCTTGAGGAGAGGGTGAACAATAGCAGACTTGAAAGAATCTGGGACAGTTCCAGTTTGAAGAGAAGTGTTGATGATGTCAGTGATGAATGGGAGGAGAGTAGGGAGACAGTCGGCGTAGACAGAACCTGGAAGAGGATCCAGTTCGCAGGTTTTGAACGACATGGATCTGATTGTGTTGAGAATTTCTTCTTGTGAGACTGGGGTAAAAGTAGTAAGAGGTGTGCCAGAGAAGGAAGGGTCAGGTGGGCATGGTTGACAGGGTGTCCTGTCAAGCCTGTCACGAAGAGTTTGTATTTTGGTGGTGAAATAGTTGGAGAATACATATGGGAGTTCTTCATTTTTATGTTTTGTTGGGAGAGGTAAATCTTTTCGTGTGCCAAGGAGATGGTTCATGGTTGTAAAGAGTTCTTTTGAAGAAGAGGCATTCAGGATTTTGGTTTGGAAATAGCTTGTTTTTGCTGATGCAATGAGGGTGGATACTTTTGTTTTAGAGGCTTGGAAAAGTTGCCTGTGTACAGTGAGTTTGGATTTGCGCCAGCGGCGCTCTGCTCTGCGGCGGGCACGTTTTGCACAGGCGATCTCATGAGTGAGCCAGGGGGTAGGGGGGCGGTCAGGTAAAAGACGGGTTGCGGCTGGAGCATGAGTGTCCAGAAGATGGTGGAGAGTAGTATAGAATTCATCGGCAAGGTTATGTGACTTTTCAGAAAGGAGACGGGAGGCATCAGATGAAAATGTGGAGAGGTCGATAGATTTGAGATTGCGTCGAGTCACTGTGCGCATGGTACGGGAAGGAGGAGAAATGTCGAGAGAACAGAGAATTGCAGAGTGGTCAGATGGAAGGGCTGAAGTTAGACGGGTAGAAAGAACTAAGCAGTTGTCAGTAGCGGAATTGTGATGATCACGAGAAATGATCCAGTCAAGAATGTGACCTTTTTGATGGGTTGGTTCAGAAATGTGTTGAGTCATATTGTGATTGGACAGAGAGTTGATGATATGTCTTGTGTCATAACGGTGAGTGTTGTCATAGTGGACATTGATATCACCTAGAATGATGAGATTTCCAGGTAAGAGGCAGTAGTGGTCAAGCAATTGGTCAAAGTCAGAGAGAAACATGGATGTGGTGAGTTTGTTGGCAGAGCTAGGTGGGGGTCGATAGACACAGGAGAAGGTGATGGGGTGAGGGGTGGATTGGAAGGATACTTCAACGTGCTCGAAAGAAGGATGGGAGAAAGGCAGAGACTGCGAGAAAGATAGGCGGGAATGGAGTGAGTCGTTGTAGAGGATGGCGATACCGCCACCTCGGGATGAGCGATGGAAAGAAGCAAGCCTGTAACCACTCGGAGTGAGGTTAGCAAGTATAGGTTCGTGACCAAGGGGGTTAAGCCATGTCTCCGTGATAAAAGCAATGTCAACATGCTCATCTGCGACAAAGTCAGCAATAACATCGGCTTTGTCACCAGTGCATGCCGACTGAGCATTAAAAAGGCATAGTTTCAGCCTATCACAGTCATATGGTGGCGGCTGAGGTGGCGACGAAGGCGGCAGCAACGGGACAGAAGGCGAGAGCAGCACCGGCGGGACAGAAGGCGAAGGCGGCACCATCAGGACAGAAGGCGAAGGCGAAGACGGCAGAGGAGGAGACAAAGCTTGCAGCAGCGAGGTCAAGGGCAGGGGCAGTGGAGGAGAAGAAGAAGCAGGAGACGAAAAGTGGCGTCGGGCAGGAGGCAGGTTGTGCCAAAGACGGTGGAGACGTCCACCACGACAGGATCGCGCAGTGCGGGGCTTGCTACACAGCCCCAATGTACGTATGCGCTGGTAGACGCCTCCACCGAGGTAGCATTTGCTGTGTTTAAAAAGTGTCAGTCCAATTTGTTTTATAAAAGACGGGTCCATAATTGCGAGCCAGAGCTAAAAATAAACTACGAGTAATACATCAGTACGAGCAATACATAGGAAAAATACGTATCCACAGTCACTCAACAGTACGAATAATACGTGCACCTTTATCAGTACGAGTAATACGTACACACTCCTCAGTGCGAGTAATACGTAGGAAAAATACGTATCCACGGTCACTCAACAGTATGTACACCTTCATCAGAAGGAGAAATACGTCTACACTCATCAGTACGAAAAATACGTATCTACATTCACTCATCAGTACGAATAATACGTACACCTTCATCAGTACGAGTTATACGTATACACTCAGTAAGAAAAATACGTATCTACATTCACTCATCAGTACGAATAATACGTACACCTTCATCAGTACGACAAATACGTATACCTTCATCAGTACGACAAATACGTATACACGGTCACTCCTCAATACGAATACTACGTATACACTGTCAGTACGAAAAATACGCCTTAATTTTACATTACGAATAATAGGTACACACTCATCAGTACAAATAATACATGATGACTATATGTAGTTTATTTTTATTTTCTGGTGACAGAGGAAGCAATAATCAAGAGCTGAGATTTTAAGGGGGGGGGTTCTTCGAACATTTCTTCTCCTATTACTTGCTCTGTCTAATCCCACTTCCAAGAAATGTTCATTTCTTTTTCCCTGAAAAAGTTTATCCACCACGCTCAACAACGTCCGACATCGTCGCCGCCATTAATTAGTCTTCAAACTAGCTGTTCCTATAATGCTCACTGATGCAGTGAGTATCGAACCGTTTGTGGATGGAATGATTTGCGGATAATGTCAGTTTCCGTGGTTTATGTTGTTGGATCTTCGTGGTTTTTTTGGTTGCTGTGTGTTGTTGTGTTGTGTTGTGTTGTGTTGTGTTGTGTTGTGTTGTGTTGTGTTGTGGTGTGGTGTGGTGTGGTGTGTGTGTGGTGTGGTGTGGTGTGGTGTGGGTGTGTGTGGTGTGGTGTGGTGTGGTGTGGTGTGGTGTGGTGTGGTGTGGTGTGTGTGTTGTGTTGTGTTGTGTTGTGTTGTGTTGTGTTGTGTTGTGTTGTGTTGTGTTGTGTTGTGTTGTGGTGTAGTGTAGTGTGGTGTGTGTGGTGGTGTGTGTGTGTGGGTGTGTTGTGTTGTGTTGTGTTGTGGTGTAGTGTAGTGTGGTGTGTGTGTGGTGTGGTGTGGTGGTGTGGTGTGGTGTGGTGTTGTGTTGTGTTGTGGTGTAGTGTAGTGTAGTGTGGTGTGGTGTGGTGTGGTGTGGTGTGGTTGAGTGGTGTTGTGTTGTGGTGTAGTGTAGTGTAGTGTGGTGTGGTGTGGTGTTGTGGTGTGGTGTGGTGTGGTGTTGTGGTGTGGTGTTGTGGTGTGGTGTGGTGTTGTGGTGTGGTGTGGTGTGGTGTTGTGGTGTGGTGTGTTGTGTTTTGTTTTGTTTCCGGGAAGCAGATGAAGACACCGAGGAAATAAGATTTTGGTTTCGCAGAAATCCGCGAATTCGAGTCCCATCCCTGCACAAACCGAAACAAGGTAATGCCACAACCGTCCATTCCGATGACCGTTAACTGCATTGTACACCTACTCGTGTTTTTTAATTGTAACATCTATGTAACAAATTCCTTGAATGTTATATAGAACCGATACTGTTGTACGGATGTGAGGCGTGGACAGTCAGCGAGCAAAGCCAGAGCAAGATTGAGGCAGCCGAGATGTGGTTTCTAAGAAGAATGTTGAGAGTTCCATGGACAGCAAAGAAAACAAACGAGACAGTCTTGATGGAGGCAGACACAGGTAGATCATTCATAAGGAAGATTAGGAAAAGACAGGCAACATTTATAAGCCATTTTATGAGGAAGGGGGATTTGGAGCACCTGGTCACAACGGGAAAGCTAAAAGGAAAGAGAGCACCAGGTAGACCCAGGGAGAAAATACTGGACGGATTTGCAGAGTGGCTGGGGACGAGGAGGGTGGGGGAGATGCTAGGGGCAACGAGAAATAGACAGATGGAAGTCCATGATCGCCAACGCCATGCGGCAGGGCACCTGATGATGATGATGATGTAACAAATGTCCAGTGCATAATATGTATTGGGGGGAGGGGAGGGGAGTGTTGAAGGTAAAGACACAAAAAAAAGACAGAGAAAAGAAAAGAAAAAAAATTATCAACGAAGGAGGAAATGCGCAGAACTTAAAGTAAGTGAGAGACAGACAGACAGACAGACAGACAGTCAGAAGCCAGAGATGGAGAAGAGGGAGAGAGACAGAGACAAACAGAGACAGAGACAGTGAGAAAAAGAGACAATGAGAGCCAGACACAGAGACAAAAGCAGAGAGAGAGAGACAGACAGACAGACAAACGGACACACACACACACACACACACATAGACAGACACACAGACAGAGACA
>JAPXFY010000027.1:29124204-29136704 GCA_030674185.1 Monoplex corrugatus | reverse complement strand
AATTACCGCAAAAAGAAATGAGGGCCGAGGGGGGGTTAACGCGATGGAGAGCTAGAGGTGGGGTGGGGGGTGGGGGTGGGGGTGGAACAGTTGAAAATCGTGGAGACTACAACATGAGAAGGGTTTACTGTACAATTTCTTGAGTCCCTGTACGTACATTTCTATTCAGTTTAATTCTCTTTCTCTGTCTTTCTGTGAATGTGCGTGCGTGCGTGCGTGCGCGCGCGCGCGTGTGTGTGTGTGTGTGTGTATGGAGAGAGAGAGACACAGACAGACAGACAGACAGACAGAGAGCTGTATATACGTTTATGTACATACATACAAGAAAAAATGTACCTACATAAGCACACACACACACACACACACACACACACACACACACACACACACACACACACACACACACACACACACACACAGACCGACGGACAGGCAGGCAGACAGACAGACAGACAGAGACAGAGATCCGTATGCATAATATGTATATCTATCTACCTACCTACATACCGACCTATCTACCTACCTACCTACATATCTACCTATTCATCTATCTATCTGTCTATGTATGTATGTATGTATGTATGTATGTATGTATGTATGTATACATGTATGTATATATGTATGTATGTAATGTATGTATGTATGTATGTATGTATGTATACATGTATGTATGTATGTGCGTATGTACGTATGAATGTATGTATCTGTATGTATGTATGTATGTATGTATGTTTTTCTCTGTCCGTCTGTCTCCCTCTCTGTCACTCTGTCTGTGTCTCTGTCTCTGTGTCTCTTTCTGTCTCTGTGACTCTGTCTCTGTCTCTCTCTCTGTTTCTGTCTGTCTGTCTGTCTCTGTTTCTCTCTTTGTCTCTCTCTCTGTGTCACTCTCTCTCTCTCTCTCTCTCTCTCTCTCTATATATATATATATATATATATATATATATATACATATACACATACATTAATGTAAACGTGTACATACATACATACATACATACATACATACATACATACATACATACATACATACATACATACATACATACATACATCCACATTACATCCATATACAAGAAAGCGACAGAAACAGACAGACAGACAGATAAACACAAAAGGAACAAAAAAGTTTATTGAAAACAGTATCACCCATACACCACAACACAATTATCGTAATACTATTCGTTAGTCTCGTCAGTTGGCCACCGTGTTTATTATTATTGGGAGCACACCAAACACACAAGACCTGTCAGACTGGTAGAGGGACTGGCCCTGTCGTCTGCGCGTGTTGGGCCAACAATGCAAAAGTACCAGATGACGATGTCGGCCGACCACAATACAATACAATACAATACAATACAATGCAATCAGTTCACACGTTTGTATAGGACTGGATGAAAGAATGAGTGCGTGTGTGAGACAAAAGACAAACGAGGTGGGACGTGGGACGTGGGACGGGGAGAAAGAGAGACAGACAGAGAGACAGAGAAAGAGAGAAAGAGAGACAGACAGACAGACAGACAGGACAGACAGAAAGAGAGACAGAGAGAGGGAGTAAGAAAGAGAAAGAGCGAAACAGAGAAAGTCAGAGCGAAACACAGAGAGAGAGTGAGAGAGAGAGAGTGACACAGAGACAGTGACACATAGAGAGAGAGAGACAAAGAGAGAAACAGAGACAGAGACACAGACAGAGAGAGACACAGAGACAGAGACGCAGAGAGAGTGACAGAGAGAGAGAGATAGAAACAGAGACAAACAGACAGACAGACAGACTGAGGAAGAATTCAAACTTCAGAACTTTGGGGAGAGAGAGAGAGAGAGAGAGAGAGAGAGAGAAGAGAGAGAGGAGAGAGAGAGACAGACAGAAAGAAAGAGATAAGAGAGAGAGAGAGAGAGAGAGAAAGAGAGACAGAGAGAGAGCGAGAGAGAGAGACGGAAAGAAAGAGAAAAATGAGAGAGAGACAGACAGACAAAGAGACAGAAAGCAAGAGAGAAATGAGAGAGAGAGAGAGAGAGAGAAAGAGACAGAAAGCAAGAGAGAAATGAGAGAGAGACAGAGAGAGACAGAGAGAGAGACAGAGAAGGGAAAGAGAAACGAAGGCAGAGAATAAAACACGGTAGTAGTAACAACAAAGGAAAAGACACAGAAAGACAGACAGACAGACAGACAATGGCAATCATCCCAAAGGTAGCAGTTATAAGCAAAACAGTGACGACACGAAAGAAAATGATAGACAGACAGACAGAGAGCAGACAGACAGACAGAGAGCAGACAGACAGATGGAGAAGATCGATACCTAATATCGTAAAATTGTCTCTCGTCTTCTTCCTGTACCATTCCGTCCGACCTCTCTAACTGTATAGAGAGAGAGAGAGAGAGAGAGCATAGAGAAGAACACCACTCATAACAAAAGGGCATGAACGCGTGTACGTGTAGGAGCAATGGATGCAATAAGTTGTATATATGTGTATAGAGGTGAGGGGGTGGAGGAATACCGAGTGAGTATGTGTGTGTGTGTGTGTGTGTGTGTGTGTGTGTGTGTGTGTGTGTGTGTGTGTGTGTGTGTGTGTGTCTGTGTGTTTGTGTGTGTGTGTGTGTGTGTGTCTGTGTGTGTGTTTTTGTGTGTGTTGTGTGTGTGTGTGTGTGTGTGTGTGTGTGTGTGTGTGAGTGTGTGTGTGTGTGTGTGTGTGTGTGTGCATGTGTATGTATGGGGCTAAGTGAAGTAGACAGGAAAGGACAGACACAGACAGGCAGACAGATGGACAGATAGATAGATAGACAGACAGAGATAGAGAGTGTGTGTGTGAGAGAGAGAAAGAGAGAGAGAAAGAGAGAGAGAGACTGACTGACAGACAGACAGACAAACAGACGAACAGACAAACAGAGAGAGAGAGAGAAAGAGAGAGAGAGAGAGACTGACTGACAGACAGACAGACAAACAGACGAACAGACAAACAGAGAGAGAGAGAGAAAGAGAGAGAGAGACTGACTGACAGACAGACAAACAGACGGACAGATAGAGACAGAGAGAGACAGAGACAGAGACAGAGAGAGAGTGAGAGAGAGAGAGAGATAAAGATTTAGTAACAGTGAGACTGAGTCAAAACTGAAAACGAAATTCACGTCAACAACAGAACAAACAAAAAAACAAAACAAAAAAAAACAATTACAACATCAACAATCACACAAACAATCTCAAATCCATCCATCTTGCAGAATTTCTTTTGACACTGAATTTGCATTTGACAAAGATTCTGGCGCCGAATACGGGATATTCCCCCGTCTTGGGTGTCTGCAGGACACCACACACACACACACACACACACACACACACACACACATACACACACACACACACACACACATACACACACACACACACACACACACACACACACACACACATACACACACACACACACACACACACACAAACACCACACACACACAAACAAACAAACATACACACACAAACACACACACAAACACAACACACACACACAGCAGACACACACACACATGCACACACACACACACACAAACACACACATGCATACACACACACACAACACACACAAACATACACACACACACACACACACACACACACACACACACACACACACGTATATATCCAGAAAGAAAGACAAACACACAGGAAAAAAGAACACACAAACACTAACAACACATACAAACACACACACAAACACACACACAAACAAACACACACACACACACACACACACACACACACACACATCCAGAAAGAAAGACAAACACACAGGAAAAAAGAACACACAAACACTAACAACACATACAAGAACACAAACACACACACAAACACACTCACACACACACAAACACACACACATATACATACACATACAAACACACTCACGAACACAGATATATACATATATATACATATACATATATATATATATAACATACATACATACATACATACATAACATACATACATACATACATAACATACATACATACATACATACATATATAACATACATACATACATACATACATACATCCATACATAACATACATATGTATAATAAAAAAAAAATATTGATACATATGTATATGTATATATATGTATATATATATATATATATATATATATACATATATATATAATTTATATATATATACAACGAACAGTCACTCACTCACCATCAAACCAAAGCATCAGCAACACACACTAAAATCCTCAAAAAACTGCACTCAACACCACCCCAAAAGACAGAAGAAACAGCCACAAAGAAAAGCAGTGCTGGCAGAAAACAAGCCTGCAGGTATCTAGCACATTTATATAACACAATCCTTCTCCAACACATCCAACAAAAACATGCGTGGTGCCAGCAAACCTTGTTGCTGTTAATTCTTCCCCCCCCCAACCCCCACCCCCCACCCCCCAACCCCACCCCCCAAAAAAAAACAACAACTCGTACAGCTCGAAATCTTCGGACCTTCAAAGTGTGAATGATTCCTTGTGCACCGAAAGCGACTCCTCAGTCCTTACCCATTAACCTTAACTGCCTGAAAGATCACACCGTTGAAGCTAGATCTATATGTATGTAGGGCTGTGCAAGTCAGACTGTACCCCCTGCCAGAACATACCCTGCCATAGAATGCCATAGCACCCGACCCGCAGTTGGGGTGCTGCAGATGCAGAAATTTAAATTAAGGTCCCCTCCTGTTTTGGAACCTCAAAAGTTTGTTTTTTTTTCCATTTTTTATTTGTTTTTTTTTGGCGCGGGGGGGGGGGGGGGGGGGGGGCGTAATAGGATAATCGCACTCAGGGAGGTTGCCTTTGTGCTAACCATTTTTGTTTTGTTTTGTTTTGTTTTTCGTCCCATTTTCTACGCCATCTTTGATAGCCACAGAAGCTGGAACAATTTGTTTACGATGTGACGATGATGATGATGATGTCGATGAGGATGATAACCATGATGCTATGGAGTTCCACAGAGGATTGATACTGCGTGACAGGGCTGTACTCTTACGCTTACTATCATGATATATCCTGGCGTCAACCAGGCCCGAGAGATACAGACACTTGCGGTGCTGGTCAGAAGATTTGAGCAGCATCCTCAATGACGCATCAGTGAAGTGGATGAGGCTTGACTGTGTGATCCCAGTCTTCCCAATGAGCCATAGCACTCCCAACTCTGGGTAGGAGCCGGTTAGAGCCGAAAATTCCCACGATGATTTTTGAAGGGACTGATGGGAATCGAACGAACAACCTTCCAGTCTGTAGTCTGTTGCGTTAACCGCTACACCACAACGACTGGTGGAACCTCGAAAGTTATTTGTTTGCTTTTAAGGAGATGCCCCTGGCGTTGAACAATCCGTTCTATTTATCGTACAGAGGATTAAAACACACACACACACACACACACACACACACACACACACACACACACACACACACACACACACACACACACACAACTAAATACGAATTTAATCGTAACTAAGGACACTAAAACATACATAAAACGGGCTTACATCACCTAAAATTGCTTCCGCATGTCACATGTCCATAGAGCTAAAAACGCACTTAATACATGTACCCAATTATCAATCCCAAGAAAAAGTACGTAAGACTTTATCGAACACATACAGGTGAATGGACCAGACAGGCAGAAAATGATAGGAAGAAATGACAGAAATCAAAGGAACAAGGCAGAACCAAAGAGAGTGACAGAAAAGAGGAAATTTCTAGCATAGAATTCCCAGAAGATGGGGATACTATTTATACTGAAAGAACCCCAGGCATCCCCACAGCGGGAGGGGGGGGGGTTATTACTATCATGTGACAACTTTCAAAAATAGTCACAATGCTTTAAAAGTCGTTACAAGTATCATCATCATCAGGTGCCTTGCCGCATGGCGTTGGCGATCATGGACTTCCATCTGTCTCTATCTCTTGTTGCCTCAATCATCTCTTCCCCCCTCCCTGTCTTCAGCCACTCCGCAAGTTCGTCTAGTATCTTCTCCCTGGGTCTACCTGGTGCTCTCTTTCCCTCCAGCTTTCCCGTTGTGACAAGGTGCTCCAAATCCCCCTTCCTCATAAAATGGCCTATAAATGTTGCCTGTCTTTTCCTAATTTTCCTTATGAATGATCTACTTGTGTCTGCCTCCATCAAGACTGTCTCGTTTGTTTTCTTTGCTGTCCATGGAACTCTCAACATCCTTCTGAGAAACCACATCTGGGCTGCCCGAATCTTGTTCTGGCTTTGCTTGTTGACTGTCCACGCCTCGCAACCGGACAACAGTATTGGTTCTATATAACATTCAAGAACTCTCTTCCTGATGTTAATTGATAGGCATTTGTTGGTAAGAATGCTCTCCATCTTCTTGAATGTTGTTTTTGCTTGGCCGATTCTGCTGGCTATTTCTGATGTTACAAGTATACATGTACTAAAAGAGCGGAGGCGGGTTGGAATCAGGGTTAAAATGGCCGGTTTCGTTTTGAATCGGGAAGAAATTTAGCCGACGTCAAAATTATACCTAGGTATGAAACAATCTGGGGTTTTATTCTAACCAGCCACACGGAGTGCAGTGGTCAAGCCGAGCGTGTTTTCCCGCTGACCACAGAAATCCTGCCACTGAATTAGCAACATATGGATAGGATGGAGGAAGAGTTGAGGTAACACCCGTTTGCCTAATTGACTTACTGACCGCAGGCCCGCTTATTCCTGCCGCCACTGGGTCATACTTTTCTCCCAAAAGAAGGGAAAGAACAAGAGGCAAGGACTTTTGTATTCCTGTTACGCTATACATATTGTAAACGATCTTTCAGCCACGTAAGGTATTTCTGTTAACAATAAACATTGTATACTATCTTTAAGCCACATACGTATGTTAAAATCGTACAGACTATTTCCAGTTTAAATGTACTTTTAAACCCATACCCCCAAATTCAGTCTACAGTTACCACTGGAATCCCCTCCCCCCATTCTTTTTTTTTTTATTAGGATGATCGCACTTAGGGCGATTTCCTTTGTGCTTTCTTTTTTTTTTCTTTCTTGTTTGTTGTTGTTGTTGTTTGTTTGTTTATTTGTTTTTTGGGTTTTCCCCCATTGTCTACGCCACCTTAATGGCCACAAAAGCTGGAACAGTTTTTACAATGCTATGATTACGATGACAATGAGGATGATAAGCGTGATGCTATGGAGTTCCATCAAAGACAGACTGTGTGACATGGCTGTACTTTATGTTTACTATCATAGTACCTCCTGGAGTCAACCAGGCCCGAGAGCAACAGACACTCGCAGTGTTGGTCAGAAGACGTAAGCAACACCATCAATGACGCATCAGTGAAGTCCTCCCGCCCAACCCCCACCCCCATCCAATCAAAAACAGTGACCACTGAAATTCCCCCTTTCACGTTAATCTGACTTGGTGGACCATTGGGCAACTTCTCCATCAATTCATTTTAAGACACTAACCATTGCAAAAAGAAACCCTAAATCTGAAGCTGGAACAGTGACCACAAGAAACACACACACACACACACACACACACACACACACACACACACACACACATACATACAGACTCACAAACACATACATACACACATATACATGCATGCACACCCACACTCACAAATACACATACACACATGCACGCACACACACACACACACACACACACACACACACACACACACACACACACACACAACACACACACACATACACGCAGTTTAATCTAAAGCAATGATCATTGGAAAATGCCCACCCACCCAGCCCCCACTCCACAAATGTAATATATCACAATAATCGCCGAAACCTCCTTCCCCAACTTCACAATTGAATTCAAAACAGTGACCATTTCTCCCCCCCCCCCCCCCCTCTTCTTCCCCAATCCCTCCGACTCAATTTAAAGCAGTGATTACTGGAACCACGCAATCCATTCAATTGAAAACAGTAACTGCGGGAAATCGCCCACCACCACCACCACCATCACTACCACCACCCTGATTTAATCTAAAATAATAACCATTAGTGGCACAATCCAATTCAATCTAAAGCACTGACTAACGGAATGTTCCCTATCCCCCTTCCCTTCATTAATCTGAAACTGGTTACTGAGGAGGGAGGGGAAGGGAAGGGGGGGGGGACTCGAACTTAACCCTTTGACGCCTACACCCCGACCACCAACTTCCTGCACTCTCAACCATGTTAGCTAAAGCAAAGCAAAAACTTTAACTCTTTGACTCTCTCACCCTATCCACCAGCTTCCTTTCAAATGCCGTGGGGATCTTCAGCGTGCGCAGGTCAGGTCAGAAGGCACACCGGTCAAACTCGTTTGTTTTCTTTTTGTATGTGTTGTTTTGTTTGTTTGTTTGTGTGTGTGTTTGTGTGTTTGTGTGTGTGTGTGTGTGTGTGTGTGTGTGTGTGTGTGTGTGTGTGTGTGTGTGTGTGTGTGTGTGTGGTGTGTGTGTGTGTGTGTGTTGTTGTTGTTGTTGTTGTTGTTGTTGTTGTCGTTTTTTTTAGTTCGATTTTCCGGTCAAACTGAGGAGAGAAAAGTCGAGGCCTCTACGGGAGGGAACGGACCCTGGAACCTCGAGTTTGGTTACTGGCAGGCGAACGTCTGAACCATTCTGCAAGTGCTCTTCTCCCCCAGTTGGCATCATCATCATCATCATCATCAGCCGAGCACCAGATACATACACACACAAACGGTAGGTGGTCATTTGGCGTGAGTCGGCGGATCAGAACAGGCTGCACGACTGGCCAGTAACCAAATGACCTAGTAGCAGAGTTGGGGATCTCCTCTGCTGTCTGTTCTCATTGGTGACCCTTTAGCCCCAACACCAATGCCCCCCTTCCACCACCACCCCCCCACCCCCGCTCCAGTCGGGGATGCCGGAGGCTCTTTCACGTATACACATTCTGGACATTCTGTGCTAGAAATTTTCTCTTTTCTCTCACTCTCTTTGTTTCCTGCCTTGTTCCTTTGCTTTCTGTCATTTCTTTCTTTCTATCATTTTTCTGCCTTGCTGGTCCATTTACCTGTTTGGGATGCTGGGGACTTTTTCAGCATCAATAGTATCCCACCTTCTGGACATTCTGTGCTAGGAATTTCCTCTTTTCTGTCACTCTCTTTGTTTGTTTTTGGTTTTTTTTGGGTTTTTTTCATTCTCCTTTGCTTTCTGTCATTTCTTTCTATCATTTTTTTCTGCCTTGCTCGTCCATTCACCTGTATGTGTTCGATAAAGTCTTACGTTCTTTTTTTCTTAGGATTGATAATTGGGTACATATATTAAGTGCATTTTTGGCTCTAGGGAGGTGGTATATGCGGAAGCAATTTTAGGTAGTTCATGCCCGTTTTTATACGCTTCCGTGTCCTTAGGTATGCTTAAATTTATATTCAGGTGTGGGTTTTTTTTAAATCCCCTGCGCGATAAATTGGACAGAGTGGGTCAACACCAGGAGCATGTCCTTAGATTGTGTACGCCAATGCATTGATATGATACTTAACTTTCTTTTCTTTTTTTCCTGTTGAAATTTTGTATGTTAGGTGTACTTAATTTTTTTCTTTCTTTTTTTTTTTCCTTGTTGAAGTTTTGTATGTTCTGAAGCGGTTATATCCTTGATATGACTACGTGGTCGGTTGGGCTTTAAACAACAACAACAACATCAACAATAACAATAACAGTGATGGCACCTGTGGGCTGCTGGAGCCACGACTTTTTTTATTTTTAAATTTTTTTTTAAGGATCATTGCACTCAGGGAGGCTATCTTTGTGCTCACCTATTTTTTTCGCCCCCATTTTCTATACCACCTTAATGGCCACAGAAGCTGGGGCTTTTTTTCAAAAAAATTTTTTTACAATGCGATGATAAGGATGATGAAGATGATAATCATGATGCCATGGAGTTCCATCAAGGATTGAGACTACGTGACAGGGCTGTACTCAACGCTTACTATCATAATATATCCTGGCGTCAACCAGGCCCGGAGAGATACAGACACCTGCGGTGCTGGTCAGAAGATTTGAGCAACACCCTCAATGACGCATCCGCGAAGTGGATGAGACTCGACTGTGTGGTCCCAGTCTTCCCAATGAGCCCATAGCACGCCCAACTCTGGGTAGGAGCCGAAAAATCCCACGATGATTTTTGAAGGGACTGATATATGGGGATCCGAACCCACAACCTTCCAGTCGGTAGTCCGTTGCGTTAATCGCTACACCACGGCGACTGGTGGAGCTACGACTTTGATGAAATGGACATGGGCCAGTTCCTGTGATTGATGTGCAGGGAGCCAGACAGACCGCCTGGAGGATAATGATGATGGTCTGTTGGGGGTAGCCAACATGATGAGGGAGGGAGAAGACACGAGAAACAACCGATTATCACCTACACATCCATCAGTACGAATAACACGTACACCTTCATCAGTATGAGTAATACCGTAGGAAAATACGTATCCACGGTCACTCAACAGTACGTACACCTTCATCATTACGAGTAATACGTATACACTCCTCAGTACGAGTAATACGTACGAAAAATACGTATCCATGGTCACTCGTCAGTACGAATAATACGTATACCTTCATCAATACAAGTTATGCGTATACACTCAGTATGAAAAATACGTTTCTACATTCACTCATCAGTACGAATAATACGTACACCTTCATCAGTACGAGTTATACGTATACACTCAGTAAGAAAAATACGTATCTACATTCACTCATCAGTACGAATAATACGTACACCTTCATCAATACGAGTTATACGTATACACTCAGTATGAAAAATACGTATCTACATTCACTCATCAGTACGAATAATACGTATACCTTCATCAGTACGACAAATACGTACACCTTCATCAGTACGAAAAATACGTATATACGGTCACTCCTCAATACAAATACTACGTATACACTGTCAGTACGAAAAATACGCCTTAATTTTACATTACGAATAATAGGTACACACTCATCGGTATAAATAATGCATGATGACGATATGTAGTTTATTTTCTGGTGACAGAGGAAGCAATAATCAAGAGCTGAGATTTTAAGGGGGGGGGGGGGGGGTTCTTCGAACATTTCTTCTCCTATTACTTGCTCTGTCTAATCCCACTTCCAAGAAATGTTCATTTCTTTTTCCCTGAAAAAGTTTATCCACCACGCTCAACAACGTCCGACATCGTCGCCGCCATTTTAGTCTTCAAAATAGCTGTTCCTATAATGCTCACTGATGCAGTGAGTATCGAACCGTTTGTGGATGGAATGATTTGCGGATAATGTCAGCTTCCGTGGTTTATGTTGTTGGATCTTCGGGGTTTTTTTTGGTTGCTGTGTTGTGTTGTGTTGTGTTGTGTTGTGTTGTGTTGTGTTGTGTTGTGCTGTGTTGTGCTGTGTTGTGCTGTGCTGTGCTGTGCTGTGCTGTGCTGTGCTGTGCTGTGCTGTGCTGTGTGCTGTGTGCTGGTGTGTGTGTTGTGTTGTGTGTTGTGTGTTGTGTGTTGTGGTGTGGTGTGGTGTGTGTGGTGTGGTGTGGTGTGGTGTGGTGTGTGTGTGTGTGTGTTGTTGTGGTTGTGTGTTGTGGTGTGTGTGTGTGGTGTGGTGTGGTGTGGTGTGGTGTGGTGTGGTGTGTTGTGTTGTGTTGTGGTTGTGTTGTGTTGTGGTGTGGTGTGGTGTGTTGTGGTGTGTTGTGGTGTGTGTGTGGTGTGGTGTGGTGTGGTGTGGTGTGGTGTGGTGGTGTGGTGTGGTGTTGTGGTGTGGTGTTGTGGTGTGGTGTAGTGTGGTGTGTGGTGTGGTGTGGTGTAGTGTGGGTGTAGTGGTAGTGTGGTGTGGTGTGGTGTAGTGTGGTGTGGTGTGGTGTGGTGTAGTGTGGTGTGGTGTGGTGTAGTGTGGTGTGGTGTGGTGTAGTGTGGTGTGGTGTGGTGTGGTGTGTGGTGTAGTGTAGTGTAGTGTGGTGTAGTGTAGTGTGGTGTGGTGTGGTGTAGTGTAGTGTGGTGTGGTGTGGTGTGGTGTAGTGTGGTGTGGTGTGGTGTAGTGTGGTGTGGTGTGGTGTGGTGTGGTGTAGTGTGGTCTGGTGTGGTGTGGTGTGGTGTGGTGTGGTGTGGTGTGGTGTAGTGTGGTGTGGTGTGGTGTGGTGTAGTGTGGTGTGGTGTGGTGTGGTGTGGTGTGGTGTGGTGTGTTGTGTTGTGTTGTGTTGTGTTGTGGTGTGTTGTGGTGTGTTGTGTTGTGTTGTGTTTGTTGTGTGTCGTGTTGTGTCGTGTCTTGTCGTGTCGTGTCGTGTGGTGTGGTGTGGTGTGGTGTTGTGTTGTGGTGTGTTGTGTTTTGTTTTTGTTTCCGGGAAGCAGATGAAGACACCGAGAAAATAAGATTTTGGTTTCGCGGAAATCCGCGAATTCGAGTCCCATCCCTGCACAAACCGAAACAAGGTAATGCCACAACCGTCCATTCCGATGACTGTTAACTGCATTGTACACCTACTCGTGTTTT
>JAPXFY010000027.1:29114204-29116704 GCA_030674185.1 Monoplex corrugatus | reverse complement strand
CGAAGCAGTAGGTGGTGGGGGGGGGTGTTTCGGTCTTTTTCTCCTAATTTTTGAATTTGGTGTTTGTTCGTTTGTGATCTTACGTCTACGATTGACGAAGGCCAGGTGGCCGAAAATTTACGCCTGTCTTGTCTGGTTGTAATAAATACGCGTTCTGATTCCTGTTTTTTCTTGTTTGTTTTTTTCTGGCTACTGTTTTGTGTTGCATAGTATATAAACACATCAACACACACACGTACGCACGCACGCATACACACACACACATACACACACACAAACACGCACGCACGCACGCTTGCACACACCACACAGCGCACACTTTTATCTTTTTATCTATAATTATTCATTCATTCATTCATTCATTCATTTATTCATTTAAACATTTGTTAATGTATTTGTTTGTTTATTTATTTATGTTTACTTACTTATTTGTTTATTTATTTAATCATTCATTTATTTACTCATTTATTCATTCATTCATCTATTCATTCATTTACTTGTTTATTTCTTTGATTTTTTTTATTTATCCATTAATCATTCATTCATTTATTTGTTCATTCATTTGTTTATTTGTTTGTGTATTTGCTTGCTTGTTTGTTTGTTTTTTCTTCTTTCTTGCTTGCTTGTCTGCTTTATGTATGCACTTATCTATCTATCCATTCATTTTTTTTTTTTTTTGCGTACATATACACACGAAGGAAGGGGGGGTGGTGGAATTTCCGACTCTAGCAAGTATGCACACAATAATTACATTGACTTGAGAGATCGCGCGGAATATCTCCACCCTTCACCCACCAGGAGGACGGGACGGGGGGGGGGGGGGGGGGGGGTAGGTGTCCTGGCGAATCGAACCCAGGATCACCTGAGTGCCCTGTCCATTATTTGCTGACATCAATGATTTAATTTTCGCAGAGCGTTGCCTCCACAGAAAGTGTGTGTGCCCTATTATACAATACAGGGTTGGACCCACAGGGGGTTGTTCGTTATCTGAGTTCTGAGTTCTAGAATACTCCTCCTCCCTTTTAAAGAGAGAGAGAGGGGGGTGGAAGAGAAGAGAGAGGGGGCAGAGGGGGAGAGGGAATGAGAGTGAGAGGGACAGAGAGGGAGAGGGACAGAGAGGGAGAGGGAGAGACAGACAGAGGCAGAGAGACAGGGAAGAGAGAGAGAGAGAGGAAGAGAGAGAGAGAGAGGGAGAGAGAGAGAGAGAGAGGGAGAGAGAGAGAGAGAGGGAGAGAGACAGACAGACAGACAGACAGAGAGAAAGAGAGAGAGAGAGAAATCACAGAGAGAGAGAGAGGCAGACAGATCGACAGACAGACAGACAAAGACAGAGGCAGAGGCAGAGAGACAGAGACCCATAGGGCGCGTTATCTGAGTTCTACAAAATTCCTCCCTCTCAAAGAGAGACAGAGAGAAATAGAGAACGAGAGATAAGAGAGGGAGAGGCAGACAGACAGACAGAGACAGCGACAGAGACAGACAGACAGAGACAGAAAGAGACAGAAACATAGAAAGAGAGAGACAGACAGAGTCACACAGACAGAGGAAGAGAAAGAGAGAGGAGAGACAGAGAGACAGACAGTCTGGGAGAGAGAGAGACTTACAAACAGAGGGTTAGAAAAGACAGAAAGAACAAAAAGTGAGAGAGAGGGAGAGAGAGAGAGAGAAGGAGAGGAGGGAAGGAGAGGAACAGGTTCCATATCAGGCCATTCTTTCAGTTTCGGACGGCAGAAAATGCTTTCAGCTTCAGCATCAGCATCAGGGGGTCAATCACCAGCACAGAGAGAGAGAGAGAGACAGAGAGAGAGAGAGAAAGAGAGAGAGAGAAAGAGAGAGAGAGAGAAAGAGAGAGAGAGAAAGAGAGAGAGAGAAAGAGAGAGAGAGAAAGAGAGAGAGAGAGAAAGAGAAAGAGAGAGAGAAAGAGAGAGAGAGAGAAAGAGAGAGAGACAGAAGAGAGAGAGAGAGAAAGAGAGAGAGGAGAAAGAGAGAGAGAGAGAAAGAAAGAGAGAGGAAAGAGAGAGAGAGAGAGAAAGAGAGAGAGAAGAGAGAGAGAGAAAGAAAGACAGAGAGAGAGAGAGAGAGACAGAGAGAGACAGACAGACAGAGAGAGAGAGAGAGAGAGCCTATATATCCCCTAAACCCCCAGTGTAGCAACGTAATACCACTCCCCTCAACTTTTCCCAGGTCCGGCCGGCCCTGCAATATATAATATACACCACGGGCGTCTCTCAGAGGGATGGTGAACATCCGGAGATCGGGAGGTATCATCTCCCCTGACTTTGCCAAAGACTTCCTGACATGCTTGGTACTTCCCCGCACAAAGTGTTGTGTAACAGGAACTCTGTGGGACCACCAGTCACTGTCATGGCAATGACCTACCGACTGGAAGGTTGTGGGTTCCAATTCCCCGTCAGCCCCTGTCAAATTCACCGTGGGTGTTTTTCGGTCCTAACCAGCTCCCCACCCAGAAATGAGCGTAGTATGGGCTCAGTGGGAACAT
>JAPXFY010000027.1:29096704-29101704 GCA_030674185.1 Monoplex corrugatus | reverse complement strand
AACAGGCAAACGAGTAAGCAAACAAACAAACAAGCAAACAAACAGACAGACAAACAATGTTTCAAACCACTCCGCATTTATCGATCATTGGACAAAAGCGATTATTATTCTAGTTCGAGGTTTATTCACGAAAGAGATATGCTGTTTCAAGGTTCGTATATTTTAATAAATTGTGACATGTTGGTACAAGGTTCATTCATGAAAAGAGACATACCAGTTAAAGATTAATTTAACGAAAGTGACATGCTGGTTCAAGGTAAATTAATGAAAGTAACATGCTGGTTCAAGGTTAATTAGTGAAAGTGAAATGTTGGTTCAAGGTTAATCAATGAAAGTGACATGCTACGTTAATGTTATTTCATAAAACTGACACGCTACTTTAACATGAATCAATGAAAGTGGCGTGCTCGTTTTAAACGTTAATCAATCAAACTGACATGCTACTTTAATATTTACTGCTGAAAATGACATGCTGGTTTAACATTATGTGATGAAAGAACGAGCCCAATTTTTTTTTTTTGACGTTAGTGCATATGGAATTCGTTCCGAGCGCGGACACGTCATCTTGAGAAACTGAAAACTGAAACTGAAACTGAAACTGATGAAAAGGGACATACTGGTTCAAAGTTAATCGATAAAAGTGACAGACAGACACAGACAGGCAAGCAGACACACAGACAAACACACACACACACACGCGCGTGCGCGCATACACACACACACACACACACACACACACACACACACACACACACACAGAGGGTAACAGACGAGCAAGCAGACAATAAACATTACATAACACTGCGCAGATCACTGTCAACGCCTGTGTAATGTAGGAAGCATGTCTGATTACGAAAGGAATTTTTCCGCCTAAAACGAGTTGGGGGGGGGGGGGGTTCTGTTCCCTGCTTACTACTGTCTAGAGGGGTGGGGGGGAGGGCTCTGGCACGATGCCAAGCATGGCACTATCACCTCCCCCATCCCTCGCCTCCTCCCCTCCCCTCCCCCTCCCCACCTCCCTCCCCCCCTCCCAGCCAACGTATTTCACTTCCGTGTGTGCGATTGTTAACACACTCTCTTGTGTCTGTATCAAAATGAAATGTTTGGACACAATCGATTTCTATCGTAAGCAGTATCCGTATCGAACGGTTCTCGACGTAAACAGTTTAAAACACGAAATATCCATATCAAGCAGCTTGTCGACGTAAAACAAATAGAAACTGAAGTGAAATTTTTTTTGAAGTCGTGAAACTTGCACAGTTGAGTTTACATACGAATCTGAGGAGACTTGTCATTTGCATAGAAATGTGTCCATTGTTCTTGTTGTATTTTACCAAAGTCTCTTATTTTTTTTCCATCCACGTGTTTCGGTTGCATTGTCTTTGAGACCGAGACCGAGACAGAGAAACAGAAAAAGAAGGACAGAGAAAGAGAGATAGAGAGGAAGAAAGAGAGACAGCGAGCGAGCGAGAGAGAGAGAGAGAGAGAAGAGAGAGAAGAGAGAGAGAAGAAGAGAGAAAGAGAGACAGAAGACAGAAGACAGAGACAGAAAAAGAGACAGAGAGACAGACAGAGAAAGAGAGAGAAGAGACAGACAGACAGAGAAAAAAGACAGAAGAGAAGACAGACAGACAGCGACAGAGACAGAGACAGAGTTGTGCCGTTAACCACGTCTTGGGTTCACAGCAGTCATTTACGAATGGAACCTGGTACTACACATCATTAACTGTTAGTGATTTGACAGTGTACCCACATCTCTACTGGTAGTACAAGAACCCACCCCCATCCGGACCTCCAGACCACCGGACCTCAGGACCTGGCCAGCTCATGGGTTTATTTGCAGGCTTAAAGGCTTGTGCCACGATCACCATACACATGGCACCTGTGACGTTATTAATACGTGCATGTGGAATTCGTTACGAACGCGAAGACGTCGCCTTGAGAAACCGAAACTGAAACTGAAATTACCTGTTAACGTGGAATAACTGAACCTGAAATTGCCTGTTAACAAGGTGGCATAACTAAAACTGGAATAACCTGTTAATGACATGGCATAACTGAACCTGAAATTACCTGTTAACAACATGGAATAACTGAACCTGAAATTACCTGTTAACAACGTGGCACAACTGGAAACTGAAATTACCTGTAACAACGTGCATAACGAAACTGAAATTACCTGTTAACGTGGCACAACTGGAAACTGAAATTATCTGTTAACAACGTGGCATGACGAAACTGAAATTACTTGTTAAGAACGTGGCATAACTGAAACTGAATTACCTGTTAACGTGGCACAACTGGAAACTGAAATTATCTGTTAACAACGTGGCATGACTGAAACTGAAATTACCTGTTAACAACGCGGCATAACTGGAACTGAAATTACCTGTGAACAACGTGGCATAACTGAAACTATCTGTTAACAACGTGACATAACTTAAACTGAAATTATCTGTTAACAACGTGGCATAACTGGAACTGAAATTACCTGTTAGCGTGGAATAACTGAACCTGAAATTACCTGTTAACAATGTGGAATAACTGAAACTGAAATTACCTGTAAACAACGTGGAATAACTGAAATTACCTGTGAACAACGTGGCACATCTGAAACTAAAATTATCTGCTAACAACGTGGCACAACTGAAACTACCTGTTAACGTGGAATAACTGATCCTGAAAATACCTGTTAACAACGTGGCATACAGGGATATTTCCAATAACTAACCAACCAACCCAACAGACCAACCGATCGTCTAGGCAAAGGACCTAACTGAGTTTCAGTTTCAGTTTCAGTTTCTCAAGATGACGTCTCCGCGCTCGAAAACGAATTCCATATTATGCACTAAACGTCACAGGTGCCACACGTGTATGTTGACTGTGGCACATGCCTTAATCATCATCATCACCATCATCAGTCCCGTAGTCTGGTTGGACCGTTGGGGCATCACTGAAGATTTTGCAACCAACTTCCTCCACTCCTCACGGTCCTCAGCTTTCCGCAGAATGATGTTCCATTCAAGGCCAGTCCACTCTCTGATATTGTTTTCCCATCTTTTTCTCTTTCTAACGTTGAGAAAAAGAGAAAAAAAGATGGGAAAACATGCCTTAATTAAGCCTGCACATAAACCCATGAGCTGGCCAGGTCCTGAGGCCCTCCCTACCTAGACCTAACTCAATGACCGATTCAGCCTGGACTGAATGTGGATGACTCATCTGCTAACTTACTGACTAAAAGCTCTGTCGCCTCTTACCGACAACAGACGCGTTTACGACATTATGTCCTCAGCTTCTGTCTGTCATGTTGACTCATACCTTCTGTACACTTTTAACCCTTTGGCTCCCACAACCTGTCCACCAGCATCCTGCATTGTCAGTCGTGCTAGCAAAGCAGAAACTTAACCCTTTGACTCCCTCGCCCTATCCACCAGCTTCCTGCAGGAATCTGGTGGATAGGGTGAGGGTGTCAAAGGGTTAAGTTTTTGCAGTTGGTGGATAGGGTGCGGGAATCAAAGGGTTAACTGTTTCCAAAAAGAGTCCAATAAAGAATTTAGACTGCCTCTTATATCTTTCATTTTTTCAGTAGCACGTTGCTTTTCGCTAACAGTTCGTTTCTGTGTGGAATTAACAGCCTTTTAGTTCTTTTCAAAACAGAGAGAGAGAGAGAGACAGACAGACAGACAAGAGAGACAGACTGAGAGAGAGAGAGAGAGAGAGAGAGAGAGAGAGAAATACACACATATATACACACACATTTGCACACACACACATGCACGTATGTACGCACACACGCACGCATGCACGTACACAACACACACACACAACAAACTAGCAAACCAGCAACACACAACATACACATACTACACACCACACACACACATACTCACACGCGCACGCAAACAAACACACATACACACACAACAGCAGCAACACACATACACACACACACACAACACAACACACACACACACACACACACACACACACACACCAAACAACAAAACAAAAACTAAGACTTAGAACACAGTGGACAGACAAGCGAAAGACGAACTCCAGACCCTCCTCCAGTGGGGATGCTGGTGGCTCTTTCAGTATAAATAGTATCCCCCCCACCTTCTGGAAATTCAGTTCTAGAAATTTCCTCTTTTCTGTCACTTTCCTTCTTTCTGCCTTGTTCCTTTGCTTTTTGTCATTTCTTCCTACATTTCTGTCTTGCTGGTCCATCCACCTGTATGTGTTCGATAAAGTCTTACGTACTTTTTCTTAGGATTGGTGACTGGTTACAAACATGTACTAAGTGCAATTTTGGCTCTAGGGAGGTGAGATATATATACGAAAACAATTTTTAAGGTAATTTAGGCCCGTTTTTATATACGTTTGTGTGTCTTTATGTATGTTTAAATTTGTATTCAGGTATGTTGTTTTTTTAAATCCCCTGAGCGATTTATTGGACGGAGTGATCAACGCCATAGGCATGTCCTTAAGTCATGCGCGCAAATGCATTGATATGTTGTACTTGATGTCCTTTTCCGTTTTTGTCCTGTGAAGTATTGTGTTTGTCTTGAATCGGTCATAACCCTGATATGGCTCTACGCAGTCTATCGGCTAGGCTCTAAACAACAAAATCAAAACAAAGAGGGCGCCTATCTCCATTCTGCCCATGCATAAATGAATCATACTACAACTTAAATAAGAACAAAACGACAGAAAACAAAATAAAACCCCGATTTATTCAAGGTTACATAAACAAAACAGATATATAATTATAATTATGTAAATAAGTAAACAAATAAATACATACATACATAAATAAATAAATTAATACATACATAAATAAATAAGCAAATACATACGTAAATAAATAAATAAATAAAAAATAAATACACATAGGCCTACATACATGCATACATACGTACATACATACATACATGCAAGCACATGCATAAATAAATAAATAAATAAATAAATAAATAAATAAATAATATGCATGACAACGC
>JAPXFY010000027.1:29076704-29089204 GCA_030674185.1 Monoplex corrugatus | reverse complement strand
GCGTGCGTGCGTGTGTGTGTGTACGTGTGTGTGTGTGAGTGTGTGATGTGTGAGTGTGTTGTGTTGTGTGTATGTGCGAGTGTGTGTGTATGTGTGTGAATGTTTATGTGTGTGTTGTGAGTGTGCGTGAGTGTGTGTGTGTGTGTGTGTGTGTGTGTGTGCGCGCGCGCGCGCGCGCGAGCAAGAAGACAAACACACACGGATCGAGAGATAAAGACAGAGATAAAGAAACAGACGGATAGACAGACACACAGACAGACAGACAAACAGGCAGGCAGACATAGTGTATGTATAGGCATGTATGTGCGTGAGCGTGTGAGTGAATGGGTGTGTGCGTGCGTGCGTGCGTATGTATGTGTATGTGTGTCTGTGTGTATGTGTATGTATGTGTGTGAGTGTGTGTGTGTTTGTGGGTCGTGTGGTGTGTGTGTGTGTAGTGGGCGTGTGTGCGATATATTACATCATACTTTCTTTTATTCAAAAACACAGAGAAGACATACTTTTTAGGAATGTTCTGAGCTTGCAATTCTGTGCCTTGTGGCTGCGTCTATGCCAGCTGAATGGGTAGCGCAAACTGTGTTGGATTTGAGAAATTCTACATGGGAGATAACTCCGTGACTCTCAAGAGTTATGTTACTTAGTTAATATTAAAATTCTCCCTGCTTCCCTCTTATTTCCTTTGGTGTTAAGAAATACTTGATAATTAACGATGAGCATGTTTTTTTTAACTGTTGTCTTTTGCCTTAAACAGGTTGTCGTTTTCGACGTGGTGTTATGCCATATCGGCTGGGCTTATAAGCAATATGAACTTACTTGAAATACTTTTATCACGATATACAGACTTTCATCATAATAGTTCCACACTGATGCCATGAATCTGACTGGTGTCCTGTTGCCTCACAAACGAGAACTACTGATCACGTATATCCTTCTCTCACAACTGTTCTCCATTCTTATGCAATTGATCATCATCAGGTGCCTTGCCGCATGGCGTTGGCGATTATGGACTTCCATCTGTCTCTATCGCTTGTTGCCTCAAGCATCTCTTCCACCCTCCTTGTCTTCAGCCACTCTGCAAGTCCGTCTAGTATCTTCTCCCTGGGTCTACCCGGTGCTCTCCTTCCCTCCAGCTTTCCCGTTGTGACCAGGTGTTCCAATTCCCCTTTCCTCATAAAATGGCCTGTGAATGTTGCCTACCTTGTCCTAATCTTCCTTATGATTGATCTACTTGTGTCAATTGGTAGTGTGTCGAAATCATAACTAATAAGAAGTAAGACCAACAGCTGTTCCGTATTGTAGGAATGTTGAGCGGTTGTTAACACATACAGATGATTATGATTAATATTGTTCAATTAACCCTTTGATTCCCGCACCCTATCCACCAACCTCAAAAACTTAACCGTTTGAATCCCTCACCCTATCCGCCAGGTGAGAGAGTCAAAGGGTTAACTTTCTGCCTGGCTAAAATGGGTGATTAATTTTAAGATGCTGATGCACAGGGTGCGGGAGTCAAAGGATTAAGCTTTTGGGTTTGTGTTTTGTTTTGTTTTGTTTTGTTTTGTTTTTGGTTGTTTGTTTTTTTGCCTTGCTAGACTGGTTGAGAATGCAAGGTGCTGGCCATGATCGGCAACGCCGTGCGGTAAGGCACATGATGATGATGATGATGATGATGATGACGACGACGACGATGGTGCCGATGACGATGATGACGACGACGATGATTGATGATGATGATGAGATGATGATGACGATGATGATGATGATGATGACGACGACGACGATGGTGCCGATGACGATGATGACGACGACGATGATGATGATGATGACGACGACGACGACAACGATGATGATGATGATGATGATGATGATGTCATACAGAGGAAAAATGCTTGTCATGAATACTGTCTTTCTTGTAAGGTTCCGCATGCAAAGAAATTGGGGTTTAGAGTTTGATCAAAGGGAATTCATCGCGCTCAGACAATTCCATATGCGCGCCACCCAAATCTGCCAGCAACTATCTGACAAACTCCACGAGCCTGCGCAAAAGCCTGTGCGTTGGCAAGATCTTGAAAGGTGGGGGGGAGGGGGGAAAAGAAAGAAATTGTGAAGACAGCCAGACGGCAGAAGGTCCTCAGAGGAGAAAGCCCCAGTCAAGCAAGAGTTTCGGCCCTTAACTCCTGACACTCTGAGGGGCCGACTGCATCCAGGTCATGACTCCTGGATGCCCCTCTCCTTCGCCTTTCTGTTCTTTCTTTGTTTTGCTGTGTTTGTTGTTGTGTCTGTTTGTTTGTTTTGTTTGTTTTCTGTTTTTGTTTGTTTGTTTGTCTGTTTTTTTTGTTTGTTTTGAAATGGGGAGGGAGAAAGAACCTTAAAATATTAAGCTGACACCACCAGATACGATGAAAGCAGGTCAGATTTTTGTTTTAATGTTGCGAATCATGGACCTTAACAGCGGATACGGAAAGAAGAATCAGGGCGGTGAAATGAGATGCTTTCGTAAACTTCTTCGGCGTCACATACAGAGATCGCATCATCACGAATGACGAAGTCAAAAGAAGAATTCAAAATGAAATCGGGCCTGACACTGACCTCCTGACCTTAGTAAGACGACGCAAACTAACATGGTATGGACACATCACTCGATCATCCGGCCTTGCCAAGACAATCCTGCAAGGCACAGTCTCGGGGGAAAGGAAAAGAGGCAGACAAAAGAAGAGATGGGAAGATAATACTCGAGAGTGGACGGGCCATGGAGCTGAGGGATACCCTAAGGAAAGCAGAGAGCAGGGAGGAGTGGAGAAAGGTTGTTGTCAAGTCTTCGGAGGTGCCCCGACGGACGGCCAGTCTAAGGGATCGGTGACGGTGACGGTGACGGTGATGGTGACGAGCCGGGATCTGAACTCGAGACATCAGATCTGGAGTCCATGACACACATGCTATGAATGATGCGTTGTTGTTACGCTAGTAGTCACCGTAGCGCATACCTCCGTTTACGTGACGTCGACGGTACATGAGTAACGTGTTATGAATGGTTCGCTTTCATAAACAGCGCCCTACTGTGTGCCGCTCGACAGGAGGTCCTGCGTTTTGATAAAGGCATTCCGCTGTAACACTGCCACTGTATTATCGTCACTACATCCGTCTCCCCTCTCTCTGTCTCTCTGTCTGTCTGTCTCTGTTTGTCTCTGTCTCTCTCTGTCTCTGTCCCTCTTGTCTCTGTCTGTCTCTGTCTCTGTCTCTGTCCTCTGTCTCTGTCTGTCTGTCTGTCTCTCTCTCTCTGTCCTGTCTCTATCTCTGTAGCTCTCCCATAACACACACACACAGACAGACACAAACACACACACACACATACAGGCACACACACACTACAGACACAAACACACACATACAGACACAAACACAACGCAACAACGAAACTAATAACACACTACACACATAACATCGCATGCATAGCCCTATATCGCTCTGCGCAGTCGGCTGGGCTTTAAACAAAAATAACAATAACAGTAACACACAAAGATCTCCTCTCTCTCTCTCATCACTCCTCCCTCCCCCCCCCCCTCCCCCTCTCACACAGTCACTACACATCACGCACACATACAAAAAACAAACATACAACACAATCACACAAGCAACGACACACCTCACCTCACACACACACAAAAACACCCCGCCCACACGCCACACACACACACAAATCACATACGACACACACAGCAACACACACACCCAAACACACACACACAACCACCCACACAACACACACACAGCACACACCAAACACACACACACACACACACACACACAAACATATACACACACATACTCACGCGCACGCACACACGCGCGCGCGCCACACACACACCACACACACACACACACACCACACACACACACACAAACCCCCACCACACACACACCACACCACAAACGCACGCACAACGGGAACAGGCGGTTAAGCTTGAAATAGACGATGTCTAATGAGGCAGTCGCTGACATACAGGTCACAAAGGAAAGAACGGAGGTGTAGGGTTCGGGGGGGGGGGGGGGGGGGGGCGAGGGGAAGCAATCACAATTTTTAATCTCCTCTGACCTACCCTTACACCTACCCTCATCACCCCACCCCCCCAACCACCACCACCACCACCACCATTCCCCTGCTCTGGGCCCTAATGTCGACATGCTTCGGCAAAGCTCAAGTCAGCGCGCGACTATAGTCGGCATCAAATCAAGTATAACGGGGACGAGACAGCAAAACTGGGAAGTAAGATCTTACAGTTATGCTTATTGTTTTAACCCTTTGACTGCCGCACCCTGATCTACCAGCATCCGTTTCAGTTTCAGTTTCAGTTTCTCAAGATGACTGTCTCCGCGCTCGAAAACGAATTCCACGTGCACTAACTGTCACAGGTGCCACGTGCATGGTGACCGTGGCGCATGCCTTAAAGCATGCATATAAACCCTATGAGCTGGCCAGGTGCTGAGTCCCTACCTAGACTATCGTTTTACCTAAGTCTATATTTTATACTGGTATTTTATCAGTCTACCACTGCGTGGAATAATCTTGGTTACATGTAAATGACGTGTGTGTATGTGTGCATCCTGCATTGTCAACCATGCTAGCGAAGCAAAAACTCAATCCTCTTGACTATCTGTGTGTCTTTGCTTCCTTTGCTTTCTGTCATTTCTTCCTATTGTCTACATTATTTTTTTGCCAATTATTATCCCAAGAGAAAGTATGTAAGCTTTTAACACACACAGGAGGAAAGCTGGAGGGGAAGAGAGCACCAGGTAGACCCAGGGAAAATACTGGACGGACTTGCAGAGTGACTTGAAGACAGAGAGGGTGGAAGATGTGCTTGCGGCAACAAGGGATAGACACATATGGAGGGCCATGATGGCCAACGCCATGTGGCCAGGCACTTGATGATGATAATGATGATGACAGGAGTCAAAGGGTGAAGTTTTTGCAGTTGTGGATAAGATGCATGCGGGAGACAATGGTTAAAGCCAAGCAGACTGCACAGAGCCACACAGAGCCACACAGAGCCACACAGAGCCACACAGAGCCACATCAGGTTATAACCATTCCAAAACGAACACACATGGTTCAAAAAACAAAAACAAAAAACAAAAACAAAAAACAAAAACAAAAAACAAAAACAAAAAGAAAGAAAGAAAAAAAAAAAACAGCTATAAAAGAAAAATAAGTACTCACATATCAATGCATTCGCGCACACAATCTAAGGATAATTTGTCCCTAGTGTTGACCACTCCCTTCAATTTATCTATCACACAGGGAATTTAAAAAAAGAAAACCTGTTCTTATTCAAAGCCCAGCCGATTGCGCAGAGCCATATCAGGGCTACGACCGTTTCAATACACACACACACACACACACACACACACACACACACACACACACACACACACACACACACACACACACACAGTACTTCAACAGGAAAAAAAGAAAAATCAAAGGAACAGAAAATCAAGTAAACATATCAATGCATTCATGCACATAACCTAAAGAGATGCCCTTGCCGTTGACCACTCCATCCAATATATCGCGCTGGGGATTTAAAAACATACGTGAAAACAAATTTAAATATATAAGTAAAGACACTAAAACATATAAAAACGGGCCTAAATTACCTAAAATTGCTTACGCATATCTTACTTCCCATCATCTTCCTCCCCCACCCCTGCTCTCCCCCTCCCACCCCTGCTCTCCCCCTCCCACCCCTGCTCTCCCCCTCCCACCCCTGCTCTCACCCCACCCCTGCTCTCCCCCTCCCACCCCTGCTCTCCCCCTCCCACCCCTGCTCTCCCCCTCCCACCCCTGCTCTTCCCCCACCCCTGCTCTCGCCCCACCCCTTCTCTCCCCCACCCATGCTCTCCCCACCCCTGCTCTCCCCCCACCCCTGCTCTCCCCCCACTCCTGCTTCCCCCCACCAGTGCTCTTCCCCACCCCTGCTCTCCCCCACCCGTGCTCTCCCCCAACCATGCTCTCCCCCACCCCTGCTCTCCCCCACCCCTGCTCTCCCCCACCCCTACTCTCTCTCTCTGTTTTTATATTGCAATGATGATGATGTTGATGAGGATGATAATCGTGATGCTGTGGAGTTCCATCTAGGATTGAGACTGCGTGACAGGGCTGTACTCTACTCTTACTATCATATCAATATATCCTGGCTTCAACTAGGCCTGAGAGATACAGACACCTGTGGTGCTGGTCAGAAGATCTGGTGAGCAACACCCTAAATGACGCATCCGTGAAGTGGATGAGACTCGACTGTGTGGTCCCAGTCTTCTTCCCAACGAGCCCATAGCACGCCCAACTGAGGGTAGGAGCCAGTCAGAGCCGAAAAGTCCCACAATGATATAGTTTTGAATGGACTGATGGGGATTCGAACCCACAACCTTCCAGTCGGTAGTCCTTTGCGTTGACCGCTACACCACGACGACTGGTTTTCATTTATTTATTTATTTATTTGATTTATTTATTTATTCATTATTTATTTATTTATTATTATTTATTATTATTATTCATTATTTATTCATTCATTTATTTATTTATTTATTTTCGTTGTACTGAGCTCTAGCTTACATGAAAAGAAGAAGAGATGTTCCAGATTGGGACTGAATTCAAACATTAAAAACTGTAGCAGTACAGAATGTGGTCCATCTTTAAAAACGGAACGGTTTGAATAAAAATAGGTCCTCGTTTGTTTGCCTTTCGTATCAGTATTTTTTGTATACCTGGGCAAATATACGCCCCCTCAGGGGGACTACTACTGTCCTTTGTTGTTAAGTCTTCGTCTCGTGACTCAAGTACACACACACACACACACACACTCTCTGTCTCTCTCTCTCTCTCCTCTCTCTCTCGCTCCCTCTCTCTCTCTCTTTCTCTCTCTCTCGCTCCCTCTCTCTCTCTCTTTCTCTCTCTCTCTCTCTCTCCCTCCCTCTCTCTCCCGGATCCCCTCTCTCACTTTCCCTCTCTCTCCCCCTCCCTCCCTCTCTCTGCCCCTCTCTCTCCCTTTCCTTCTCTCTCTCTACCTCCCCCCTCTCTCCCCTGTGCGTGGGGTGTATGTGTGTGTGTGTGTGTGTGTGTATGGATGTTTGTGTGTGTGTGTGTGTGTGTGTGTGCGTGTGCGTGTGCGTGTGCGTGTGTGTGTGTGTGTGCGTGCGTGTGTGTGTGTGTGTGTACACCTATAATCGAACAAAGCGGTGTCTTCGTAAGTTCGTGTTGTTAACCCTTTGACTCCCACACCCTATCGACCAACCGCAAAAACTTAACCCTTAGACTCTCCCAGACCCTGCCTACCAGCTTCTTGCAGGAAGCTGGTGGATAGGGTGAGGTAGTCAAAGGGTTAAGCTTTTGCTTTGCTAGCGTGGTTGATAATGCAGGATGCTGGTCGACACGGTGCGAGAGTCAAAGGGTTAATCAGACAGGTCCCCACAATACGTAGCGTTTTCAGGAGTTTAGGGTGGAAACACTTGCTTGACAGGAGTTTCTCCTCTGAGTAGGCCTTCTGCTATCCGGCTCTTCGCAGAATTTCTAGATACAGGCCCCCAAATTCGGAAGGAAAAAAAATAGAAACGGTCCAGTCCAACAATTCTTACACATTATGACAGAAAAACTCGGCTTTGGTGCTTCTATATAAGTCACCATGATCTTGAAGAAGCGTCGGTTTCTCTCCAAAAGGTGAGCTGAAACGAGATTAAGTGGAGTAGTTTATTGGGAGCGATTTCAAGAAGGGATTCACCACGCTCAGCCAGCTCCATATGCGCTCCACCCACATCCACCAGCAATTAATTATCTGACAGATTTGCTGGGCCCTTTCACACAAAACCTGCGCGCTGGCAGGTCTTGAAACGGGGGGGGGGGGGGGGGGGGGGGGGGGGGGAATAAGGGACCTATCAAAAATGATTAAGCTGACACCACACAGAACGATGGAAAACTTTACGATGGGCAGCACGAGACAGGCCAGTCATTTTTTAACCCCTTGTTTCCCGCACCCTATCCACCGACAGCAAAAACTTAACCCCTTGATTCCTGCACCCTACTACACCAACTTCCTGCAGGAAGCTGGTAGACAGGGTGAGGGAATCAAAGGCTTAAGTTTTTGTTTTGTTAACAAATCTGGTAAAAGACAAGTCCAATACTGAAGTAGCCGGAGAGATATCTGTCAACTATCTAACAGGATCAAGGCATACGTAACACACACACACACACACACACACACACACACACACACACACACACACACTACAACACACGCGCACGCACACACACACACACACACACACACACACACACACACACACACACACTCCTTCGATCGATAGAAAACAATCTCCAGTGAAAACGTTAAGAGAGAGGGGAGGAGAGAAGAAAGAGAAGAGAGGAGAGAGAGGCAAGAAAAGACAGAGAGACAGAGACAGACCACAGACAGACAGACAGACAGAGATAGACAGAGACAGATATACAGACAGAACGACGGACGGACGGACGGATAGCGAGAGATAGAGACAGAGACAGACAAGAAACAGAGAGAGAGAGAGACGAGAGAGCCAGAGACCGAGAGAGCCAGAGACAGAGACAGAAAAACAGACACAAAGTCAGAGAAACAGACAAAGACACAAGACAGAGAGAGAGAGAGAGAGAGAGAGAGAGAGAGAGAGAGAGAGACAGAGACAGACAGACAGAGAGAGAGAGAGAGAGAGAGAGAGTGAGTGAAAATAAGGGTTGGGGTGAGCGTTGAGTCACACACATACAAACAACAGACATATAAAAACACAAATAAACAAACAAAACAAAACACAGAGATAGACAGAGACAGATATATATATATATATATACAGACAGACAGATATACAGACAGACAGACGGACGGACGGATAGAGAGAGACAGATAGACAGACAGACAGACAGACAGACAGAGAAACAGAGAGAGAGAGAGAGAGGAGAGAGTGAGTTGTCTGTTTCTCTGACTTTGTGTCTGTTTTTCTGTTTCTCTGTCTGTCTGTCTGTCTGTCTGTCGGGTTATGCTTTTACAGTTCATGTCCTGTGTTTGCACTTCCCCGTTGGTTCCCATTGTCTATGTATGTGTGTGATAGAAGAGGCAGACAGAAAGACAGATTAGACTAACAACAAATATTTTTTTAAAAACGGAAAGACAGACAGAAGGGACAGACAGACAGACACATAGACAGACAGACGGACACATAGAGAGACGGACAGGTCATTATCGACACTATGGTCACTGACAATTCACTGACCCCGACAGACCGTCCGAGGTCAGTCCAGCTGTCTGTTATGTAGAACTGTCTGACAAGCCACAGTGTGTGTGCGTGGTGCGTGGTGTATGTGTGTGTGTGTGTGTGTGTGTGTGTTTGTGATTGTGTTGTGTCTGTGTCTGCGTGTGAATGTGTGTAAGAGAGAGAGTGTGTGTGTGTTGTTAGCGTCGCGCGCACGCGGTGTGTTGTGTGTTGGAGTGTGTGTGTGTGTTGTGTGTGTGATGTTGTGTGTTTAATGTATGAGTGCATGTGAGAATGCGTCTATGTATGTGTGTGAAAGAGACAGAAAGAGAGCCACAGAGATTATGTGTGTGTGCGTGTGTGAACGCTCATGCACACACGCACATGACACACACACCACACACACACACACGCACGCACGCACCACACACACACACACAAAATCCCTCTCTCTCTCTCTCCTCTCTCTCTCTCTCTCTCTCTCTCTCTCTCCTCTCTCATAATTGCACGTACATACACACTCACACACATATATACACACACACGACGCACACAAAATCTCTCTCTCTCTCTACACACACACACACACCACACACACACACACACACACACACACACACACACAATCTTAGGCCGTATGCTATCCAAAACGTCATTACATGTTACGAACGGCCAAACACAGTCCCATAATAATCAGCTTGTTGATTGTGGAGACTTTACGGAAGAAGAAGAAGAAGAAGAACACGGTACATTTCTAGTAAGAGTACAAGTTAACCATGTAATATATCTGACGGTTTGTACATTTTTATTATTAATTGCACAATAAGGTAAGACTCTTCGTAGCCTGTTGCAATTAAGAAAAAAAGAAACGAATAAAAGAAAGCTTAGGGAAGAAGAAAAACAGAGAAAATGGGCATGGACTATAGACCCCCTTAAACAAAATCAGAAAATGGTACAGCAAACACAAATGCCAAAACATAAATAAACAGATAAGTAAGTAATAATACTGACAGCAACAATACTAAAAGTAATATCACAGTATTTGTTACGCGCTAAATCCTGATTATTCGAATGAAAACGTACTCAGGCACCAGACATAGGCATGTCATCAACGAAAGCGACGTACAGTATAGAGCAAAGATCTACACAAAATGGGGAAAAAAGAGGTAAATAAATAAATAAATGAATATAAATAAATAGGCCTATAAATAAATAGGCCTATAAATAAATAAATACAAAATCTCAGTTCTCCATACCTTGCTTTTACAGTTCATGTCCTGTGTTTGCACTTGCCCGTTGGTTCCCATTGTCAAACAGCGCGTAATCACAGCAATTGTATGTCTCTGTCTGTCTCTCTCTGTGTCTCTTTCACTCTCTTTGCACACGACTTCAACACCAAGGGAGGGAAGGGAGGTAGGATTGAGGGGTGGTGGTGGTGAGTCTTCTCTCAGTTCTTGTGCAAAAACAAAAACAACAACAACAACAACAACAGGGCCTGATGATAATAGTCCTTGTTGCAGCGAGCAAGTCTGTGAGGAAATGTGTCGCTTACTGCTCTGCTGTCTGCACTAGTTATAGGGCCCAGTGAAGTGGGGATATCCTTTTTCTTCTCCACCGACCGACCGACTGACTTGCCTGGGTCAAGGGCGGTCTTGTTCCTTCAACCGAATCTCTTTAGAGGCTTGCACAGACACCACCGTCTTTTCTTCGTCTGTCACTTCGGCCGAATCAGTCACTTTTTTGTTTTTGTTGTCTTTGTTTTTTCTTTTCTGGCGTCGTTGTGATTTTTTCCTCCTAAATTTTCCTCGTAGTAGCTTTGTGTGCTCAAAGAAAATTTTCCTTCGTCTGTATCTCACAGAAAATGTAATTTTTCCTTCAAGTTTCGAAACTCAACAAATTACGCAGCGAACTGGGTGAGGGTTGAAATAGTCCAACTAAAATCAGCGTATCGTCGTCTCCTCCGTTTGTCAGCCAGCCTCCAGAGGCCTGGAGAGTTTTCAGTTAGGTTATGCTGGCCGAATTCACTCCCAAGTGTCTTGTCTGTCTGTCTATCGCCTGCTCTAGTGCAGAAATGAGGGTAAAGTGTCGTCTGCAAAATGACGAGCCCGACACTGACTGAAAAGAGAGTTGGGAGCTAGTTTTTGTTCGCCACCCTAGATTTTTTTGTTTCGGGGACGAAGGATCGGTTTACAGTTTAGCGTCGACTGCAATGTGGACTTTATAAAAAAAATAAATAAATTAAAAAAAAGCCACTTCTCTTTCTACTCAACTGTGCTATGTGATCGGTTTATCACTTCGATCTACATTAAAAGGCAATGTAATTTATTTTCTTTTTTTTTTTTTTTTTTTTTTTTTAGTGTTTGATTTCCACACAAAACTCTTTCGGCGAATTTTAACGCTTTTGTAATACTACTACCCCCCACATTACCACTACACCAGCACTTTCAACGGATCACTAACACCTTGCGATATTTTGGGCCTTGTATTATTATCTGACTGGGTTTAATTATTTTAAAAAAACACCTGCGCCGTTTAGATCACTTACACAATGAATCAGACGATCAGTCAAGTCGCACGCAAAGTCTCAAAACAATAAAGCACAGCAGGAGAACGATATAGCAGACACGTCCTAAAAAAAGACTGGCACAATGAGTTATGTATATATAGCTCAACGGCTGGTACGAGTTTTTGAACTGTTCAAAGTTCTCAAGCGCGCGCACACAACACGATAGCAAATCCCGGAGAGCGTGGGGTCTTGGTGATCAGAGAAATCCACAAGCCTGGGTTTGCTTATATATATAATTTTATTATCTTCTCATGACGAAGGATTGTGCAGGGGTTTAAAATAGCATTGGCCCACACTCAAACAATACGCTTAGGAATCTGGAGCATTGTATTTTGTATTGTGCCTGGCAATTCGTTCAAACGACACGACAAGTTGGATGTGTTTTGTGACACCCTCTCAACATACACTCACATGTCTGCTTGTTTTGAAAGTTGCGGGGATTGGCTTCACAGCTGCGGCAGCCCTCTACGACGAGAGTTGGGGTGGGGAGGGGGAGGGCAAACACAGGCGCCTGATGATGACTCATCCGTGTTCGGTCTTTTTTTTTTTTTTTTTGATTGTTTTGTTTATCTGTTTAGAGTGTGGGATTTTCGTCTCCCGGGTTTTTTGTTTGTTTGTTTGTTTTTGTTTTGTTTTGTTTTTTGGATTGTTTGTTTTTCTTTTT
>JAPXFY010000027.1:29061704-29066704 GCA_030674185.1 Monoplex corrugatus | reverse complement strand
CCGCATGGTGTTGGCGATCATGGCCCTCCATACGAATCTATCCCTTGTCGCTACAGGTACATGTACATCCATCTCCCAACCCTCTCTGTCCTCAGGCACCCAGCAAGTCTGTCCAATATTTTTTCCCTGGGTCTATCTGGGGGTTCTCTTTCCCTCCAGCTTTCCTGTTATGACCAGATGTTCTAACGAAAGAAAAAGAAAGAAAGAATGAATGAATGAAAGAAAGCAAAAGAAAAAAGAAAGAAAGAAAAAAAAATGGGAGAAACAGAGAATGAAAGACAGACATACAGACAGACAGACAGAGATTGGACAATGGACTTTTTATTCAAATAGACCAAAAGGCCCATTATGAAGTGGTGAGAACAATGTTTAACACAGGTATTACACAAAACATATAATTCACATATTAATCAATACATGTGTGTTTGTATCCTACACAAATTAATCTATAGTGCAGCCTCTTTTGAGATTTCGATTTTTCTTCAAAAAATGTCGCGAGTTTTTTAACATAATCTTATAACTCGTCGAAAAAAGTGAGAAAAGAGGAGAGACAGAAGGACAGGAGAGAGAGAAAGAGAGACAGAAGAAGACAGACAACAGAGAGAGAAGACAGAGAGAGAGAGACAAACAAGACAGGAGAAGTTAGACAGACAGACAGAAGAACAGAGACAGAGACAGACAGACAGACAGACAGAGAGAGAGACAGAAGAAGGAAAGAGAGACGACAGACAGACAAACAAGGGGAAGGAGAGAGAGAGGAGAAGAGAGAAGCAACAGAGCAGACAGAGAGAGAGACATGAGTAGACAGACAAACAAACAGAGGACAAACAGACAGTGAGAGTGAGAGAGAGAGACAGACAGACAGGCAGGCAGGTAGACAGACAGACATATATAAAGACAGAGACACAGGGAGTGAGAAACAGAGACAGAGAGACAGACAAAAACAGAGACAAGAGAGAGACAGTGACAGAGGGGGGGGGGGGGGAGAAAGAGACAGAGAGAAAGAGAGAGAGACAGACAGACACAGACAGAGACACAGACAACCAGAACACAACACAACACACACCCCACACACACACACACACCACACAACCAGACACACACACACACACACACACACACACACACACACACACACACACACACCACACACCACACACACAGCTCAAAATCAGACGTAACGAAAAGTCACCTTACCCCATTAATTAAAAGCCAAAGAAAAAGGACTATTGATCTTCCAGTCTCTCGTACTACTTAACGCCTACGACAGTCGCACAAAGCGTGGTACGTGGGCCCGAGATGGGCAAGATGGATTACATAGAGATTTCAGGTCTATGACAATTCTCAGCCTTTGTCAACATATTCCAACAGACAGAGAGAAACAGTCAAAAGGTTCTGAATGAGGAATGACTGTGGGGACCCTGTACAAGGAGTTTGTTCTTAGACCTACCTATACCTACCTACCTACCACATGATAATGGAGAGATATACGGTGCTAATGATTATGCACGCGGAAGGACTGACTCCATGTATTGCGAGACGAGGTCGTGGAACCAGTAGAAGATTAGACGCGCTGAAGGACTTAACTCCCTGTATTGCCCAGGGGAGGTCGTGGAACCAGTAGATTTGTTTTAACACAGGAAGGGAAATCAACTGCTGGTGTGGGCGACGTTCCCAGCAAGCTGGTCAAAACAGAGAGGGTAAAGAGAGAGACAGAGAGAAGAGAGAGAGAGAGAGACACACACAAGAAGAGAGAGACAGAGAGAGAGACAGACACAGATAGAGAGACAGACAGACAGGCAGGACAGACAGAGACACAGAGACACAGACACAGACACAGAGAGAGAGAGTGAGAGACAGACAGACAGACAGAGACAGAGGCACAGAGAAACAGACAGATAGAGACAGACAGACAGACAGAGAGAGAAGACAGAGACACAGAGACAGAGAGAGACAGACAGACACAGATAGAGAGAGTGAGACAGACAGACAGACAGACAGACAGAGACAGACACAGATAGAGAGACAAGAGAGAGAGAGAGAGGGAACAAAGGCCCCCCATGGCATTATGTCAGAGGATATGGGAGTAACAGGGACATAACACAAGAAATGGACCCAAGTCACTCGCAACACCACTCCAAAAAGAAAGTAAACTCTACACAACTCCAAAATTATACAGAACCCTCAGACTGATCAGCCACCACTACCATCACCATTATATGATCGACTATCTTGGTCGATAAAGTCCAACCTAGCATTTCATTTGTGTACCAGACGGCAGATGCACATCAGAGGTAGCCAGCAGAATAGGCCAAGCCAAAACAGCATTCAACAAGATGAAAGCATTCTTACCAACAAACGCCTATCAATTAACACCAGGAAGAGAGTTCTTGAATGTTATATAGAACCAATACTGCTGTATGCTTGTGAGGCGTGGACAGTCAACAAGCAAAGCCAGAACAAGATTGAGGCAGCCGAGATGTGGTTTCTCAGAAGAATGTTCAGAGTTCCATGGACAGCAAAGAAAACAAACGAGACAGTCTTGATGAGGCAGACACAAGTAGATCACTCAAAGGAAATTAGCAAAAGACAGGCAACATTTATAGGCCATTTTATGAGAAAGGGGGATTTGGAACACCTGGTCAAATGGGAAAGCAGAGGGAAAGAGAGCACCAGGTACACCCAGGGAGAAATACTAGACGGACTTGCAGAGTGGCTGTGGACAAGGAGGGTGGAAGAGATGCTTGGGGCAACAAGAGATAGAGACAGATGGAAGTCCACGATCGCCAACGCCATGCGGCAGGGTATCTGATAAGATGATGATGACCCTCATGTGGGTCTCAGGCCAAAGTCTGATGCACACAGGTGGCCGCATACTGGACACTCAATGGAACGCTCTGCAGAGTTGGTTCTGGCCTTTATTGCTGCACGCTTTTCCATTTGGCTGCTTCGTCTTTCATTTTCATAAGCTTCTGTTCCCTGTTCCCTTGCCAAAATCTTGCCTCCATTCAGACCTATTTTGTGGCCATAATTTCCCATTGTTCTTAATCAACGTCACATTTCTGGAGATATTTTTTCTGGGTGTCTTTGTAGAGAAACACTGGCCATCCTCTTGGTCGATGGCCCTTTATCAGTTCACCGTAGAAGAGCTGCTTTTGAAGCCTGTTATCCTGCATGCGCACGAGACGGCCAGACCATCTTAACTGAAACTGTGTTAGCAGTGCATTTATGTTTGGCATTTACGTTTGAGACTCTGATGTACCATTTGATGTTTAAGATACGTCGGAGGCAACACTGGTGAAACTGCTCTAATAGCTTGACATGCCTACGGTAGTGAGTCCAGGACTCGCATCTATACAGCAATACAGTCAGGAATACTGCTCTGTATATTACGCACTCTGTTTCCAGTTTCAAGCCGCTTTCGTTCTATACTCGCTTGTGGAGTCTGCCACAGGAAGCACTTGCCTTAGCGATGATGCGGTTGGCTACGTCCTTATCGAGACAGTTGGAAGAGGAGAGACTGTTACCAAGATAGGTGAAGGAGTCAACGTTGTTAAGGACCTTGCCGTCGGTCTTTATTTCAGGCATGTTTGTTGTTGATCCCTTTGCAGGTTGAAACATAACTTCAGTCTTCTTGATGCTTACTGTGAGTCCAAAGCGCTTAGTGGCCGCGGACACAAAATCTGTAAGTCTATAAGTACCACCACCACCACCAAAAACTCATATTATAAACGTAACCGATACAGAATCCATTGTTTCCAGAGGAAAAGTCCAAACAACACAAACACAAATCTTGAGAGTCACGGAGTTATCTCCCACGTAGAATTTCTCAAATCCAACACAGTTTGCACTACCCATTCAGCTAACGTAGACGCAGCCACAAAGCACAAAGTTGTAAGCTCAGAACACGCCTCAAAAAAGGAATGCCCAAGCCTACCCCTATGCCCTGCAACTACACCTACACACAACCACGAGGGAGGAGAGAAATTCATACAAAACATTGGTCTTATGTTCAAGATTGACACAGTTTTTTTATTCTTGAACTGACCAAACACACACACGTGACTCTCAAGAGTTATGTTGCTAAGTCCACACAAATACAGCCATTTCTCCCACTCAGATAAGCCCACTGTGTCACCAACATCGTAATCAGCAAGCTGCACGCTTTAGTCAACCCAATTTACTACACCCACAATTCATTTCCCCGGCCCCACAGAGGCTGAAATGATCCAGTCACCTTATTGGTATTGTTGTTCAAAGCCCAGCCGACTGCGTAGAGCCTATCAAGACTACAACCGCTTCAAAACAGAGAAAACTTCAACAGGAAAAAAAAAGAAAAGAAAATTAAAGTAAACATATCAATGCCATCGCGCACATAATCTGACATACCCCTGGCGTCGACCACTGCGTCTTATTTATCGTACAGGGAATTTAAAAGAAAAACACATTTGAATACAAATGTAAGCATACCTAAGAACACTAAAACGTATAAAGAAACGGGCCTAAACTACCTAAAATTGCTTTCGCATAGCTCACCTTCCAGAGCCAAAAATGCACTGATTACATGTACCCAATTATCAATCCTAAGAGAAAGTACGTAAGGCTTTATCGAACACATACAGGTGAATGGACCAGCAAGGTAGAACATGATAGGATGAAATGACAGAAAGCAAAGGAGCAAGGCAGAAACAAAGACAGTGACAAAAAAAAAAAGAGGATTTTTTTAGCGCAGAATTTCCAGAAGGTGGGGATACTATTGATACTGAAAGAGCCACCAGCTTCCCCACTGGAGGATTCCAAGCAAACAGGCAGCATACAAAGCTTATACAGGGGGGGGGGGGGTGCAAAAACAGGTATACAGTGAGTATCGCATCACTATTACAACGCTTAATTCCGCTCTCGATTAGAGGATCTAGGAGTGTGTGAATACCGACGGCAAGCAGTTTGAGTATCTGAGGGATTAAGGCTGTGCTTGTTATTACATGTATATGCAATATTCA
>JAPXFY010000027.1:29044204-29054204 GCA_030674185.1 Monoplex corrugatus | reverse complement strand
AAATCTAACACAGTTTGCGCTACCCATTCAGCTAGCATAGAAGCAGATACAAAGCACAAAAACCGAACACTCCTCAAAAAAGGAGCGCCCAAGCCTACCTTTATACTCTGCAACTACCCTACACACAACTATGAGAGAGGAGAGAAATACATACAATATATTGGTCTTATGTTCAAGATTGACATAGTCTTTTTATTCTTGAACTGACCAAACACACACACACATAGACAAGACAGAACGTATACAGGGTTGCTTCCAAGGCATATAAGTAATACCAAAGAAATAAGAGGGAAGCAGGGAGAATTTTTATAATATCAATCAAAGAACGTAACCCTTGAGAGTCACGCAGGAATTATCTCCCATGTTGTAGAACTTCTCAAATCTAACACAGTTTCCGCTACCCGTTCAGCTATATCTGTTTTGTATCTGAATATGTTATTTCATTTTCAGAATCTACAGCATGCACAACAGATTCATCGCACATCGATTAATGTATGTGAAATTTTGATGGGTATGAAACAAGTCATTCATTTGTTGTTGTCTGTTTATTTATTTACTATTTGTTCCCTTAGTTACTATTTCTTCCTTCTTTCCGTCATGTATATAACCATTTACTTATTCATTCGTTCGTTCATTCATTGATTGATTGATTCATTGATTGCAAAGGAAATAAGAGGGAAGCAGGGAGAATTTTAAATTTTAAGGAATGTTCTGAGTTTACCACTTTATGCTTTGTGGCTGCGTCTATGATAGCTGAATGGGTAGCGCAAACTATGTCGGGTTTGAGAAATTCTACATGGGATTATCTCCGTGACTCTCAAGAGTTATGTTACTTAGTTGATTCATTGATTGACTGATTGATTGATTCATACATTCATTCATTCATTCATTCATTCATTCATTCATCCATTCATTCATTCAATTGCTCATTCATTCATTAAACTGCTCATTCATTCATTCGTTAATTAATTAATTCATCCATTCCCTCATTCATTCATTCATTCATTCATTCATTCATTCATTCATTCATTCATTCATTCATTCATTCACTTTTGAGGACGACAGACAGTTTTATATAGAATGAAATATGATGCGCAGTGTCTGTAAGCATAAAAATGATTCAGAACAGGAACAATAATAAAAAATAAAAATAAAAAAAGGAAACTGTGTCTCTGAGTGACGAAGATAATCTCTTTATAGACTGCGAAGGTGGAGGAGAGAGATGCTCGTCTCAAAAAAAAAAAAAAAATTGTTCTCAAAAAAAAAAAAAAAAAATACTGCTGTGCAAAATGTCAGTGAAAGTATTGCGAAATGACGCAAGCACAAAGAAAAGAAGAATGCATACATGGTTTGGCCGTCTATTCATTTGCTATTTCTTTTTTTTTTCTTTTTTTTTCTTTTTTTTTCACCTCCTCGTATCAAAACGTCTTACAGTAATTGATTTCCTGTTTCTGAGTTACTCAGTGGAAAGGTCAATTACCTGGATTTACTTGTGAAGAGATGAGCGATCTTTATGGTGCAGCAATTAGTGTAAAGGTCACTTTGGTGTATAGTGTCCCTTTCTCGTTATTGTTTCGTTCTTCTATTTCTTACTTCTCTGTCTCTGTCTCTTTGTCTGTCTTTCTCGTCGTCTTCATGAGTCATTCCTCTTTCTTCGCCCTATCTCGTGCGTCTGTCCCCTCATGGTGTCTCTTCTTTCTTCTCTAGTCCTTGGTGTCTTTCCTTTCTGTTATCTTTCTTCTTCTATCTTCTTCTGCTGTCTCTTCTCGTCTCTCGTCTGTCTTCTCTCTCTCTCTTCTCTCTCTCTTCTCGTCCTCTGTCTGTCTGTCTCTCTTCTTCTCTTCTCTCTTCTCTGTCTCTCTTCTCTCTCTCTCTCTCTGTGTTCTCTGTCTGTCTCTCTCTCTGCTCTTCTCTTTCTCTTCTCTTTTCTCTGTCTGTCTTTCTCTTGCTGTCTCTGTTGTCTCTTCTCTTCTTCTTTCTCTGTCTTTCTCTGTCCGCTTCTTCGTCTCTCTCTGTTGTCTCTTTTCTCTTTCTGTCTCTTCTTCTCTCTATTTTCTCTGTGTCTCCATCTCTCTCTGTCTCCCCTCCTCTCTCTCTCTCCCCTTCTCTCTATCTGTCTGTCTGTGTGTGTGTGTGTGTCCCTCTCTCTTCTCTCTCTCTCTCTCTCTTCTTTCTCTGCGTCTCTGTCTGTCTTTCTGTCTCTTCTCTATCTCTCTCTGTCTCTCTCTCTCTCCTCTCTCTCTGTCTATCTCTCTCTTCCCTCTCTCCTCTCTATCCCTCTCCCTCTCTCTCTCCTTCACTGCATCTCTCTTTCTCTCTCTCTCTCTCTCTCCTTCTCTCTCTCTTCTCTTCTCCTCTACCCTTTTATTTTTTCTCCTCTTAACTTTTTTCCTTCTTATGTTTGGTGTCATTTCTGGCTCTTCATCTTTCTTCTCATTCTTCTCCTCCTCTCTCTCTTCGTCTTCATCTTCGTCCTTCTTTTTTCCGGCATCATTATCGCCTTTCTAATCATCTTCATCTCACTCTCCCTATGGTCTTTTCTGTATTCATCGATCATCATCATCATCATCATCATCTATTCACCTTCTTTATCTTACATCCATCATCAGCATCAGCATCATTATCATCGTCCTCGCTGTCGTCGTCATCATCATCATCATTATCGTCGTGGTCGTCGTCGTGTCGTTCGTCTTGTCATCATCATAATCATCGCTGTCGTCCGTCGTCATCATCGTCGTCGTCGTCGTCGTCATCATCATCATTATCATCACCATCATCATCGTCGTTATCATCATCATAACCATCGTCATCACTGTCGTCCATCATCATCGTCCTCCTTCTCATTTTTTCTTCATCTACTTGTTCTTCTTCTTCTCTGCTTTTCTTCTTCTCCTTCTTCTTCTCTACTACCTACTCTCTCTCTCTCCTCCTCCTCCTCCCTCCTCCTCTTCCTCCACATCTCCTCCTTCCTTTCTTCATCTTAGTCTTGTTTTTTTTGTTTTTTGTTTTTGTTTTTGTCTTCCTGTCCGTCTCTTTAATCTCGTCTATATTTTTGTCTTCTTCAACTGTGTAAAAAAAAATGAATGACTGCAGTAGCTAGAATAAAGGAAACACTTTGTTGCATGTATTGTCTCTTTTGCTATTTCTGTGACATAGCTTGGATTCGAATACATACATATATATCGGAACAGTTTTAGAAACCCTGCATCTTGTGTGAACAGTATTGGTGAAGAGACATGGATCAAGATGTACAAGACAAATTGTCATTGCGGATGTGATGATACCAAAGGAATAAGAGGGAAACAGGGAGAATTTTTATAATATTAAATTAATCAAAGGACATAACTCTTGAGAGTCACGTAGGAAATTTTAATCTCCCATGTTTGTAAAATTTCTCAAATCTAAACACGTTTCGCGCTACCTCGAAAGGAGTGTTCTGAGCTTACGGTTTTTGTGCTTTGTATCTGTTCTATGCAGCTGAATGGGTAGCGCAAATGAGTTAGATTTGAGAAATTTTACAACATGGGAGATAATTCCCGGATGTGATGATGAAAAAAAAAAAAGATGGCGACAATTCCCCCTATTGTGACTTTTTTTTTTAAAGTTAGCTGGAATGTAGAGTAAGACTTCCTATACGATCGTGACTCAGTTGTTCTTTTGTTGCTGTTGCTGTAAGTGTTGTTGTTGTTGTTTTCGTTGTTGTTGTTTTGTCGTCGTTGTCGGTTGTTGTTGTTGTGTTGTTGCTGTTCCTCCTTATGTGGATTTTGGTTCTGTTTCCATATAGTGAAGCGTGTTGAAGTAGTATTGTGGATGTCATTGTGCATTGTAAAAAGGAACAGATAATGAGAAATTTTAAAATGTGTGTGTGTGTGTGGGGGGGGGGGGGGGGTGTGGATGACAAATTCTCTTCAAAGAATTCTTCTGACATTCATGGAATCTCTGGGTGTTTTTTTTTTTCCCAAAGAAGTTGAAAAGTGTGTGAGTGTGTGGGAGGAGGGGATGACAAATTCTCTTCAAAAACATTCTTCTGACATTCAGGGAATTGCCCGGGTGTTGTTGTTGTTTTTTTCAGTCTGAAAGTATGTAATCCTTTGAAAACTATTTTATTTTAGAAGCTGTTTTGTTTGTTTTCAATATTTTGAGAAACGTAACCTTAGCTGTGTTTGATCAGGAAGTTAAGATAGAATACAGTTATATGAATGCTGATACATCACCCATTACAAAAACTACCTTTGCCACGGAAACAACAACAACAACAACAACAACAACAACAAATTAAACAATCACGATGACAACAAATATATTTTCATGATTAATACTTAAAGCCCAGCCGACTGCGCACAGCCATATCAGGGCTATAACTGTCTCAAAACACAGACAATACATCGACGACCTTAAAAAATGAATAAATACATAAACATCTGAAAAAGAAAATTAAGTACACTATCAATGCATTCACGCACATAATCGAAGGATATGACCCTGGCGTTGATCATTCCGCCAATTTATCTCCAGGAAGTATTAAAAAAAAAAACTAAATATAAATGAGTCAACATAACTAAATACACTAAAACCAATACCAAACTTTACCTAAATTACCTGAAACTGGTTCTGCGGATCACATTTCCAAAGAGCCAAATATGCACGAAATGCATATTCCACGTTATCAATCCTAACAGAAGTATGTAAAACTTTACAAAAACACATACAGGTAAATGGACCAACAAGACAACAACAACAACAAAATGATGGGAAGAGATGTCAGACAGAAAAAATGAGAAAGCAGAAACCCAGAGACTGACAGAAAAGAGGGAATTCTAGCTCTTTACTATTTACTTTTTATTTTTATTGTTGTTTAAAGCCCAGCCGACTGCGCAGAGCCATATCAGGGCTATAATCGCTTCAAAACACACAAAACTTCAACAGGAAAAAAAAAGAAAAGAAAATTAAGTACACATATCAACACATTCGCGCACACAATCCAAGGACATGCCTCCGGCGTAGGACCATTCCGTCCGATTTATCGCACAGGGGAGTTTCAAAAAACACACCTGAATACAAATATAAGCATACATAAGGACACCAAAACATATATAAAAACAGGCGTAAATTACCCAAAACTGATTCCGCACATCTCACCTCCATAGAGCCAAAAATGCACTTAATACATGTACCCAATTATCAATCCGAAGAAAAAGTACGTTAAGACTTTATCGAAAAACACAGGTGAATGGACCATTAAGGTAGAAAATAAGTAGAAATGACAGAAAGCAAGGCAACAAGGCAGAAACAAAGACAGTGACAGAAAAGAGGAAATTTCTAGCACAGAATTTCCAGAAGGTGGGGGATACTATTTATACTGAAAGAGCCCCCGGCAAATTTCTAGCTCAGAATCTCCAGAAGGTAGGGGGGGGGGGGGGATACCATTTATACTAAAGGAGCCCCCCAACATCACCACCACCAGCGTCCCCACAGGAAGTACCATCATAAACGATGGTCCTTCTTTGCATGACTTTCCTCTTCATCATCATCATTACCAACACCACCATCTAAGAACAAGAAGAAGATGAACAATAAAAACTAAACATACTACACAAGCTGTTATTTGTTATTTCCAGACGAAACATGACTGTCTTAATGACAGCGTAACATAATAATAATAATAATTACAATATTTATATAGCGCAAAATCTTGATAAAATCAAATCTAAGCGCCGAAACAGACACACACACGCACGCATGCGCATGCACGCACGCGCACGCACGCGCGCGCGCGCATGGCTATAAATGGGGAGAAAGAATAAAAGCAATGGAAAATTATAGAAAGCATTACTTACATTACTAAATTATTGCATCCCCTGCTCTATGTCCAACTGCTGGAATTTGTGTATCTGTTAAGAGAATGGTTGTGTTTTTATACAAAGAGAGTGACTGCTTGCCTACAAAAAGAATAACTCATACTGATAATAATCATTTTAATCAGGCAATCAGTAATTTTCTGACTTTCGCAGTATGGGATTATCAGGAAGATTTAAAGCAACCAAAAATACAACAACAAAAAACATGACTCTTCTGAAGCATAAATGTATAACTTTGTCTCGCACAGGCTTTTCAACTCAAACAGGCACTTCCAAGTGAGCATACAAAAAAAATGAAACATATATATAATTTAACTGCACACACACACACGCACGCACGCACGCACGCACGCACACACGCACGCACACACACACGCACACACACACACACACACACCAATTTAAATCACACACACTTCCATGGATACATGCATAAATAACCAGAAACAGGAGAAGATTTAGGTGGAGACACCTGCACATACTATCACCTACTACACACGGGTACATGCAAAGGTAATATATGAAACAGTAACCCCCCAAAATTGTTTTTTTCATCATATATGATAATGGTTAGACTTTTGCCAACACTGTCAGTCTTGATCACAGATACTGAACATACTTTGTTACTGCAACAGATTCTGATAAAAAGCTCCATCAAATGTGCGGACCCACTGATGACTTGTCAACACACATAAAAAAGTCCATAAGGTGAAGTTAGCGCAATAGACTACTGACTGAAAGGTTATGAGTTTGAATCCCCTGTCAGTCAAACATAATAATTTCTGTGGGATTCTTCAGCCGTGACTGGCTCCTACGCAGAGTTGACCATGCTAAGGGTTCAACGGGAAGACTAGGGCCACACAGTCCAACCACGCTTCACAGGGCATCATCGAGGATGTTGCTCAAGTTTCCCAATCAACACCGCAAGAATCTGTTTCTGTCAGGCCTGGCAAAAACTATGATATACCATGAAAGGAAACATACAGAACAGCCCTGTCTCACAATCTCAATCCCAGACGGGAACTCTATAGCATTGCCATCATCATCTCTGCCGTCATAAATCATCAATCACCACAGCACGGCGAAAACTGTCTCGGATTCTGTCGCCAAGTCATGTCCTGACCTTGCGGTGACCTCAGTTTTGATTTCCTCTTACCATTTTCATGCTTGAGATGAATTCAAGCTGGGGTCTTCAGCCGTCAGAAGTTCATGGAGACTATTAACAGTATCATCATCCGGAGGTGGTTTCTTAACCAGGAGGGTCTTTCAATTACTGTCGTTGATGGATGGCTCAGAAGGTAAAATGTCCTTGGTAAGTCCGATCAGCACAGACATTGTCAGAACTCACCAACTGGATCTGGTGGCAGTGCAGTCTCCTCTGGTGAACGGATCGACTGAGACTTAACAACGCTGGATCCCATGAGCTTCCTTGCAAAGGAATGAACTGGTGGTATAACAAGAGGCTGGAATAAACTGTGACGCCACAGAAGCACACAGAAGATGGGGGTAGTAAAAAAGAAATAAATGGTGGTGGTGGTGATGTGGGGGGCTCCTTCAGTATAAATGGTATCCCCCCCCGCCCCTACCTTCTGGAGATTCTGAGCTAGAAATTTGCCGGGGGCTCTTTCAGTATAAACAAAGAAGAAACGAAAAAAACAAAACAAAAAAACAAAAACAAAACAAAAAAAACGGGGGGAGGGGTGGGGGGGGGGGGGGAGAGACGGGAGGCAGAACGGTAAAGGAAAAAGAAAAGAGCTCACTCGTATATTATCCGAGCGAAAATGCAAGTACAAGCAAGAATGCCGTCCACAACTTTAAAAAAAAAAAAAAAAAAAAAAAAAAAAAAAAAAAAATGCGGGAAAGGTTCAGGAAACATACCAGCAGCACCGGTGCGTTCGTCCTCCTCCACCTAACCTCCCCCTCCCCCTCCCTCCTCTAAATATCCCTTCCCCCTCCACTCTTAAATACCCCCTCCCCCCCCCCCCCCCTCCACTCTTAAATATCCATCTGTCTCGTTGGTTCCTATCGACCAGTGTGTCGACGGGATAACAATCATCAAACTACAACAAGCTTTACCCGTAACCCACTTTCCAGTGTGCAATTAATTTCCCCTAGTAAACTGCGCTTGATGTGTTCGCAGCTTCGAGTCGACTAGTCACTAGAGTGTCCAATGTCCCCTCTTGGCGTTGATGTTGGACGAAAGACCTGGTAACTAGTTGATATTAATTAGTGAAAAAAAAAAAAAAAAAAAAGACAGAGAGAGAAAGAGAGAATGGAAGAAAGAACAAAAAAAAGGAAAAATCTAAAATAAAAGAAGAAAAAATAAAAAAGAAAAAGGAAAAAAAAGAGACCCCCTCCCCCCCCACCCAAAAAAAAAAGCAAAATACAATAACAAAAACAAAAACAAAAAATAGAAACACACCTTGTTTCCGGGGGTGATTCAGCTGGAAAAATGGCGCAGTTTGAGATAAAAACAAAAACAAAAACAAAACAAAAACAAAAAACCCCAAAAGCTGGGACAGGGATATCAGAGAAAACGGACACTCCTTATCATTATTATCCAGGTAAGTATGTCAATACTTTTTAGTCGAGCTGGCTGTATTGCGGCTAGTTATCCCCCCCCCCTCTGTCCGTCCGTCCGTCCGTCCGTCCGTCCGTCCGTCCATATGTCCGTCCATCTGTCTGTCTGACTGCCAAATTGTCCTTACTGCAAAATGACCACTTCAGCAAAAGGTTTGTTGGCCGTTGTTGGATGAGTTTTCTTTTTTGGTTTTGTTTTTATTTTTTCATTTCATTATTATTATCATCATTTTATTTATTTTTTGTTGCTGTTGTTGTTGTTGTTGTTGTTGCATTTAAATCACACGGTGTTTTCTTGCTTGTTGGATGGGTTTTCTTTTTGTTTTGTTTTTATTTTGAGTTTTCCATTTCTTTCTTTCTTTTTTTTTTTTTTTTTCATTCATAAAAATCACACGGTGACGAAGATCCACCACCACCACCACCCCCACCCCCAGAAAAAAACCCGACAACCCACCACCACACCCCCCCCCCCCCCCCACCCCAGAAAAAAAACCCCGACAAAACCTTTCGAGGACACACTTGTTTTAGAGGTTCATGCATAACTCACGGAACGCTTTTTACGATAATTGGATGAGTCTTGTCAGTGTGACTATCAGTCAGTCAGCGTTACAGACATACGCACGGACTAGGAGAAAGTTAGACAAACCCATAAACAGGCACGCACATGAACACGGAAGACACGATACGCACGTACCCCAGAATTACTGCCGAAGAGACAAAGGAGAAAACAGAGACAGAGACAAGCACAGAAATGCTGCACCTCAATCTACATTTTATACACACTCGCGCACGCACACACACACACACATACACGCGCGCGCACACACACGCACACACACGCGTGCACGCACCACACACACACACACATCGTATACACACACACATATATGTCTTTTACTCTGTCTCCCCTCTCCCCACAATGCAACTCGCCCACCTGTCATCCTCCATATACATATGTATATATGTATATATGTATATATATATGTATATATATATATATATATACACACACGCGCGCACACGCACACACACACACAACACACACACACACACACACAAACGTATAAACACACACGATGTGTGTGTTTGTGTGTGCGTGTGTCTATCACATGTGTGTGTGTGCGTGTGTGTGTGTGTGTGTGTGTGTTGTGTGTGTGTGTGTGTGTGTTTGTGTGTGTGTGTGTGTGTGTGTGTGTGTGTGTGTGTGTGTGTGATCAAAATGACATAATGAGACTGACAAGTCGTTGTCAACAATGGTCTCAGACAATGGCTAAGGCCGAGCAATTGTAAAATCAGCTCTCTCTTTCTCGCTGTTTATGTAATATATACATACATGTATACACAGACACACATACACACACACACACACACACACACACACACACACATATATATATATATATATATATATATATAAGCACAAACACACACACACATACACACACACATACACACACACATAATATATATTAGGAGAGACAGAGACACAGAGAGAGAGCGAGAGATATTCCCCAAATACAAGTTATGGTTAACTATGAGAGAGACAAAGAGAAGAGAGAGAG
>JAPXFY010000027.1:29036704-29039204 GCA_030674185.1 Monoplex corrugatus | reverse complement strand
ATTATTTGTACGTTAGTTAATGTGGACATTGTTTGTACGTTAGTTAATGTGGACATTATTTGTACGTTAGCTAATGTGGACATTATTTGTACGTTAGTTAATGTGGACATTATTTGTACGTTAGTTAATGTGGACATTATTTGTACGTTAGTTAATGTGGACATTATTTGTACGTTAGCTAATGTGGACACTATTTGTACGTTAGCTAATGTGGACACTATTTGTACGTTAGCTAATGTGGACATTGTTTGTACGTTAGTTAATGTAGACATTATTTGTACGTTAGTTCATGTGGACATTATTTGTACGTTAGTTAATGTGGACATTATTTGTACGTTAGTTGATGTGGACATTAATTGTACGTTAGTTAATGACAAGTCTTCTCTGATAATGATCTTGATCTTGCTTGATATGCATGTCACAGAATCTACGACCTGGACAATAAATCCAAGGGAGAAGAGTGGCAGAATGGTTCAGATGTTCGCCTGCCAAAAACTAAACTCGAGCTTCCATAACACGTATTTATTACACAACAAAAAAACAACACAGGCGATTGAAACACACTGTTTTCTTCTTGTTGTTGCTATTCGTATCACGTTCTTTTTCTTTTACTGATGATTATGCTTCATGCAGATGTATTTCACACATAGAGATATTCTGCATGAATTCAAATTTGATTTCATGATGTTATTGCATCTTGCGGCATGAATTCAAATTGAAATTCATGACCTTAGTGGCGATTTACACTTTGCTGCTTGTTGTTTTGTTTGTTTGTTTGTGTGTTTGTTGTTTTTTTGCATTTGTTTATATTACTTGCTTAAAATGAATAAAACAAAAAAGTTTTTGAGAGAAAAACAAAAACAAATACAAAAAAGAGGCGATTGATTGTCTTGATTTCACTTGTTCCGGTTTTTTGTTTTGTTTTTGTTTTGTTTTGTTTTTTGTATTCTTTTAGTTTCAGATCACGTCGAAGGACGAAGAGATCTTGGGAACTTTGATATTTCTCTGCATAAGAGACACAATTTAATGCAAATAGGCAGAGCCAGGTTCCAACTGATGCTGGAAGCTTGTCTGTGAGGCATATGAAAAGAAGTGAGAACGTTTGTCATTTCGCAATGCATTGGCATTTGTGCAGCACTTTTCGCACTTACGTCAAACGGGTTTTTTTAAAAAGAACGTCACCCTCCACCCCCCCCCCTCCCCCAGACTCTGTAAAGAGAGTGTTTTCATCACTCGGATAATATATACAAATTCGAGCAGCAGCTGCACATATCGTATATTAACAATTTGGAGCAGGACTTGCACATAACATACACTATCACTACCAGTCGCCGTGGTGTGGTGGTTAGCGCAACGGATACCGATTGGAAGGTTGTGGGTTCGAATCCCCATCAGTTCCTTTCAAAAAATCATTGTGGGAGCTTTCAGCTCTAACCGGCTCCTACTCACGATTTTCGGTGTGCTACGGGCTCATTGGGAAGAATGGGACCACACGGTCGCATCTCATCCACTTCAAGGATGCGTCACTGAGGTTTGCTCGAATTTTCTGACCAGCGCCGCAGGTGTCTGTATGTCTCGGGTTGGTTGACGCCAGGATATATTACTATAGTAAGCGTATGAGTACAGTCCTGTCACGCAGTCTCAGTCCTAGATGGAACTCCACAGCATCATGATTATCATCCTCATCGACATCATCATCCTCGCATTGTTGTAAAAACTGTGCCAGCTTCTGCGACCATTAAGGTGGCGTAGAAAATGGGACTGGGGGGGGGGGATAGGTGAGCACAAAGGTAACCTCCCTGAGTGCAATTATCCTTTAAATAAAATACTATTGTATTACTCGATCAGAAGTATAACATACTGTTAGAAATTGTCTTGCATCTTAAAGACTGAATGAAAGAACAAACGAATGAATGAACGAATGAATGAATAAGCTAATCTCCTTATGTCAAAATAAGAGTGAACGAGTGAGAGAGGGAGAGACAGACAGACAGACAGAGAGACAGAGACAGATAGAGAGAGAGACAGAGAGAAAGAGGCAGAGAGAAAGAGAGAGAGAGAGAGAAAGAGACAGACAGAGAGAGACAGAGAGAAAGAGGCAGAGAGAAAGAGACAGAGAGAAAGAGACAGAGAGAAAGAGGCAGAGAGAGTCAGAGAGAGTTATTTTCGGTTTATAGTAAGATTAATCCAGAACGGATTAATGCGTTAAATCTTAATCGTGTCTGGTTATGAAGGTTTGATTGTATATTTTTGGATGTTTTGTGTGTGTTTGTGTGGTGTGAGTGAGCGCGCGCGCGCGCGCGTGTGTATGTATGTGTTGTTCTGTGTATTGTGTATGTGTGTGTGTGTGTGTGTGTGTGTGTGTGTGGTGTGGCGTGTCCCTGTGTGTGCAGTTGTGTATGAGAGGAGACACAAAGACAGAGAGAGAGAGAGAGGGGTGGTGGTGTTTACAGTGATACGTCTTTCCTCTTATCGCTCGCACTCTCTCTCTCTGACAGAC
>JAPXFY010000027.1:29014204-29019204 GCA_030674185.1 Monoplex corrugatus | reverse complement strand
ACGATGACGATGACGATGATGATGATGATGGTGACGACGACAATGATGATGATGATGATGATTTTGACGACAACGACGACGAAGACGATGATGATGATGACGACAACGACGACGATGATGATGAATGATAAAACCTAATACATTGCATTGAAATGGAGGCCATGACCCTTCCAATTACAAACGTCCCTTTATAAATGATTAGGCATTGGTTAATCTGTTGCAGGGATTTTATTTTATTTTATTTTATTTTATTTTATTTTATTTTATTTTATTTTATTTTATTTCATTTCATTTCATTTCATTTTATTTTATTTTATTTAAAACACATCGCCACAAGGTTTACTAAGACAAAAGCTTTCAGAATCTGCCATGGATAGTTTGGATCTTCAGCCAGCCAACTACCAAGCAAAACTAAAAAAAGCTTTTAGCATTATTAATATCATTATAGCGTTCCTATTGATTTGTTTTGCTGTTTGCAAAACCGGGTCCTTCGGGTTTAATGGAAGCTGAGTTGTGCAACATGAAGAGCATTACAACAAACAACATGTGTGGTGTTAGATTGCTCTCAACGAGTGAATGAAGAGTGTAGTTCCTTAATATAAACATCGATGAAATTAGATTATGTGAACATTTAGGTTTGTGCGTTTGTGTGGGTGTGGTGTGGGGGGTGTGTGTGGTGTGGGGGGTGGTGGGGGTGGTTGTGGTGTGTGTGGGGGGGGGTGTGGTGTGTGTGGTGTGTGGTTTGTGTGTTGTGTGTGTGTGTGTGTGTGTGTGTGGGGGTGTGTGTGTGTGCGCATGCGTGCGTGTGTGAATGCGTGTGTGTGTGTGTATTGGTGGTGGTTATTGATTTAATGTTTATTCACTAAAGTGATTTTAGATAATGTGTTTCCGTGCGTGCGTGTGTGTGTGTGTGTGTGTATGTGTGCGTGTGTGTGGTGTGTGTACGAGAGAGAGAGAAAAAAAGAGTGTGTGAGTATGTGTGTGTGTGTTGTCTGTGTGGAGGTGCGTGTGTTTGTGTGTGTGTATGTGCAAGTGCGTGCGTGCGCGAGTATGTGTGTATGTGTGTATGAATGTGTATACGTGCGCGCGCACGCGCATGCATTTCCTGTCAACACAACATTAGTTCGTCTGACAAGAACCGGCCACTGAATTGAAGGAATTGCACGTGCATAAAGTGTGAGCGCTTGCAAGCTCTGGCAAAATGCCATCCAAAAAAAGGATTCCCATCAAAATGTACCCAAATCTTAATGGATGAACTTTAGATGAAAAGTTTACGCAAGAAAAATTTGGACACCTAGTCACAACAGGGAAGTAAGAGGGAAAACAAGAGCACCAAAGCAGACCCCATAAAGAAACATTAAGCAGTTTTACAGATTGAAAAAGATGGGTAGGAAATAATTATTATACTTGCAGCGTCAAAAACTGATTCGTATGGAGAGTCATGATGGCCATCGCCATGCGCAGCAAGGTAAATGATGATGATGACGTATTTCTCAATTATCGTGTCTGTCTCTCCAAGATGAAGAAGAAGAAGAAGAAGAAGAAGAAAGAAGAAGAAGAAGAAAGAAAGAAGACGAAGAAGAAGACAGAAGAAGAAGAAAAAGAAGAAAGAAGACGAAGAAGAAGAAGAAGAAGACGAAGAAGAAGAAGAGAAGAAAGAAGACGAAGAAGAAGAAGAAGAAGAAAGAAGAAGAAGAAGAAGAAGAAAGAAAGAGAAGAAGAAGAAAGAAGAAGAAAGAAGAAGAAGAAGAAAGAAGAAAAAGAAGAAGAAAAAGAAGAAGAAGAAGAAGAAGAAAGAGAAGAAAGAAAGAAGAAAAAGAAGAAGAAGAAGAAGAAAAGAAGAAGAAGAAGAAGAAAATAAGGAAAAGCAGAAAAAGAAGAATGAAGATGAAGAAAAAGAAGCAGAAGAAGAGAAGAAGAAGAAGAAGAAAAGAAGAAGACAAAAACAAACAAAAAAAAGAAAGAAAGAAAGCCGAAGACGAAGAAGAAGATCAAGATCAAGAACAAGAACAAGAACAAGAACAAAAAGAACAAGAACAAGAAGAAATTTAAAACAAAGAAAAAAGAAATGAAGGCATGCATTGAAATGGAGGTCATGACCTTTATTGAAGGTCAAGGTGACACAGTCGTAAGCTTTGCTGTCAGCGAAGATTCTATGCTGTGCTTGTGGCTCTCTCTGTTTGGGCTTTCACTAAAGTGTCTCCCTGCTTCAGTTTTGCCCTGAATTTGATGATCTTGTTGGTGGTCTTTTTTTTTTCTTCCAAAAAGGCTCTTTTCGTCGTTACGATATGGTGATGTTTCACAGAATTCAGTAGAGGTAAAAATCTAGAAGGATTACATCATTATGAAATTAAATTAGGAACAATCTAATCACTTCAACTCAATTTAAAGAAACCGGAATAAGATTACACAGAGAGCTGTGGAGGAGAGAGAGAGAGAGAGAGAGAGAGAGAGAGAGAGAGGAGAGAGAGAGAGAAAAGAGAGAGGGAGAGAGAGAGAGAGAGAGAGAGGAGTGAGACAGAGAGAAGAGAAGAAAGAAGAGAGGGGACACACAGAGGAGACAGAAGAGAGAGAGACAGACAGAGACAGACACAGGCAGACAGACAGAGACAGAGAGAGACAGAGACATAGGAGAAGACAGAGATACAGAACGACAGAGATAGAGACAGAGACAGAGAGACAGGCAGACACAGGGAGAGAGACAGAGAGACAGTGAGACAGAGAGAGAAGGAAGAGTGAATGTGTGTGTGTGTATGTATGTATGTGTGTATGTGTGTGTGTGTGTGTGCGCGACAGAGAGAGAGAGAGAGGGGGAGAGAGAGAGAGAGAGCGTACTGGTATGTAAGTGCGTGTGTGTGTGTGTGCATGTGTGTGAGCGCGTGCACATGCCTGTTTTCCTATTTTATAACTGTAAGTGAACTCCTCTCTGGAGACTTGTGCCCTGCTCTCATCACTCTGTTTCAATGGCACTGAACATTTTATTTCTAAACCAGAGGCTAGACATACTTTTTTTTCTCAAAGCAGTGGAACTTGTCAAGAAAACACTTCCATAAAATCACCTCTTCCACCCATTTCATTTCGAATAACGTTGCTCCCTTTTTACGAATAAAGTGTCTGAACCAGAGAGAAAAAAGAAGCAGGAACAACCAACCACAAACGTTGCTTTGCAATCATCATCATCACCATGTGCCCTGCCGCATGCTGTTGGCGACCATGGCCCTGCATATGAATCTATCCCTTGTCGTTTGCAAGTACATCTCCCACACTCTCTGTCCTCAGCCACCCTGCAAATCGGCCAATATTTTCTCCCTGGGTCTGCCTGGTGTTCTCTTTCCTCCAGCTTTCCTGTTGTGACCAGGTGCTCTAGTTTCTCTTTCCTCATCAAATATCATATAAATGTTGCTTGTCTTTTCCTAATCTTCTTTATTAATGATCTTCTTGTGTATGCCTCCATCAAGACTGTCTCGCCTGTTTTCTTTGCTGTCCATGGAACTCTAAACGCTCTTCTTAGGAACCACATTTCAGTTGTCTCAATTTTGTTCTGACTTTGTACATGTATGTTGACTGTCTACGCCTCACAATCGTTCAACAGTATCGGTTCTATATAATACTCAAGAACTCTCTTCCTGATGTTATTTGATAAACATTTCTTGGTAAGAACGCTTTTCATCTTCTTGAATGCTGTTTTGGATTGGCCAATTCTGCTGGCTATTTCTGATGTGCATCGATCGTCTGGTGAGATGACCGTTCCCAGATATTTAAACTTATCAACTTGTCTCAATGTTGAGCCATTTGCTGTTATTTTGCTTGAGGGGATTTCTTGTTTTTTACTGATTGCCATGACTTCAGTCTTCTTGCTATTTAACTCTTGTCCTTTTTTTTCTTTCTATTTGTATTATAATGACAAGGTTTTGTAGATCTTTTTTTTCATTTCATGCAATTAGCACAGTGTCATGTACGTAACGAATGTTGTTTATCATTTTATGAAAACAAATCTGGTAACAGAACACAACCCTGCCTAATCCCTCTTTTGATATTTTGGAGGGAGCTGATATCGTTTTCTATTCTCATTGCTGCTGTTTGTTCCCAATACATATTTCTGATTATTCTTATATCTTTTCCATCAATATTGAGCCTTTCTATTTGGTCGATCAACTCTTCGTGTCTTACCGGATCGAAAGCTTTGGTATACTCAGTGCATGGTAAAAATCATCAAAGCACAAGCGACCAAAACTTCCAGGATGACGCAAGACTTGCACTTCAGAGTTTGTTCAAGAAGCATTCATTGCATTCGGATAATTCCACATGCGCTGAGCGCAAATGTGCAAGCAAATATCTGGCAGATTCCTTAAGCCTGCGCAAAAACCTGTGCACTGGCAAGATCTTGAAATGGGGAGAAAGGGAGGGGAAGAGTGGGACCCACCAAAGACACTGCCAGAATGATGGGACCCACCAAAGACACTGCCAGAATGATGGAACCATTCAGATGGGCAGCGAACAGGCCTTTTCTCTTTCTTTCTTTCTTTCTTTTTTTCTTCTTTCTTTTGTTTTTAATGTTGCAGACTAGGATGAATTCGAGATAACAAAACCCGAGTCCACAGCTTTTCAAAAGAACCAATCAACTATTTCTTCTCCCAAGACAGAGGGGATTTTTAAAAGAAAAATAGGGCATCAAGGCAAAAATTAATCGTCCAAACTTCCAAACTAATACCAAACGGGATACGTTTTAGCTGCCCAAGACCGAGGCCATTTTCGGATCGATGTCTGCTGAGAAGGTAGCAAATCGAGCGTGGTTGCCATAATGGAAAAATCAATCGCTGTTTGAAAAAAAAACAAAAATAAAAACGGACGGAGTCGAGAAAAAAAAAAAAAGAAAGTTGAAAGCATATCAGTGTTCTTCCTGTTCTACAAACTGTGGCCATTTTTAAGGCTTAACGCCACCGCTGAAACTAACGAGCATAACCAGCTTACAATTTTGTGTATCTGTGATTTTGGAGAAA
>JAPXFY010000027.1:29001704-29006704 GCA_030674185.1 Monoplex corrugatus | reverse complement strand
TTGGTTGGTTGGTTGGTTGGTTAGTTGGTTAGTTGGTTGGTTGGTTGGTTGGTTGGTTGGTTGATTGATTGGTTAGTTGGTTGGTAAGTTGATTGATTAGTTGGTAGGTTAGTTAGTTAGTTAGTTGGTTGGTCAGTAAGTCAGTCAGTTACTTACTTACTTACTTACTTACTTATTTATTAACTTACTTACTTACTTACTCACGCAGCCCCAATCTTCTTCTGGCTTTGTGTGTTGACTGTCTACTTTACATATTTTATTTTTACTTGTCTGTTAATACAACATGCCAAGTGTCTAATGAGCAATAACCAAGTCAGATATGCAGTAATACTTTACTTAGTTTACTTAACTGTCTGTTCATATCACATGTCAATAGCAAAGTGAACAGTAAACAAATAAGTTATACAGTAATACTTTACTTAGTTTACTTAACTGTCTGCTCATATGAGCAGTAAGCAAGTAAGTTATACAGTAATACTCTATTTATCTTACTTTTATTGCCTGTTCATACTACACACCAATAGCAAAATGAGCAGTAAGCAAGTAAGTTCGAAATACTTTACTTATTTTACATTACTGTCTGTTCATACTACATACCAGTAGCAAAATACGCATAAGCAAGTAAGTTATACGGTAATACTTTACATATTTTACTGTTACTGTTTGTTCATACTACATGCCAATAGCAAAATGAGTAGTAAGCAAATAAGTAATACAGTAATACTTTACTTATTTTACTGTTACTGTCTGTTCATACTACATGCCAACTGTATAATGAACAGTAAGTAAGTTACGTAATACTTTACTTATTTTACTGTTACTGTCTGTTCATACTACATGCCAGTGACATAATGAGCAGTAAGTAAGTTACGTAATACTTTACTTATTTTACTGTGACTGTCTGTTCATACTACATGCCATTTGTATAATGAACAGTAAGTTACGTAATACTTTACTTATTTTACTGTGACTGTCTGTTCATACTACATGCCAATTGTATAATGAACAGTAAGTAAGTAAGTTACGTAATACTTTACTTATTTTTCTGTTACTGTCTGTTCATACTACATGCCAATTGTACAATGAGCAGTAAGTAAGTTGCGTAATACTTTACTTATTTTTCTGTTACTGTCTGTTCATACTACATGCCAATTGTACAATGAGCAGTAAGTAAGTTACGTAATACTTTACTTATTTTACTGTTACTGTCCGTTCATACTACATGCCAGTTGTATAATGAACAGTAAGTAAGTTACGTAATACTTTACTTATTTTACTGTTACTGTCCGTTCATACTACATGCCATTTGTATAATGAACAGTAAGTAAGTTACGTAATACTTTACTTATTTTACTGTGACTGTCTGTTCATACTACATGCCATTTGTATAATGAACAGTAAGTAAGTAAGTTAGTAATACTTTACTTATTTTACTGTTACTGTCTGTTCATACTACATGCCAATTGTATAATGAGCAGCACGAAAGTTACGTAATACTTTCTTTATTTTACTGTTACTGTCTGTTCATACTACATGCCAATTGTACAATGAGCAGTAAGTAAGTCACGTAATACTTTACTTATTTTACTGTTACTGTCTGTTCATACTACATGCCAATTGTATAATGAGCAGTAAGTAAGTTACTAATACTTTACTTATTTTACTGTTACCGTCTGTTCATACTACATGCCAGTGACATAATGAGCAGTAAGTAAGTTACGTAATACTTTACTTTTTTACTGTTACTGTCTGTTCATACTACATGCCAGTGACATAATGAGCAGTAAGTAAGTTACGTAATACTTTACTTATTTTACTGTGACTGTCTGTTCATACTACATGCCAATTGTATAATGAACAGTAAGTAAGTTACGTAATACTTTACTTATTTTACTGTTACTGTCCGTTCATACTACATGCCATGACAACATGAGCAGTAAGTAAGTTAGTAATACTTTACTTATTTTACTGTGACTGTCTGTTCACACTACATGCCAGTGACAACATGAGCAGTAAGTAAGTTAGTAATACTTTACTTATTTTACTGTTACTGTCTGTTCACACTACATGCCAGTGACAACATGAGCAGTAAGTAAGTTAGTAATACTTTACTTATTTTACTGTTACTGTCTGTTCACACTACATGCCAATGACAACATGAGCAGTAAGCAAGCAAATCATATAGTAATACATTACTTATTTTACTGTTACTGTCTGCTAATACTTGGATGTCTCGCAGGGTGATGGAGGTACCTGTCTGCAGCTAAACGGATGTCTGGTACTGAAGCCCATGATGCATAAAGGTCTATGGAAAGTGTGTCTGCCACTCTCAGCCAACCGTCGCCGACGTGCGCTTACGTCATATTGTCTTAACAAGCGACGCTTTCTTACAGTCGATGTCAAGTACTAACAGAATAAAAAAACAACAGTGATAACAAGAAAGGACAATATTCACTTCATATATACAATCAGGAATCATTATGAGTCTTGTAGTCCCGTCTGGGTTCTCCTGATAAATAACGAATGACTTACAAAAAGAAAGAAAGAGAGAGAGAGAGAGAGAGAGAGAGAGAGAGAGAGAGAGAGAGAGAGAGAGAGAGAGAGAATGACTTCCCATGGACTATACTGTCCAATAAAGTAAATGTGAGCATGTACCTGCCGCCTTGTTGTAGTGATTTAGCGCGACGGACTGTACTACCGATTGGAAGATTGTGGGTTCGAATCCCCATCACTCCCTTCAAAAAAATCGTTTCTTTTTTTTCGGCTCCAACCGGTTTTTTTTTCGGCTTATAGGGAAGACTGGGGCCTTACAGTCGAGTCTCCATCCATCATTGAGGGTGTTGCTCAAATTTTCTGACCACAACGCAGATGTCTGTATCTCTGGGCCTGGTTGACGCCAGGATATATCATGATAGTAAGCGTAGAGTGCAGCCCTGTCACACAGTCTCCATCTTAAGATGAAACTCCATATCATCGATCATGCATCATGACTGTCATTTTCATCGTCATCATGATCGTCTCATTGTAAAAACTCTGCCAACTTCTGCGGCCATTAAGGTGACGTAGAAAATGGGACAAACAAATAAAGAAAGACCTGTGAGGAAATTGTTATAGCCCCTAGAGAGAGGAACCAGAGCAAAGTTATCTCCCTCGCACAGGTAAGAACAATAATGAGAGAGAGAAAGAGAGAGAGAGAGAGAAACTGAAACTGAAACTGAAAATGGTTTATTGCCACTTACATTTTTGTCCTTGTGGCAAGGAGCATAAAACAAAGTCATTAAATTTTACGGCGACGTTTTCGCGAAATAAAGATTTATAAATATAGTCATGGCTGACATTACACACACACAGAGAGAGAGAGAGAGAGAGAGAGAGAGAGAGAGAGAGAGAGAGAGAGAGAGAGAAGACAGAAAGAAAAGAAAAAAAACAACAAAAAAACAAAGAGACAAAATAGGCAATCATATACATGTATCATTATCTTAATAGCAAACGTAGAGTACAGCTCTAAGATGGAACTCTGGAGTAGGCCTACCATAGTTGTTATTCTCATCCTCATCGCCACCATCACCATCACCAGCATAACATTGTCCATGCTGTCCCAGCTTCTGTGGCCAATAAATTGGCGTGGAAAACAGGAAAGCCAAAACACATGCAATCTACAACAATCGACAATAAATGAACGTACAATTGGATAATCCAAAACAAGTGTGACTGCCCGCGTTCAAGCACACAGGAACCAGGAAAAAAAAAAACACGAAAAAAGAACAAGAACGCGTATTTAATACAACAAGACACAAGACATGCGCAGATTTTCGGCCAACTGGCCAGTCACAAAGAAGAAAGACAAAAAATAGACCTTTTACTAGAAAGAATCAACTCATCATCATCATCAGGTGCCCTGCCGCATAGCGTTGGCGACCATGGACTTCCATCCATCTCTATCTCTCGTTGCCCCTAGCATCTCCCCCACCCTCCTCATCCCCAGCCACTCTGCAAGTCCGTCCAGCATTCTCTCCCTGGGTCTACCCGGTGCTCTCTTTCCCTCCAGCTTTCCCGTTAAATCAACTATCTGATGTAAACCACAAAACGAAATCCCCCCCAAAAATTGAAGAAGACAGCTAAAAAAAAAAAAAAAATCAAGAACAACAAACAAACAAACAAACAAAAAAGAAAAAGGGAAGAAAGAAGAATGAAAGAAATCCAGCAACAGTCCTCTGTCTGTCTGTCTGTCTGTCTGTCTGTCTCTCTCTCTCTCTCTCTCTTGTCTCTCTTCTTTCTCTCTCTCTCTCTTTTCTCTTTCTCTCTCTCTTCTCTTCTCTCTTTCTCCTCTCTCTCTCTCTCTCTCCTCTCTCTCTCTCTCTCTCTCTCTCTCTCTCTCTCTCTCAGTCATCTTTTTCGTGATTTCGCTCTCTTCCTCGAACGCTTCTGTTCTGATTTGTTTTGTTTTGTTTTGTTTTGTTGTTTTGTTTTGTTTTGTTTTGTTTTGTGATATAGACCAGTTTACTAAGTCGAGTAAAAAAACAACAAAGGTCTGTTTTACTTCTTTGTTTTGCGTTTGTTCTTATTCTTGCAAAGGGAGACAATCAATCTCTTCCTGCTCTAGAGGCAATAACAATGCACTCAAATAATGAATGGGTCTGTGTCTGACTTTGTCTCACAAAACAAAGCAAAACAATAAAAAGTAGACGAGGGAAAAAAAAGACATTCATGTCATGACAATAATTGTCCTCTTTCCGACGAAAAGTCCATCCTGATTAATTTGACGCAGTCGGACTATAACCGAAGAAGAAACGACCTTAGCCCCAATTCACCTATTCACACAGATACTAGTAAAAAGTCTCTATCGTCTTTTTTTATGTAGTTGTATCTATTATACACATACATATACACAAAATCACTATCTTCTCTTTTATGGAGTTGTATACATATATACACATACATCTCTGTCTCTGTGTCTTCCTCTCTCTCTCTTTCTCTTTCTCTGTCTCTCTCTTTCACAC
>JAPXFY010000027.1:28996704-28999204 GCA_030674185.1 Monoplex corrugatus | reverse complement strand
GATAGATAGATAGACAGACAGACAGACAGATAGATAGATAGGCAGACAGACAGACAGATAGACAGATAGACAGACAGACAGACAGATAGATAGATAGATAGATAGATAGATAGATAGATAGATAGATAGATAGATGGATGGATGGATGGATGGATGGATGGACGGACGGACGGACGGATCGATAGATAGATATATATATAGATAGATAGATAGATTGATAGATAGACAGATAGATAAATAGATAGATAGACAGGTAGATAAATAGACAGACAGACAGATAGATAGATAGACAGATAGATAGATAGATAGACAGATAGACAGATAGATAGATAGATAGGTAGATAGATAGATAGATAGATTGGAAGATAGACACCTACAAAAATAAATAAATAAACAAACAGATAAATACATATATAAAAATAAATAAACATAGATATATATAAATGAATAAATAAATACATAAATAAACAAATAAATAAATAAACAAATAAATAAATAAATCCAATCAAATGGAAAGGTAAAGTGGTAAATCTAATCCAAAACCCAGCAAGCACTCATTCCAACTTAATTAATTAATCACACAGCGTACAGGGAAAAATAATTTAACAATTTTCGAGTCCCAAGCATATTCTTCTTTTTACCGCTACACTCAGCAATTTAACAAAACAAGCAGACACCGTAGGTACGTCCATTTCACGACCTAATAGCATTGACGTCAATGGAGGCATGTATTTATGTGCGTGTACAGTAGTCGTTCTTTTGTAACGCAATACAGGAACAAATTCTTTCCAAGCGGAATGATGATGTTGGAGCTTCGTCAGTGAATTGTGCCTGGCCTAGTTTAAGAACTGACTGGGGATTCGTCGTAAACTGCTGTGCGAGTTGTGTTTTTTCTCTCTCTGTCTGTCTGTGTTTGTGTGTCTGTTTCTGTCTGTCTACCTGTATGTCTGTCTGTCTGTCTCTGTCTCTGTCTCTCTCATACACACACACACAACCATATTCACACACAGTCTCTCCCCCTCCCTCTCCTCCTCTCTCTCTCTCTCTCTTACACACGTGCACACACATGCATGTACACGCATTCCTTCTCTCTCTCTCTCTTTCTCTCTCTCTCTCTCTCTTTCTCGCTCTGTTTCTCTCTCTCTTCCTCCCTTTCTTCTCCTCCCCCCCCCCCCCGGCTCCCCCGCTGTTCTATACTGAATCAAAAGAGGATGAAGTTCGTTTGGTGTTGAAATATGTGTGTTCGGTGTTGAAACATGTGTGTTCGGTGTTGAAACATCGTGTGTTCGGTGTTGAAATATGTGTGTTCGGTGTTGAAACATCGTGTGTTCGGTGTTGAAATATGTGTGTTCAGTGTTGAAACGTGTGTGTTCAGTGTTGAAATATGTGTGTTCGGTGTTGAAATATGTGTGTTCGGTGTTGAAATATGTGTGTTCAGTGTTGAAACGTGTGTGTTCAGTGTTGAAATATGTGTGTTCGGTGTTGAAATATGTGTGTTCGGTGTTGAAATATGTGTGTTCAGTGTTGAAACATGTGTGGTCGGTGTTGAAATATGTGTGGTCGGTGTTGAAACATGTGTGTTCAGTGTTGAAATATGTGTGTTCGGTGTTGAAACATGTGTTCGGTGTTGAAACATGTGTGGTCGGTGTTGAAACATGTGTGGTCGGTGTTGAAACATGTGTGGTCGGTGTTGAAACATGTGTGGTCGGTGTTGAAATATGTGTGTTCGGTGTTGAAACATGTGTTCGGTGTTGAAACATGTGTGGTCGGTGTTGAAACATGTGTGTTCGGTGTTGAAACATGTGTGGTCGGTGTTGAAACATGTGTGTTCGGTGTTGAAACATGTGTGTTCGGTGTTGAAACATGTGTGGTCGGTGTTGAAACATGTGTGGTCGGTGTTGAAACATGTGTGTTCGGTGTTGAAACATGTGTGTTCGGTGTTGAAATATGTGTGTTCGGTGTTGAAACAAGTGTGGTCGGTGTTGAAATAAGTGTGGTCGGTGTTGAAACATGTGTGTTCGGTGTTGAAATATGTGTGGTCGGTGTTGAAACATGTGTGTTCGGTGTTGAAATATGTGTGTTCGGTGTTGAAATATGTGTGTTCGGTGTTGAAACATGTGTGGTCGGTGTTGAAACATGTGTGGTCGGTGTTGAAACATTGTGTATTGACTGATCATCATATATACGATTACTCCAAATGAAATATTATCGACAAGTATGTTTGTTTCGATCGAGTTTATTGATGGCTTCGATAGTTGAAAACATCATACGTAATATGGCATTTTAATTATACAAACCTTTTCCGCTAAGACATCATCATCATCATCATCAGGTGCCTTGCCGCATGGCGTTCGCGATTATGGACTTCCATCTGTCTCTATCACTTGTTGCCTCAAGTATCTCCTCCACCCTCTTTGTCTTCAGCCACTCTGCAAGTCCGTCCAGCATTTTGTCCCTGGGTCTACCTGGTGCTCTTTTTCCCTCCAACTTTCCAGTTGTG
>JAPXFY010000027.1:28986704-28989204 GCA_030674185.1 Monoplex corrugatus | reverse complement strand
AATAATACCAGACAGAGTTCTAAGCAGGAGAATAATATCAGACAGTGGTCTAAGCAGGAGAATAATACCAGACAGAGTTCTAAGCAGGAGAACAATATCAGACAGAGTTCTAAGCAGGAGAACAATACCAGACAGAGTTCTAAGCAGGAGAACAATATCAGACAGAGTTCTAAGCAGGAGAACAATATCAGACAGAGTTTTAAGCAGGAGAATAATGTCAGGCAAGAATTCTAAACAGGAGAATGATGCCAGACAAGGTTCTAAGCAGGAGAATAATGCCAGACAGAGTTCTAAGTAGGAGAACAATGTCAGTGTTCTAAGCAGGAGACTAATGACCGTGTTCTAAGCAGGAGAATAATGCCAGACAGAGTTCTAAGCAGGAGACTAATGCCACTGTTTTAATCAGGAAAATGATACCAGAGTTCTAAGTAGGAGAACAATGCCAGTGGTCTAAGCAGGAGAATAATGCCAGAGTTCTAAGCAGGAGAATAATGCCAGACAAAGTTCCAAGCAGGACAATAATGCCAGACAGAGTTCCAAGCAGGAGAATAATGCTGAAAAAAGTTCTAAGCAGGAGAATAATGCTGAAAAAAGTTCTAAGCAGGAGAATAATGCTGAAAAAAAGTTCTAAGCAGGAGAATAATGCTGAAAAAAGTTCTAAGCAGGAGAATAATGCTGAAAAAAGTTCTAAGCAGGAGAATAATGCTGAAAAAAGTTCTAAGCAGGAGAATAATGCTGAAAAAGTTCTAAGCAGGAGAATACTGCCAGACAAGAGTTCTAGGTAGGAGAATAATGCCAGACAGAGCTCTAAGTAGGAGAACAATGCCAGACAGAGCTCTAAGTAGGAAAATAATGCCAGACAAAGTTCCACGCCGGAGAATAATGCCAGACAAAGTTCCAAGCAGAAGAATAATGCAAGACAAGAGTTCATAGTAGGAGAACATTACCAGAGTTCTAAGCAGGAAAATACTGCCTGAACAAGTTCTAAGCAGGGCCCTGCAAGTCCATTCATCATCAGCCTCGCGAGCAATTGACTCAGATCTTTATCGTTTGAGGCACTGCCCCACTGACCCCAAAGAAAGTTTATTTGCTTTCCCTGAGTTATTAAGACAAAGTGGAAAAGACTGAATGGAGGCGGGCGTGCGTACGGACGGATGAAAGGATGGATGAATGGATGGATGAAAGAGAGAAAATTGCGTTTCGATCGGTCGATCGGCTTTTTATTGAGTTCGCTTTTATTATTAAACACTCGAGAGCATATATGCGAGAAACGCATACACTTAGGTACACACGCACGCGCGCGCGCACGCACACACGTAAACATACACATACACTCGTCTAAAAGCACATAATTATGTGAATAGACGTTAAAAGAAATAACGAACACACACACACACACACACACACACACACACACACACACACACACACACACACACACACACACACACACACAATACACGCACACACATACACACATACACATACACTCGTATAAAAGCACATAATTATGTGAATAGACGTTAAAAGAAATAACGAACACACACACACACACACACACACACACACACACACACACACACACACACGCACGCACGCACACACACACACGCACACACACACGTACACACACACACACACTCTCTCTCACACACACACACACACACACACAAACAAACACACACACACACGCATGCACGCACACACACACATACACACAAACACACATACACATACATGGGCACACACTTTATCATTACAATTATTGTTCAAAGCCCCAACCGATTGCAAAGAGCCTTATCCGGGTTATAATCATCTCATTACGCTTTTGAATCTAAAACAAAAACAAAAACAAAGCAAAAACACTGGTCAAGAAAATTAAATACATAAATTTTCGCATAGTTATGATCTGAGGATATGCCCCTGGCTTTGACCACTCCGTCCAAGTCATCATCTAGAGGGATTAAACAAACAAAACATGAAGACAAATATATAAACGTAACCAAGTACATTAAAACACACACATACACACACACACACACACACACACACACACACACACACACACACACACACACACACACACATATATATATATATATATATATATACATATATATATATATATATATATATATATATATATATATAAACTGGCCTATATTACTTAAAATTGGTTCTGCACATCACAATCCCTTAGAGCCAAAAATGCATTTAATACATGCACATGTGCCCAATTATCACTCCTAAGAGAGAGTATGGAATGCTTTACAGAAAACAGTCAGGTGAATGGACCAGCAAGGCAGAAAATGATAGGAAGAAATAACAAAAAACAAAGGAACAAGGCAGAAACAAAGTGAGTGACAGAAAAGAGGAAATTTCTAGCACAGAATTCCAGAAGGTGGAGATACTATTTAAACTTGAAAGAGCCCTCATCATCCCCACGGGGGAACGCGCGCGCGCGCGCGCGACACACACACACACACACACACACACACAC
>JAPXFY010000027.1:28966704-28971704 GCA_030674185.1 Monoplex corrugatus | reverse complement strand
TCTGTCTCTCTCCTCCCTCTTTCTATCTCCCTCCCCTCTCTCTCTCTCTCTCCTCCACTCTTCTCTCTCTCTCTCTCTCTCTCTCTACTTCCTTTTCCCTCAGTGTCTGTGTCTATGTGTTCGTTCTTTCATTCATTTAACATCTTTTTAACTGTGATTGAACTGTGTGTGTGTGTGTGTGTGTGTGTGTGTGTGTGTGTGTGTGTGTGTGTGTGTGTGTGTGTGTGTGTGTGTGGTGTGTGGTGTGTGAGTGGTGTGTGAGTAGTGGTGTGTGTGTGTGTTTTGTGGTGTGTGTGTGTGTGTTGTGTGTAGCGTGTATGCTCAATCACCACACACACAAAACATTAACAATAATCAAAAACCGTATATATATATAATAATTATATATACAATAATTAACCGCACATCCCCAAGTCATATATGTATTTATAAAGTACAAAAATTACAGTAAATGCAAATTGTTCTGCAGTCAATATAACAAACATAAAATGAATATATTCTCTCTCTCTCTCTCTCACACACACACACACACACACGCACGCGCACGCACACACACACACACGCACACACACAGCACATACATACAGACACGCACACACACACAAACGCATACATGCACACACACGTATACATACACACATCCACCGCCACCATTACATCAACACAAACACCACCATCACTGACAACACCAATAACTACCACAACTACAATATCAACAAATACCAAGACTCGAGTCAAATCAGCATGCAGTACCACACAACACACACACACACACACACACACACACACACACACACACACACACACACACACCACACAAACACAAACACAACAACTCCAATACCACTATACCACCACCGCCGCCGCTGCCACAACCACCACCACCATTAACAACAAACAATAACAACAACAGAAACAAAAAATACCAACAATCAATCTCATGACAGCAACACACACACAGAAACAACAAAAAACAATAACACCAAAACAAAATTTCACGTTCGCTTTCCAAAATGTCAGTACAATGTTCTCGCATTAAATTAACAACAACAACAACAACAAATACCAACAACTGAACTTTTAAAGACCAACGAGAGAGAGAGAGAGAGAGAGAGACAGACAGAGAGAGAGAGAGAGACAGACAGACAGACAGAGAGAGAGCAGAGAGAGAGCAGAGAAGAGACAGAGAAGACAGAGATGACGAAAAGAGACAAGAGAGAGAGACACAAGAGAGAGAGAACCCCAACCCCCCAAAAAAACAACAACAACCAAACACAAACAATAACACCCATACAAAATTTCACTTACGCTTTTCAAAAACGTCAGCACAACGTTCTCGTAGTACTCCTCGTACACACACCACCAGAACAGGGCAATAGAAGAGAAATGATGAGACGGATCAGAGAGATGAGATGAACGAACGAACGAACGAACGAACGAACAAAGCGTGAATTCACGTGGCTGGGCACATCAAAATAAGAGACCAGTATGCTGCACTCTCCCTCCGCACACAATGACACACAACACACACGCACAACACTACACAACAGGACACAACATCACGGAAATCCTCCTGACTGTTAAAACTATCGACAACCGCCAACTGACTTTTCCGGCCGATCTTGTGGCATCGGCCGCATTCCCATCAGCCTGATCACACACACCTCTCCTTTTTGCTTGGCACCGATGCTGGCAATGCTTGCCACACACGCAACTCCTTTCCAAACCGTAACCACCGTCAATTCCAGAACGTGACTTTGCGAAGAAGAAGAAGAGGAGAGAGGAGAGAGGGGAATAAAAAAAATCGTAACTGCACGTCAAAAATTTACCTCTCAAAATTACCACACATCTCACACAGGTCCAAAGGAAATGAATGCAAAACGCTTCGAAAAAGCTCCAAAAGATAAGTTCTCTTTCCTTTTCCCGCGATTGAAAGAAACCCCGAAACTGCAAAAGCTGTCGTCTGCTTTGCCCGTTCAGTCGTAGTCTCGGCTAGCCGAGAGAGAGAGACCATGCGGCGATCCCAGACAGTACAGCGGACAGACAGAGAGAGAGAGAGAGGACCATGGTTGGCATTTGTCCCAGTACGCTCTGCACTGTATCAGGCTGGCGGCGACAGACGGCGCGAGCTCACGTGCAGATCTAGACTTGTGCAAAGCAGCTATGAAGTCGATCTGAGGTGATTTGTCCCTACTGATCAACGATGTGTCTAATTAATTAAAAAAAAACCTATTCTTTCGATTGGCGTTTGTCTTGTGTTAGTTCCAGTTTCCGTTTCTCAAGACGACGTCTCCGTGCTCGGATCGAATTCCGCATGCATCAACGTTACAGGTGCCTTGTGTATAAGTGATCATAGCATAAGCCTTAAGCCTGCGCATAAATCCATGAGCTGGCCAAGTCCTGAGTAATAAGAAGATCAAATTTTAACAATGTTGCATGAAAAAAATTAACTTGGTTATGTGTTAATTTTAACAATGTTGCATGAAAAAAATTAACTTGGGTTATGTGTTAAATGAGTCACATGGTTTTGAAAATACTGGTGTTCCGATCACAAAGCTGTTTAACTTTTTTTTTTCAAATCGGAGAAGTAGTTCACAAAAATAAGTGCGTCGACTGGGAAACGAACCCGAATCATCCCCGTCATCATCATCATCATCATCATGTGCCCTGCTGCATGGCATTGTCGATCATGGCCATCTATGTGCATCTATCCTTGTCGCTGCAAGTACATCTTCCACCCTCTCTGTCCTCAGCCACCCTGCAAGTCCGTCCGATATTTTCTCCCTGGGTCCACCTGGTAGTCTCTTTCCCTCCAGCTTTCCTGTTGTGACCAGGTGCTCTAATTCCCCTTTCCTCATAAACTGGCCTATAAATGTTGCTTGTCTTTTCCTAATCTTCTTTATCAATATCTTCTTGTGTCTGCCTCCATCAAAACTGTCTCGTTTGTTTTCTTTGCTGTTCGTGGATTTCTCAACAATTTACAATTCGTCTGCCTCAGTCTTGTTCTGGCTTTGCGTGTATCTGCCACAAGACCACTGATGCCACTCTCTCACGATCATACGTTTAGAGATCACTCCCCCCGCCCCCCCCCCCCTTCTCGAAATTCTGTGCCAGAAATTTCCTCTTTTCTGTCACTCTCTTTGTTTCTGTCAAGTTCCTTTGCTTTCTGTCATTTCTACCCATCATTTTCTGCCTTAATGGTCCATTCACCTGTATGTGTTCGATAAAGTCTTAGGTACTTTTTCTTAGGATTGATAATCGGGTGCATGTATTAAGAGCATTTTTGGCTCTAGGGAGGTGAGAAAGCAATTTTAGGTAGTTAATGCCTGTTTTTATATGTTTTGGTGTCCTAGGTATGCTTATATTATTTGTATTCAGATGTGTTTTTGAAATCCCCAGTGCGATAAATTGGACGGAGTTGTCAATGCTGGGGGCGTGTCCTTAGACTATGTGCTCAAACGCATTGATATGTGTACTTAATTTTCTTTTCCTTTTTTTTTTCCTGTTGAAGTTTTGTGTGTTTTGAAGCAGTTATAGCTCTGATATGGCTCTACGCAGTCGGCTGGGCTATAAACGACAATAACAACAGTAACAAGAGATCATTTCAAAGTATGTTCTGTCCTTGTGTTAAGACTTGACTGCCAGTGGGCCGTCTGTGAGAATATAACGATGGGTTTCAAAACAATGTTTCGTGCGGATTTCTGTGTTAAGACTTTAACTACCAGCGCGTGATTCTGTCTGTAATGGTGCGTTTAACCCTTTGAGTCCTGCATCCTATCCACCAACTGCACAAACTTCACCCTTTGACTCCTCACTTTATCCCCCAGCGTCCTGCAGGAAGCTGTTGGATAGGATGAGAGAGTCAAATGGGTAAATTTTTGCTTTGCTAGCATGATTGACAGTGCAGGGCGCTGGTGGACAGGGTGCGGGAGTCAAAGAGTTAAACTGTTTCTACAAGGTTTCTGTGTTAACACTTGACTGCCAGTGTATTGTCTTGTTCGTTTCTACTAAAGAGGAGGAACACGTGCATTTAGCTTTGATATTGATGAGTGTTCTCTTCTTCTTTCTTCTCTCCTTTTACTTTTTTCTTTCTCTTCTTACTTCTTCTCTCTTCTTACTTTTTCTTTCTCCTTCTTCTTCTTCCTTTTTTCTTTCTTTTCTTCCTTTCTTCCTCTTCTTCTTTCTTCTTTCTACTTTCTTCTTCTTTCTTCTTCTTTTTCTCCTTCTTCTTTCTTTTTTTTTTCCTTTCTCCTTCTTTCTTTCTTTTTCTTATTCTTTCTTTTTCTTCTTTCTTCTTCTTCTTACTTTCTTCTTTTCTTTCTTCTCTTTCTTCCTTCCTTTCTTTCTTCTTTCTTTCTTACTTTCTTTCTTTCTTTACTTTCTTTCTTCTTTTCCTTTCTTTCTTTCTTCTTTCTTTCCTTCTTTCTTCTTCTCCTCTTTCTTCTTTCTTCTTTCTTTTCTATTCTATTCTTCTTTTTCTTTTTATTTCTTCTTCTTTCTCTTTCTCCTTTCTTTTTTCTTCTTCTTCTTCTTTCTTTTTTCTTTTCCTCTTCCTCTTTCTTCATCCTTCTTTCTTTTTCTTTTTTTACTGTACTTATGCATTACTTGGTGGATCGTTTGGTATAAATAATTAAAAGGTTGGTTGGTTGGTTGGTTGGTTGTTGGTTGGTTAGTTGGTTGGTGGTTTGTTGTTGTTTTTTTGTTGGTTGGTGGTTGGTTTGTTTGTTTGTTGTTGGTTGGTTGGTTGGTTGGTAGTTGGTTGGTTGGTTGGTTGTTGTTGGTTGGTTGGTTGGTTGGTTGGTCAGTTGGTTGGTTGGTTGGTTGGTTGGTCAGTTGGTTGGTTGGTTGGTTAATTGGTTGATTGGTTGGTGGGTTAGTTGTATGTTTGTTTGTTGGTTGGTTGTGTGTGTGTGTTGGTTGGTTGGTTGGTTGGTTGGTTGGTTGGTTGATTAATTGGTTGGTTGGTTGGTTTGGTTGGTTGGTTGGTTGTGTGTTGGTTG
>JAPXFY010000027.1:28946704-28949204 GCA_030674185.1 Monoplex corrugatus | reverse complement strand
CAGACATTTATAGGTCTATACTTGTCATGGTTAAAGATATATTTTTCTTTTTATCTGTTATAAAAGTTACGTTTTATCAGTTAAAAGAGAGAGAGAGAGAGAGAGAGAGAGAGAGAGAGAGAGAGAAGAGAGAGAGAGAGAAGAGAGAGAGAGAAAGAGAGAGAGAGAAGAAGAGAGAGAGAGAAAGAGAGAGAGGAGAGAGGGGGAAGAGAGAGAGAGAGAGAGGGCGGAAGAAGAAGAAGACTGAGAGAGAGACAGAGACAGACAGACAGCAGGAGACAACAGACAGAGACAGGAGAGAGAGACAGAAGAAAGGGAGGGAGAAGAAAGAGAAAGGGAGAGAGAGAAGAGACAGAGAGAGATAGAAAGAGAAGAGAGAGAAAGAGAGAAGAAAGAGAGAGTAATAAAGAACAGAGTGACAAACAGAAATAGATAGACAGACAGACAGACAGACGGATAGATAGATCGACAGATAGATAATATAGATAAATAGATAGATAGTTAGATAGATAGATAGATAGACAATACATACATACATCAATACATACATACATATACAATACATACATAACATATACATAGATACAAGAGAAAAGAAGAGATAGAGACATGATAGAGATAGAAAGAGAGAGAGAGAGAGAGGGAGTAGAGAGAGAGACCTATACCCACACAGACAAAACGCCCCCGCCAACAACGAAGCACATACTTCTACACAGAACGCACATACTCCGGCACGCACAACTTCTACTTTTACACACAATACAAACACGCCCACACACAAAACACAAACCCACACATACAGAACACACACTCCCGCACGCAAAACACACACTTCCACACAAAGAACATATTCCCACACACAAAATACAAAACACACACTTCCGCACAAAGAACACATTCCCACACACAAAACACACACTCCTGCACAAAGAACACATTCCCACACACAAATACAAAACACACACTTCCGCACAAAGAACACATTCCCACACATAAAACACAAAACACACACTTCCGCACAAAGAACATATTCCCACACACAAAACACAAAACACACACTTCCGCACAAAGAACACATTCCCACACACAAAACACAAAACACACACTTCCGCACAAAGAACATATTCCCACACACAAAACACAAAACACACACTTCCGCACAAAGAACATATTCCCACACACAAAACACAAAACACACACTTCCGCACAAAGAACATATTCCCACACACAAAACACAAAACACACACTTCCGCACAAAGAACATATTCCCACACACAAAACACAAAACACACACTTCCGCACAAAGAACATATTCCACACACAAAACACAAAACACACACTTCCGCACAAAGAACATATTCCCACACATAAAACACACACACACAAACTTTAAAATACACACAATATGCACAAACTTTGAAATAAGCATGTTAAACATGCCATACACAGACTTTGAAACGGACAAGTATATACATACGCAGACTTAGAAATAAAGAAGACATACACAAATTTTTGTAATTAATCAGATATACACAGACTGTATAACAGTAACAAGACAGATAATTTCCCCAAAGTCAAACTTCAGGCCGAACATCACACAGACTACAGAAATCGGAATGTTTAAAAGTTTGCAGTAAAATACAGGGGTTCCATTCCAGAAGGGAGGAAACTTTCTTTTAAAAAAAAAAGAAATAATAAAATAAAAAAAAAAAAAAAGGTTGATGACAGCGTAGGGTTCTAGAGGTCATGACCCGAATGTGGCCCGGCCACCTTAGAATGTCAGGAGTTAAGGGCCGAAACACTTGCTTGACGGGGGTTTCTACTCTGAGGACCTTCTGCTGTCCGGCTCTGCCCAGAGTTTCTTTCTTCTCCAAACAATTTATTACTTTCATAATTTCTAGTCAATGTCTCGATATCTTGGTGCGGTTTGTTGGGGGGTGGGACCATGTCTAAATAACACAAAGACGGGCTAAAGATGTTTTTGAGAAAAGCGGGTGGGGTGGTTTGGCGAAAGAAACAGGATACGTTTGACAACAACAACATCATCATCATCATCATCAGGTGCCCTGCCGCATGGCGTTGGCGATCATGGACTTCCATCTGTCTCTATCTCTTGTTGCTCCAAGCATCTCCTCCACCCTCCTCGTCTTCAGCCACTCCGCAAGTCCGTCTAGCATTTTCTCCCTGGGTCTACCTGGTGCTCTCTTTCCCTCCAGCTTTCCCGTTGTGACCAGGTGCTCCAAATCCCCCTTCCTCATAAAACGGCCTATAAATGTTGCCTGTCTTTTCCTAATCTTCCTTATGAGTGATCTACTTGTGTCTGCCTCCATCAAGACTGTCTCGTTTGTTTTCTTTGCTGTCCATGGAACTCTCAACATTCTTCTTAGAAACCACATCTCGGCTGCCTCAATCTTGTTCTGGCTTTGCTTGTTGACTGCCCACGTCTCGCATCCGTACAACAGTATTGGTTCTATATATCATTCAAGAACTCTCTTCCTGA
>JAPXFY010000027.1:28919204-28934204 GCA_030674185.1 Monoplex corrugatus | reverse complement strand
AAACATTACAAACGTTCATTCAGAAAGAAAGAAAAAAAAGAAACATTACAAACGTTCATTCAGAAAGAAAGAAAAAAAAGATACATTACAAACGTTCATTCAGAAAGAAAGAAAAAAAAAGAAACATTACAAACGTTCATTCAGAAAGAAAGAAAAAAAAGAAACATTACAAACGTTCATTCAGAAAGAAAGAAAAAAAAAGAAACATTACAAACGTTCATTCAGAAAGAAAGAAAGAAAAAAAAAAACATTACAAACGTTCATTCAGAAAGAAAGAAGAAAAAGAAACATTACAAACGTTCATTCAGAAAGAAAAAAAGAAACATTACAAACGTTCATTCAGAAAGAAAGAAAAAAAAGAAACATTACAAACGTTCATTCAGAAAGAAAAAAAGAAATATTACAAACGTTCATTCAGAAAGAAATAAAAAAAAGAAACATTACAAACGTTCATTCAGAAAGAAAGAAAAAAAAAGAAACATTACAAACGTTCATTCAGAAAGAAGAAAAAAAAAGAAACATTACAAACGTTCATTCAGAAAGAAAGAAAAAAAAAGAAACATTACAAACGTTCATTCAGAAAGAAAGAAAAAAAAGAAACATTACAAACGTTCATTCAGAAAGAAAGAAAGAAAAAGAAACATTACAAACGTTCATTCAGAAAGAAAAAAAGAAACATTACAAACGTTCATTCAGAAAGAAAAAAAGAAACATTACAAACGTTCATTCAGAAAAAAAGAAAAAAAAAGAAACATTACAAACGTTCATTCAGAAAGAAAGAAAAAAAAGAAACATTACAAACGTTCATTCAGAAAGAAAGGAAAAAAAAAGAAACATTACAAACGTTCATTCAGAAAGAAAGAAAAAAAAAGAAACATTACAAACGTTCATTCAGAAAGAAAGAAAAAAAAGAAACATTACAAACGTTCATTCAGAAAGAAAGAAAAAAAAAGAAACATTACAAACGTTCATTCAGAAAGAAAGAAAAAAAAGAAACATTACAAACGTTCATTCAGAAAGAAAGAAAAAAAAGAAACATTACAACGTTCATTCAGAAAGAAAAAAAGAAACATTACAAACGTTCATTCAGAAAGAAAGAAAAAAAGAAACATTACAAACGTTCATTCAGAAAGAAAGAAAAAAAAAGATACATTACAAACGTTCATTCAGAAAGAAGAAAAAAAAAGAAACATTACAAACGTTCATTCAGAAAGAAAGAAAGAAAAGAAACATTACAAAACGTTCATTCAGAAAGAAAGAAAGAAAAAAAGAAACATTACAAACGTTCATTCACAAAGAAAGAAAGAAAAAGAAACATTACAAACATTCATTCAGAAAGAAAGAAAAAAAAAGGAACATTGCAAACGTTCATTCACAAAAAAAGAAAAAAAAAGAAACATTACAAACGTTCATTCAGAAAAAAAGAAAAAAAAAGAAACATTACAAACGTTCATTCAGAAAGAAAGAAAAAAAGAAACATTACAAACATTCATTCAGAAAGAAAAAAAAAAAGAAACATTACAAACGTTCATTCAGAAAGAAAAAAAGAAATATTACAAACGTTCATTCAGAAAGAAAGAAAAAAAAGAAACATTACAAACGTTCATTCAGAAAGAAAGAAAGAAAAAGAAACATTACAAATGTTCATTCAGAAAGAAAGAAAAAAAAGATACTTTACAAACGTTCATTCAGAAAGAAAGAAAAAAAAAGAAACATTACAAACGTTCATTCAGAAAGAAAGAAAAAAAAAGAAACATTACAAATGTTCATTCAGAAAGAAAAAAAAAAAAGAAACATTACAAACGTTCATTCAGAAAGAAAGAAAAAAAAAGAAACATTACAAACGTTCATTCAGAAACAAAGAAAGAAAAGAAACATTACAAACGTTCATTCAGAAGAAAGAAAGAAAAAAAGAAACATTACAAACGTTCATTCAGAAAGAAGGAAAGAAAAAGAAACATTACAAACATTCATTCAGAAAGAAAAAGAAACATTACAAACGTTCATTCAGAAAGAAAGAAAAAAAAAGGAACATTGCAAACGTTCATTCAGTAAGAAAAAGAAATATTACAAACGTTCATTCAGAAAGAAAAAGAAACATTACAAACGTTCATTCAGAAAGAAAGAAAAAAAAGGAACATTGCAAACATTCATTCAGAAAAAAAGAAAAAAAAAGAAACATTACAAACATTCATTCAGAAAGAAAGAAAAAAAAAGAAACATTACAAACGTTCATTCAGAAAGAAAAAAAAAAAAAAGAAACATTACAAACGTTCATTCAGAAAGAAAGAAAAAAAAGAAACATTACAAACGTTCATTCAGAAAAAAAGAAAAAAAAGAAACATTACAAACATTCATTCAGAAAGAAAGAAAAAAAAAGAAACATTACAAACGTTCATTCAGAAAGAAAAAAAGAAAAAAAGAAACATTACAAACGTTCATTCAGAAAGAAAAGAAAAAAAAGAAACATTACAAACGTTCATTCAGAAAGAAAGAAAAAAAAGAAACATTACAAACGTTCATTCAGAAAGAAAAGAAAGAAAGAAAAGAAACATTACAAACGTTTATTCAAAAAGAAAGAAAAAAAAGAAACATTACAAACATTCATTCAGAAAGAAAAAAAAAAAAAGAAATATTACAAATGTTTATTCAGAAGCATGTAATAGGAACCAGCCACAGGGGCAGACCAGTGCAGAGATCCACGAAACGTGGCCAAAGCAACTCCATTCACAACTCAGAAATCATTGTTGACTCTAGAAACCCTCCCTCTGACCCCACTCCCTCCGCCACCCCCTACCCACCCCCATACACACACGCACATACTACGTGTACATTGACAAACATTTCCTCTCTACCTCCTGTGCACTCCACCCCCACCACCCACCACCTCACCCACCCTGTCGTTTGTCTTCCACAAAACTGCATGCAGGGATATACCATTATGCATGTTCTCTCTCTCTCTCTGTCCTGTCGCTCTTTGTCCTGTCTGTCTGTCTGTCTCTGTACTGTCTGTCTCTCTCTTCTCTCTCTCTTTCTTTCTTTCTTTCTTTTTTCGCCCCCCTCTCCTCTCTGTATCTCTGTCTCTCCTCTCTCTCTTCTCTTCTTCTTCTTCTTCTCTCTCTCTGTCTCTGTATCTCTGGGTCTGTCTGTCTGTCTGTCTGTCTTCTCTCACTCTCTCGTCTCTTGCTCTCTCTTCTCTCTCTCTCTCTCTTTCTCTCAAACATGCATGAACACACACACACACACACAACAACACACACACACACACACACACACACACACACACACACACACACACACACACACCACACACACACCACACGAATACATAAACACACAAACACTCACACATACACATGCACGCTCACACACATACATACACACGCACACACACACATACACACACACCACACACACACACACACACACACACACACACACACACAACACACACACACATGCCAAAAAAAGAGATAGAAACAAAGGCAAAGACAGAGACAGAGAAATTTCAACATGCAACAGACAGACAGACAACACATACAAATCCATACACAGATGAAAAAAGACAAGAAGGCAGACTTGTAAAAACGAGATAGACAGATAACAGACCGCGCCAAACATACAGACGCAGAGACACAAAACTTCACTCCGGTCAATCTGATTCAATTATATTGAATAAAAATGGAAAACTGAACGTAACATCACAGGATAAGAATGCGCCATCCATTAGCCCACAATACTTCTTGCACTTGCAAGGCAAAAAGCAGGATTCGAATACTATGGAAGACCACCAGCTTCGTGATGAGATAACTCGAACATTTCACTGAGAATTCAAAATGTCTTACTGTCTCCTTCTGTCTCTCTGTCTGTCTGTCTGTCTGTCTGTGTCTGTCTGTCGTCTGTGTCTGTGTATCTGTCTGTTGTCTCTCTTTCTCTCTCGTCTCTCTCTCTCTCTCTCTCTCGTCTATCCCTCTCTCACTCTCTCTCTCTCTCGTCTCTCTCGTCCTCTCGTTTCTCACTTTCTCCCCCCCCCCCTCTCTCTCTCTCTCATCTCTCGTTCTCTGTACTCTCTCCTCTCTCTCCTCCTCTCTCTAGTCTCTCGCCCTCTCTTCTCTCTCTCGTCTTTCGCTCTCTCTCTCTGTCTCTCTGCCTCTCTCTCTCTCTCTCTCTCTCTCTCTCCCACAACACACACACACACACTCACACTCACACACACACACACACACACACACACACACACACACACACACACACACACACACACACCCCTCTGTTACGGACAGACAGAACGACAGACACAGAGTGTGTGAGCACATGCATAATGGTATATCCCTGGATATAGTTTTGTGGAAGATGAAGAGGGGGGGGGGAGAGAAAGGTTGGGAGGGGTGGAATGCACAGGAGGTAGAGAGGAAATGTTCGTCAATGTACACGTAGTATGCGCGTGTGTGTGGACAGGGGAGGGGAGGGTTCGTTGAGTCAATAATGATTTCTGAGTTGTGAATGGAAGAGCTTTGGTCAAGGTTTTGTGGGATCTCTGCACTGATTTTCCCCCTGTGGCTGTTTCTTATTACATGCTTCTGCATAAACATTTGTACTATTTCTTGTCCTGTCTTCTGCTGTCATTTCCGTCCAGTCCCGTCACTATCACCTCCCACCCACCCCCACTCCACAAAAATACTTACGAAGCCTGAGGGATGCGCAGAATGTCTTCAATGCTAATTTTGAGCCTGTTAGATTTGCAAAGTTCACAACTTAGACAGCCTTTTATGACTGGCTTTTCTCTTTCTGATTTAGGTTTTTGTTGTTGTTGTTGTTGTTGTTGTTGTTATTTATTTAAATGTTTGTTTGTTTGCTTTTTGTTTTGCTTTTTTGTTTTTGTTGTTGCTAACTTGCTTGTAATAGAAGCATGCTCCACTAACATTTAAAATAACACATGAACTCTTCAAAGCAAATTACGAGCAAATTTCACTCTCAGGCATTGCAAAACAGTAGTTTAGTAAATGATTTAAATGTGAATGATTTTGACAAATCGAGGTGGTCTTAATACCGTGTTGAAAAAAACAAAAAAACAAAACAAAACACCAACCCATGTTGACAGCTGTGAGCTCTCATTCTTTTCAAAAACAGAGCTAGTGCGCTTTTTGGGGATGGACGAAAAATGAAGAGAGAGAGAGAGAGAGAGAGAGAGAGGGAGGGAGGGAGGGAGACAGAGAGACAGAGAGAGAGAGAGAGGCGTCCAATGATCACAATTATTATTATTGTTGTTGTTATTGTTATTATTGTACTACTGTTATTATTATTACCATTATCATTATTAGTAGTAGTGGTAGTAGTGGTAGTGGTAGTAGTAGTAGTAGTATAGTAGTAGTAGTAGTAGTAATAGTAGTAGTAGTAGTACTTGAGATCTATCTTCCCTCACGTACCCTCCGCTCTGCCTCCGATCCTCTGACTTTTCGCTTTCCACGCACTAAGCTCAATACCTATGGTCCACGAGCCTTCTCTGTTTCTGGTCCGCTCTCCTGGAACAAACTTCCTCTCTCAGTCCGTCAGCAACCTACTTTTGTCTCCTTCAAGTCCGCTCTCAAAACTCACCTTTTCTCCTCTGCATAAAATCCTGACCTCACTCAATCCCCTCTGCAGCCTGTCTCCACTCGGAGGGGAATCACATTGCAATATATAATTGTATATAATATGCTCTCTATAATTTTCCATTGTTTTTATTCTTTTTCCCCATTTATAGCCGTGTGTGTGTGTGTGTGTGTGTGTGTGTGTGTGTGTGTGTGTGTGTGTGTGTGCGTGGGTGCGTGTGTGTGCGTGCGTGCGTGCGTGTGTGTGCGTGCGTGCGTGCGTGTGTGTGTGTTTCAGCGCTTAGATTTGATTTTATCAAGATTTTGCGCTATATAAATATTGTAATTATTATTAATTATTATTATTAGTATCATCATCATCATCGTTTAGCATTTGTACATGAAAAATGAACATGTCCCATTTTGACACTCGAGGTCTGCTGTAGAACGTATAACGATCTTGCCCAGTGGCATCAAAAAACCGTCTGATGGCATTCTTTTATTTATTCAGTTCTCCCCTTTTCTCTTCTCACATTTTCTCCCCTACACACACTCTTTTAACCCCCCCCCATCCCCCAACCCCCCGCACCCCCCCCCCAATCCACCACCTCGTCCTCCTCCTCCTTTTCCATTTCTGCCTAACAGCATCTCAGGCTCTTGAAGCAAACCCAGAGCTCCCTTACCTCCTTCCAGAGTCCCCACCCCTCACCCCTATCACCCCCGCCCCCCTTGTTTCCTTTCACCTCCATTACTTCCAATTCGTTCCTCCTTCCCCATACACCCCACCCCACCCCACCCCACCACCACCTTCTCCTCGACCCTCCAACCTCCACCCCCCCCCCCCCTTCCACCAAACAGACAGATAAAAGCGGTTACGAGATGCAAATGTTGGAGCCCTGAGTGCCTCCTGTCTTGTTTGATCAGACAATGTGATCCTCTGGTCTTCTTGTCTTTCTTTCTTTCTTTCTTTCTTCTGTTGATTGTCAGGGGCGCGTAGGTTCCTCAACGTGTTTTTTTGTATATGAAGATCTTCTTGCATTTTGTTTTCAGCCAAACTTCCTTAGCTTCATTGCACCTATTCCTGATTTCTTTTATCTTTCTGTATATCTCCTCGTTTTTCTTTTGCCTTCCCCCTTTCCTCCATCCAGCCCAAAATTTCTTTAGTCATCCAGCTCTTTTTTGCTTTTCTATTTGCCTTTAAGGATTTCTTCACAAGCTTCATTTATCGAATTTCTCAACTTTGTCCATTGTTCCTCACTGTCGCCAGCGTCTTCCAGAGCACTGAATTTGTTTTGAACATGTACATTAATTTTTTTACGTATCACTTCATCTGTCTTTTAAGAATCCAAGATTTAGTTTGATGTTGCTTTTTGTCTGTTTCCTTTTCCTTGAGTGGCTGAAGACGAGGAGGGTGGAAGAGATGCTTGGGGCAACAAGAGATAGAGACAGATGGAAGTCCATGATCACCAACGCCATGCGGCAGGGCACCTGATGATGATGATGGAGGTCTTCTTGCTGGTCATTGTTTTTTTCTCTGTGTGCGTGTGTGTCTCTCCCTGTGCCGCTGTCTCTCTGTGTCTCTCTATCTGTCTGTCTCTCTATCTATGTCTGTCTGTCTGTCTCTCTGTCTGTCTCTGTGTGTGTGTGTGTCTCTCTCTCTCTTCGTGATTATGTCTGTCTCTCTGTCTCTGTCTTTCTCTCTCTGTCTCTCTGTCTGTCTCTGTCCCTGTCAGTCTGTCTCTCTGTCTGTCTCTGTCTGTCTGTCTATATGTCTGTCTGTCTGTCTCACGATCTGTTTCTCTCTCTCTCTCTCTCGCAATCTCTCTCTCTCTCTAGCAGTCTCTCTCTCTCTTTCTCCCAATAGCTCTCTCTGTCGCTCTCTCTCTGTCTGTCTGTCTGTCTCTGTCTGTCTGTCCCTGTCTGTCTGTCTATCTGTCTGTCTGTCTGTTTCTCTCTCTCTCTCTGACAGCCGTTCTGTATTGTAACTGATTATTTCTTTCGTAACGCATTTAAAGCATCCTTCAATATGAACTTATGGCCATTTTGAGTATTTGAAATCTGACGTGTCACTTTCGTTTTTTGGTCTGCCTGTATTTTGCCTTTGTCTAACTGTCTCTGCCAGTCTCTGTATTTTATCTTTGTCTGTCTGTCTCTGTCTGTCAGCCTGTATTTTGCCTTTGTCTAACTGTCTCTGCCAGTCTCTGTATTTTATCTTTGTCTGTCTGTCTCTGTCTGTCAGCCTGTATTTTGCCTTTGTCTAACTGTCCCTGCCAGTCTCTGCGTTTTTTCTTTGTCTGTCTGTCTCTGTCTGTCAGCCTGTGTTTTTGTCTTTGTCTGTCTCTGTTGGTCTCTGTGTTTTATCTTTGTCCATCTGTCTCTGTCTGTCTGTGTTTTGTCTTTGTCCGTCTGTCTCTGTCAGTTTCTGTTTTGTCTTTGTCTCTGTTGGTCTCTGTGTTTTATCTTTGTCCGTCTGTCTCTGTCTGTCTGTGTTTTGTCTTTGTCTATCTGTCTCTTCTGTCTGTGTTTTGTCTTTGTCCGTCTGTCTCTGTCAGTTTCTGTTTTGTCTTTGTCTCTGTTGGTCTCTGTGTTTTGTCTTTGTCTATCTGTCTCTGTCTGTCTGTGTTTTGTCTTTGTCCATCTGTCTCTGTCTGTCTGTGTTTTGTCTTTGTCCATCTGTCTCTGTCTGTCTGTGTTTTGTCTTTGTCTATCTGTCTCTGTCTGTCTGTGTTTTGTCTTTGTCTATCTGTCTCTGTCTGTCTGTGTTTTGTCTTTGTCTATCTGTCTCTGTCTGTCTGTGTTTTTCTTTGTCTATCTGTCTCTGTCTGTCTGTGTTTTGTCTTTGTCTATCTGTCTCTGTCTGTCTGTGTTTTGTCTTTGTCTATCTGTCTCTGTCTGTCTGTGTTTTGACTTTGTCTATCTGTCTCTGTCTGTCTGTGTTTTGTCTTTGTCTATCTGTCTCTGTCTGTCCGTGTTTTGTCTTTGTCTATCTGTCTCTGTCTGTCTGTGTTTTGTCTTTGTCCATCTGTCTCTGTCTGTCTGTGTTTTGTCTTTGTCCATCTGTCTCTGTCTGTCTGTGTTTTGTCTTTGTCTCTGTTGGTCTCTGTGTTTTATCTTTGTCTATCTGTCTCTGTCTGTCTGTGTTTTGTCTTTGTCCATCTGTCTCTGTCTGTCTGTGTGTTTTGTCTTTGTCCATCTATCTCTGTCTGTCTGTGTTTTGTCTTTGTCCATCTGTCTCTGTCTGTCTGTGTTTTGTCTTTGTCTATCTGTCTCTGTCTGTCTGTGTTTTGTCTTTGTCTATCTGTCTCTGTCTGTCTGTGTTTTGTCTTTGTCCATCTGTCTCTGTCTGTCTGTGTTTTGTCTTTGTCCATCTGTCTCTGTCTGTCTGTGTTTTGTCTTTGTCCGTCTGTCTCTGTCTGTCTGTGTTTTGTCTTTGTCCGTCTGTCTGTCAGTTTCTGTTTTGTCTTTGTCTCTGTTGGTCTCTGTGTTTTATCTTTGTCTATCTGTCTCTGTCTGTCTGTGTTTTGTCTTTGTCCGTCTGTCTCTGTCAGTTTCCGTTTTGTCTTTGTCTCTGTTGGTCTCTGTGTTTTATCTTTGTCTATCTGTCTCTGTCTGTCTGTGTTTTGTCTTTGTCCGTCTGTCTCTGTCAGTTTCTGTTTTGTCTTTGTCTCTGTTGGTCTGTGTTTTGTCTTTGTCCGTCTGTCTCTGTCAGTGTGTTTTGTCTTTGTCTATCTGTCTCAGTCAGTCTGTGTTTTGTCTTTGTTTGTCTGTGTCTGTCAGTTTCTGTGTTTTGTGTTTGTCTGTCTGTCTGTCTCTGTCAGTTTCTGTGTTTTGCCTTTGTCTGTCTGTCTCTGTCTCTCTCTGTCAGTCTGTATTTTGTATTTGTCTGTCTTAAAAAAGGTTCGTGATCATGTCTCTTAGAAGTTTGGTGACCATGATTATCTCGTAGAAGTTTCTCGATCATGTGTGTTTTAGAAATCATAATCATGTCTCTTAAACAGTGTTGTGATTTATGACCGATCTGTCTCTGTCCAAGTGTTGTCCTCAGTGACTGGGCAAATTTCAGGAAACCTGAAGTCACTGATAGGCATGCCCCTCTTCCTCTAAGCACCTCCTCCTCCTCCTCCAACACACCCACCACCCCTTCCCCCAGTTTTGTCTATCTGTGTGTCTCGCTGCCTTTTCTTATGGTCACTCTCCGGCGATTCATGTGTGCTTGAATATTCATGAATTATTAATGATCTGTGCCCTAGGAGCATATTCCTTTCAAAAATAAAATGAACGAAGAAACACTACTGAAAGAAAGAAAAATCCTTTGAAAAACAGACGGAGATTCTGAGAGAGGGAGAAAGAGAGATGGGAAGAGAGAGAGAGAGAGAGAGAGAGATGAAGAAGAAGAAGAAGGAGAAGAAGAAGGAGAAGAAGAAGAAGAAGAATGCGAAAGAAGAAGAAAGAATGCAAGAAGATGCGAAGAAGAATGCAGAAGAAGAAGATGCGAAGAAGGGAAGAAGAATGCGAAGAAGAAGAAAGAATGCGAAGAAGAAGAAGAAGAAGAATGCGAAGAAGAAGAAGAAGAAGAATGCAAGAATGCGAAGAAGAGAAAATGCGAAGAATGCAAGAAGAAGAATGCAGAAGAAGAAGAATGCAAGAATGCAGAAGAAGAATGCGAAGAAGAAGATGCAAGAAGAAAGAAGAATGAAAGAATGAGAAGAAGAAGAAGAAGAGAATGCAAGAAGAAGAAGAATGCGAAAAGAAGAAGAATGAAAAAAGAAGAAGCAAGAAGAAGAATCGAAGAAGAAGAAGAAGAAGAAGAATGCGAAGAAGAAGAAGCAAGAAGAATGCGAAGAAGAAGAAGAAGAAGAAGAAGAAGAAGAAGAAGAAGAAGAAGAAGAAGAAGAAGAAGAAGAAGAAGAAGAAGAAGAAGAAGAAGAAAAGAAGAATGCGAAGAAGAAGAAGAAGAGAAGAAGAAGAATGCGAAGAAGAATGCGAAGAAGATGCGAAGAAGAATGAGAAGAATGCAAGAAGGAATGGAAAAGAAGAAGAAGAAGAAGAAAAGAAGAAAGAAGAAGAAGAAGAAGAAGAAGAATGCGAAGAAGAAGAAGAAGAAGAGAAGAGAAGAAGAAGAAGAAGAAGAGAAGGAAGAAGAAGAAGAAGAAGAAGAAGAAGAGAAGAAGAAGAAGAAGAGAAGAAGAAGAAGAAGAAGAAGAAGAAGAGAAAAGAAGAAGAAGAAGAAGAGAAGAAGAAGAAGAAGAGAAGAAGAAGAAGAAGAAGAAGAAGAAGAAGAAGAAGAAGAAGAAGAAGAAGAAGAAGAAGAAGAAGAAGGAAGAAGAAGAAGAAGAAGAAGAAGAAGAAGAATGCGAAGAAGAAGAATGCGAAGAAGAAGAAGCGAAGAAGGAAGAATGCAAGAAGAAGAAGAAGAAGAAGAAGAAGAAGAAGAAGAAGAAGAAGAAGAAGAAGAAGAAGAAGAGCGAAGAATGCGAAGAAGAAGAGAAGAAGAAGAAGAAGCGAAGAAGAAGAAGAAGAAATGCGAAGAAGAAGAAGAAGAATGCGAAGAATGCGAAAGAAGAAGAAGAAGAAGAAGAATGCGAAGAAGAAGAATGCGAAGAAGAAGGAAGAAGAATGCGAAGAAGAATGAAGAAGAAAGAACGAAGAAGAAGGAAAGAATGCGAAGAAAAGAAGAAGAATAAGAAGAAGAAGAAGAAGAAGAATGCTAAGAAGAAGAAGAATGCTAAGAAGCGAAGAAGAATGCAAGAATGCGAAGAAGAAGAAGAAGAATGCGAAGAAGAAGAATGCGAAGAATGCGAAGAAGAAGAATGCAAAGAAGAATGCGAAGAAGAAGAAGAATGCGAAGAAGAAGAAGAAGAATGCGAAGAAGAAGAAGAAGAATGCGAAGAAGAAGAAGAAGAATGCTAAGAAGAAGAAGAATGCGAAGAAGAAGAATGCGAAGAAGAAGAATGCGAAGAATGCGAAGAAGAAGAAGAAGAAGAATGCGAAGAAGAAAGAATGCTAAGAAGAAGAAGAAGAAGAATGCTAAGAAGAAGAAGAAGAATGCGAAGAAGAAGAAGAATGCGAAGAAGAAGAAAAGAAGAATGCGAAGAAGAAGAATGCGAAGAAGAATGCGAAGAAGAATGCGAAGAAGAAGAAGAAGAAGAAGAAGAAGAAGAAGAAGAAGAAGAAGAAGAAGAAGAAGAAGAAGAAGAAGAAGAAGAAGAAGAAGAAGAAAGAAGAATGCTAAGAATGCGAAGAAGAATGCAAGAATGCAAAGAAGAAGAAGAATGCGAAGAAGAAGAATGCGAAGAAATGCGAAGAAGAAGAATGCAAAGAAGAATGCGAAGAAGAAGAAGAATGCGAAGAAGAAGAAGAAGAATGCGAAGAAGAAGAAGAAGAATGCGAAGAAGAAGAAGAAGAATGCTAAGAAGAAGAAGAATCGAAGAAGAAGAATGCGAAGAAGAAGAATGCGAAGAATGCGAAGAAGAAGAAGAAGAAGAATGCGAAGAAGAAGAATGCTAAGAAAAGAAGAAGAAGAAGTAAGAAGAAGAAGAAGAATGCGAAGAAGAAGAAGAATGCAAGAAGCGAAGAAGAAGAATGCGAAGAAGAAGAATGCGAAGAAGAAGAATGCGAAAAGAAGAAGAAGAAGAAGAAGAAGAAGAAGAAGAAGAAGAAGAAGAAGAAGAAGAAGAAGAAGAAGAAGAAGAAGAAGAAGAAGAAGAAGAAGAAGAAGAAGAAGAAGAAGAAGAAGAAGAAGAAGAAGAAGAGAAGAAGAAGAAGAAGAAGAAGAAGAAGAAGAAGAAGAAGAAGAAAAAGAAGAAGAAGAAGAGATGAAAAGAAGAATAAGAAGAGAAGAAGAAGAAGAAGAAAGAAGAAGAAGAAGAAAAAAAAAAGAAGAAGAAGAAGTAGAAGTAGAAGAAGTAAGTAGTAGTAGTAGTAGTATAGTAGTAGTGGTAGTAGTAGCAGTAGAAGAAGAAGAAGAAGTGTTTCTGGGGAAATAAAAGTACAAAAATGTTGCTATTCATCGACATATGGCAGACCATGAATGTCAAGGAACGATACGATTGAGATAAATACTTTCTCAAAAAGAAACACAAAACAAAACAAAACAAAACAAAACAAAACAAAAAACAACAACAGAACAATCCAACAAAAATAAAAAACACAAAAAGAGAAAAAGAAAAAGATGCAAACTGGATGTTAAGACAGCTCGTAAAGAAGAATCAAAATCAGATGATTTACAATGTATACTTTTTGTGTCTTTTTTAAATGTTATTCTGGTTCGCAAAATTATTATCGACCAAGGAAAGTTTCTTTTAGAAAGCAAACAAAGACAACAAAACATAGGCAAATAAGATTAAAAAAAAAAAAAAAAAAAGACATAATTAAATTGTAAAATGATAAATGACTAAAATAAAAAAGCATAAGACATTTTTCTTGGATAAATCATTGTTTCATAATTTTTTATCTATTGTTTGTCAGGTCATCATCATCATTGTGTGCCCTGCCGCATGGCGTTGGCGATCACGGCCCTCCGTACGAATCTATCCCTTGTCGCTGCAAGTACATCACCCCCCCCCCCCCTCTCTCTCTCTCTCTCTCTCTCTCTCTCTCTCAGCTCAGCACTCTGCAAGTCCGTCCACTATTTTCTCCCTGGGCTACCTGGTGTTCTCTTTCTTTCCAGCTTTCCTGTTGTGACCAGGTGCTCTAATTCTTCTTTCCTCATAAAATATTGCCCTATAATTGTTGCTTGTCTTTTCCTAATCTTCTTTATCAATGTTCTTCTTGTGTTTGCCTCCTTCAAGACTGTCTCGTTTGTTTTCTTTGCTGAGATCGGCATGTCATAAAGTTAACTGGACTTGATGTAAGAAATGTTCATTTGTTGCTGTTATCACCGGCGTAGACAGACTGGAAGATAAAGAATATATTTAGCAAAGAACGAATTTTGAGAGAAAGTGGAATCACTATTTTTCCAAAATTTCTACAGCCCTGAAAGATAGCTCGGTCGAGACAGGGCCTTACTAAAAGTAAAATCTGAATATGATAATTAGTAAAAAAAAAAAATTAAAAAAAAAAAAAAAAAATTAAATGCTAATATAATAACTGTTACGTATGGCACTTCTGAAAGATGAGTATTCTTGTCTGCATGCTTGTTCTTCTATACTTGCCTGCTTCTTCTCTTTCATTCCATAACTGCATTTCCTCCTTTCAGCCATTGCGGAGTACGATTCAATTACTTTGACCAAAAAAAAAAAAAAATGTGATTTTGCATTTCGCTTCCTTAGACAGACAAGAGATTGAATCAAGCCTAATTGCATCAAGCCATTTGAATTTGATTCATGTTCACAACGGTCAAACCCAGGCAAGAGAGAAATAGAGAGAGAGATGAAGAGAGAAAGAGAAAGACAGAAAGAGTGAGAGAGAGAGAGGACAGAGGTAGGAGAGAGAGAGGGGGAGAGAGAGAGAGAGAGACAGACAGACAGACAGAGAGACAGAGACAACAGAGAGAGAAAGAGAGAGACAGACAGAGACAGAGACAGACAGACAGACAGACAGACAGACAGACAGACAGACAAACAGATCGGAGGAAAAGAAGTTTCAGTTTTCCGAATATGGATTTAAAACTTCCGGACAATTTTATATGCACCATCTCCACCGCAAGTGCAATGTGGCAAAAGGGATCCGAATTAACGTGAATATGCCATGATAATAACAATCATTTCACTTGTAGAGCACTAAAGGTCCATGAACCAGAAAAAAAAACACGTAAAAAAAATCAGAACACGTATTTAATAAAACCAGACAAGACAGGCGCAAATTTTCGGCGAATTGGCCTTTAACCATAGAACGTAACTCTTGAGAGTTACGTAGGAATTATCTCCCATGTTGTAGAACTTCTCAAATCTAACACAGTTTGCGCTACCCATTCAGCTAGCATTGAAGCAGCTACAAAGCACAAAAACCGTAAAACTCAGAATATTCCTCTGAGGAATGGGTAGCTAGCTGAATGGGTAGGCGCAAACTGTGTCGTTAGATTTGAGAAGTTCTACAAACATGGGAGATAATTCCTACGTGACTCTCAAGAGTTATGTTCTTTGGTTAATATAAAAAAAATTCTCCCTGCTTCCCTCTCATGTTCTTTTGAAATTGGCCTTTGTCTAGCGTAGACGTAAGATCACAAATGAACAAACACCAAAAACAACAATTAGGAGAAAAAGACTGACACTTCCCTGCTTGCTTCGTGCAGTGGGAGAAAAGGACTAAAATGACATCATATGTTTCACAAGGTCCATGTCAAAAAGCAAGCTCACTGCACTTCGCAGGACCAGAACATTACCGAACTTTCAATGAAGCAAAAACGGACACTGACAGAACATGAAATGAAATCAAGCGCCAGAACGACTTACCGTGATACTGGACATCAACACTAAATCCTGATGAAAAA
>JAPXFY010000027.1:28906704-28909204 GCA_030674185.1 Monoplex corrugatus | reverse complement strand
AACTCAAAAGGGAAGCTGAGACAAAACTCGTGTTGACATCCTCTCCAGTTTCTATGCAGTCTGATTCCAAAGCAGTCTCAATGTCTTGTCCTCTGAAAGCGAAACGTCAATATGTCTGCCTGTCGTTCATTCCTTCGGCACGTGAAACACCCCCCCCCACACACACACACACACCCTCCCCACCTCACCTTCTCGCTCTTACCATCTTCCTCCCCCATCGTATTTTAACACCCCCTCCCCCATCCCAAGCTTTCTTCCTTTCCCCATTCTCACTTGTTCTTTTCCAATTCAATTACTTCTCTCTGTTCCTTTCATTTCTACTTGCATTCAGTGCATCTCGCTCTGAAGTTGACGTAAAGGATGTTTCTGAAAATAGAGCAAATGCACCACCTTGTATTTCTTTGATAGCAGGACAAATTAAGTGCGATTACTGGCCAGTGTTGAATTAAACGAAATGAACAAGCCATATCAAAATACTCTTGATTCTTTTCGTTAAACATTATTTGTACGTAACTATGATCTTGGGAATATTCTAAACCAATAAAAGCGTACAGTCATGGGTTTTCAGTGATCTAGTATTACACTCATGGGTTTTCAGTGATCTAGTATTACATTGAAGGGTTTTCAGTGATCTAGTATTATACTCATGGGTTTTCAGTGATCTAGTATTACATTGAAGGGTTTTCAGTGATCTAGTATTATACTCATGGGTTTTCAGTGATCTAGTATTACACTCATGGGTTTTCAGTGATCTAGTATTACATTGAAGGGTTTTCAGTGATCTAGTATTACACTCATGGGTTTTCAGTGATCTAGTATTACATTGAAGGGTTTTCAGTGATCTAGTATTATACTCATGGGTTTTCAATAATCTAGTATTACACTCATGGGTTTTCAATAAGCTAGTATTACACTCATGGGTTTTCAGTGATCTAGTATTGCATTGAAGGGTTTTCAGTGATCTAGTATTATACTCATGGGTTTTCAATAATCTAGTATTACACTCATGGGTTTTCAATAAGCTAGTATTACACTCATGGGTTTTCAATAATCTATCATTACACTTGGGTTTTCAATAATCTATCATTACACTCATGGGTTTTCAATATCTAGTATTACACTCATGAGTTTTCAATAATCTAGTATTACACTCATAAGTTTTCAATAATCTAGTATTATGCTCATGGGTTTTCAGTTATCTAACATTACAGATGGGTTTTCAATAAGCTAGTATTACACTCATGGGTTTTCAATAATCTAGTATTACACTCATGGGTTTTCTGATTCAGCTAAAAACCTTGGTGTCTGCATTGACTCTACCCTCTCCATGAACAACTTTGTTTCTCAAACTGCCAGATCTTGCTACTATCATCTCCATCGTATAAGCCTGATCAGGAAGTATCTCTCTGTCGAAACAACTGCAAAACTCGTTCTCTCCTTCATAATGTCTCGCATTGACTACTGCAATTCACTCCTGTCTGGTCTTCCTGCCTCCACCATTCACATCCTACAGCGCATTCAAAACAATGCTGTACGCCTTGTACTCAAAAAGAAAAAAGCTGACCACATATCTCCTCTCCTGGCACAACTTCACTGGCTCCCTGTATCAAAGCGCATACAGTACAAACTAGACACCATGTGCTACAAAAGCCTCAATAACGCAGCCCCCGATTACCTGTCAAGCCTACTTGAGATCTATATTCCCTCACGTACCCTCCGCTCTGCCTCCGATCCTCTGACTTTTCGCTTTCCACGCACTAAGCTCAATACCTATGGTCCACGAGCCTTCTCTGTTTCTGGTCCACTCTCCTGGAACAAACTTCCTCTCTCAGTCCGTCAGCAACCTACTTTTGCCTCCTTCAAGTCCGCTCTCAAAACTCACCTTTTCTCCTCTGCATAAAATCCTAACCTCACTCAACCCCCCTCTGCAGCCTGTCTCCGCTCGGAGGGGAATCACTTTGTTTTAATATATAATTGTATATGATGTGCTCTCTGTGGTTTTCCATTGGTTTTATTCTTGCTTTTATTGCTTTTATTCTTTTCTCCCCATTTGTGGCCATGCATGTGTGTGTGGTGTGTGTGTGTGTGTGTGTGTGTGTGTGTGTGTGTGTGTGTGTGTGTGTGTGCGTGTGTGTGCGTGCGTGCGTGTGTGCGTGTGTGTCTTTTCGGCGCTTGGATTTGATTTTGTCGAGATTTGCGCTATATAAATATTGTAATTATTATGTATGCATGTGCGTACGTACGTATGTATGTATGTATGTATACGCTTAGATTTATGTATGTATGTATGTATGCATGTATACGCTCAGCTTAGATTTATGTATGTAAGTATGTAGGCATGTATGTATGCATGTATACGCTCATATGTATGTAGGTTGTATGCATGTATACGCTCAGCGCTTAGATTTGATTTTATCAAGATTTTGCGCTATATAAATAAAATATATTATTATTATTATTATTATTATTATATTATTATTATTATTATTATATTATTATT
>JAPXFY010000027.1:28894204-28899204 GCA_030674185.1 Monoplex corrugatus | reverse complement strand
CATGTGTGTGTGTGTGTGTGTGGTGTGTGTGTGTGTGTGTGTGTGTGTGTGTGTGTGTGTGTGTGTGTGTGCGTGCGTGCGTGCGTGCGTGTGTGCGTGTGTGTCTTTTCGGCGCTTGGATTTGATTTTGTCGAGATTTGCGCTATATAAATATTGTAATTATTATGTATGCATGTGCGTACGTATGTATGTATGTATGTATGTATGTATGTATGTATACGCTTAGATTTATGTATGTATGTGTGTATGCATGTATACGCTCAGCTTAGATTTATGTATGTAAGTATGTAAGCATGTATGTATGCATGTATACGCTCATATGTATGTAGGTATGTATGCATGTCTACGCTCAGCGCTTAGATTTGATTTTGTCAAGATTTTGCGCTATATAAATAAAATATATTATTATTATTATTACTTGTGATTAATCGTTTTTCAGTTTTCGAGCAATGTGCATTTAATATGTGGGTTATGGCCATCAAAAAGTGTGTAAACGCAAATACCTATACCTTCAGCCTATGCGTAATTAAAGTTGGTACAAAAATAGAAAATAGATGGATAAAATAAAATAGAAATAAAAAGAGAAAAGAAATGATACTGGTCCATTAGAACATTGGAATCTATGAAGCACGTCAATCACATTCTGAATTGTTCGTTTATTAAAGGCTGCTGGAAAAAAACAACAACTAATGATTGAAGATATTATTGAAATCAATTATTGATTGAGTTGTGTAATTCCTTGTTGGCAGAATTTCCTTTTTGATATGATTGTGTATACTCACATAGAGAGAGACACACACAGACAGTTCTTGATAATATCCTTTTTATATCCTTTTCTTTCTAGAAGGGCACTTTCAAATTGATAAGGAACAAACAAACAAAGATCACTGTAATTTAGAGACAAAAAAACAAACAAAAACAAAACAAAAACAAAACAAAAAACAAAAAAGAACAGCAACAAAAAACAAATCAAAACAAACACAAAATCAAAAAGAAAACTAAACTAACAACCAACCATTAAGAAGGAAAAAAAAAAAAAACCCCAAAAAGATTCAAAAGAACACAAAATCAAAACTAATAACAAAATCAACAAGCAAGCAAACAAACAAATCAACGAGCAAGCAAACAAACAAACAAACAAACAAACAAACAAACAAACAAACAAACAAACAAACAAACAAACAAACAAACAAACAAATTATGGAGAGAATGCGCGTTCTGCTAATAGTCTCTGAAGTTTCTATTGCAGCCTAACTCAAAAAGTAATTTCCATTTCCTATTGTTGTCGTTGTTGTTCTGAAGAAGGCACAACATCATTACGCCTACAGCAAATTCCACCCATTCCTTTTCCATTAGCACTCATTATGTCCCTCTCTCAACTTGACATTCACAATATTGATGCAAATATAACCACAGTTGTGGCATGTTTCTTAAAACGATCATGTTAGTCCAACCTCCAAATAAATAAATAAATAAATAAAAATAAATAAATAAGTCATCATCATCATCATCAGGTGCCCTGCCGCATGGCGTTGGCGATCATGGACTTTCCATCTGTCTCTATCTCTTTGTTGCCTCAAGCATCTCCTCCACCCTCCTCGTCTTCAGCCACTCCGCAAGTCCGTCTAGCATTTTCTCCCTGGGTCTGCCTGGTGCTCTCTTTCCCTCCAGCTTTCCCGTTGTGACCAGGCGCTCCAAATCCTCCTTTCCTTATAAAATGGCCTATAAATTTTGCCTGTCTTTTCCTAATCTTCCTTATCAATGATCTACTTGTGTCTGCCTCCATCAAGACTGTCTCGTTTGTTTTCTTTGCTGTCCATGGAACTCTCAACATTTTTCTCCGAAACCACATCTCGGCTGCCTCAATCTTGTTCTGTCTTAAATAAATAAATAAATAAATAAGTAAATAAATAAGTAAATAAATAAATAAGTAAATAAATAAATAAATAAATAAATAATGGAGACTGCGCGACAGCATAGTGGAATGTAGTCTGCTCGCCTACCATAACAGTTTGAGTTTCTCAGTTGAGTTTCATTAAAAAAAAAAAGTATGATTATGTTTAATGCATAACGAGTCCAAATACACTTGGAGAATAGCGCTATACAGGAATGATTGATAGCAATGGTAATTCCATTAGAATCCAGACACAAACAAACCAGAACAACAGCCATGGAGAGAGAGACTTTGCATACTTTATTGACAAGCTTCTGAAATTTCCATACAACTTCATTCAAAAGCAGTCTCCCCCCCCCCCTTTTTTGTTTGTTTGTTCCAAGTCCTGTAAGCAAAATGCCAGTATGGCTCTTTGCCATTCTTTCCTTCTTTTGTCTGGTGTGCGTGTGTGTTGGCCTTTCACACTCCCTCCTCCCACCCACCCCCCACCCCCCCACCCCCCGTCCCACCTCAACTCCGTCCTACCCAACTTTTTTTTTCCCCTTTGTCTGTCATTTCAATCAGCGCCCACTGTGTCCTGCTCTCAGCTTGACAGAATATCGATGCAAATCATAACGACGGTCACGAGATGTTTCTTTGTATTTATTATGTTGTAGCTGAAATGCCTCTGATGGCGGAGTGACAAAAAAAAAACAAACAACACCACAACACACACACCACACACACACACAAACCACAACACACACACAACACACACACACACACACACACACACACACAACACACACACAAACCACACACACACACAAAAACCCCAAAAACACACCACACACAACACACACACACACACAACAAAAAACCCAAAACACACACACACACATAAACACACACACACACACACACACACACACACAAAACAAACACACACACACACACACACACACACAACACAAAACAAAACACACACACACACACACACACACACAAAACAAAAACACACACACACACACACACACACACACACACAAAAAAGCACACACACACACACACACACAAAACAAAACACACACACAAAACAAAACACACACACACACACACACACCACACGAATGAAGGATCCTGTTGCTCAGTTAGTTTCACACATTCATACCAACATGGCCGGCATGGTGGCCAAGTGGGTAAAGCAGACTTCCAGACAGAAGGTCTTGGGTTCCATCTGCTCGGACCTCTCTCGCCTAGTGTAATAAACGATGAAGGAGGGTGAAGCGAGCTTGATAACCATTACACTATTAAAACATAGTCTAGGTAGGGCCTCAGGACCTGGCCAGCTCATGGGTTTATTACGTACAGGCTTAAGGCTTGAGCCATGATCATCACACACATGGCACCTGTGACGTGACATTAGTGCATATGGAATTCGTTCCGAGCGCGGAGACGTCATCTTGAGAAACTGAAACTGAAAGTCTAGGTAGGGCTTCAGAACCTGGCCAGCTCATGGGTTTATGTGCAGACTTAAGGCTTGTGCTATGATCATCACACACATGGCACCAGTGATGTTAGTACGTATGGAATTCGATCCGAGCGCGGAGACGTCATCTTGAGAAACTGAAACTGAAACTGAAAAAAATCTCGGTAGGGCTTCAGGACCTGGCCAGCTCATGGTTTATGTGCAGGCTTAAGGCTTGTGCCATGATCACCATATACATGGCACCTGTGACGTGAAATTAATGCATATGGAATTCGTTCCGAGCGCGGAGACGTCATCTTGAGAAACTGAAACTGAAACTGAAACTGAAACTGAAAGAGGTTTTTTTTTTTTTTTTTTATCTCTGAGCTCAACATGTGTGCAGATCTGCCAGTACCTAAACCCCTTTTTGTGTGAATACGTATGCAGAATGTCAAATATGTACCTTAAAGATAATGTAAATTGTATCAGTGGCCGGCTTGTGGAAACATGAAAACACCCAATATGCGTGCCTATCAAAGATGCAGACTGTGCAACAACATGTTGGGCAGCGGTCAGCTTACCCAACGGCTTGACTTGTCCATACTCCATTAACCCTTTGTCTCCCACACCCTGTCCATCAATACCCAGCATTGTTAACCACGCTAGCCAAGCAAAAACTTAACCCTTTGACACCCTCACCCTATCCATCAGCTTTTAACAGGAAACTGGTGGACTGGGTGAGGGAATCAAAGCGTTAAGTTTTGCGGTTGGTGGATAGGGAACAGGATGTGAAAGGGTTAAAAAGCCTGATTCTGTGTATTGCACAGTTAGTTCAGATGTGTTTGGAGAATAACGATATTCAAGAACGATTATGATAATGTAATAATGATAATGATGATGATGATGATAATAATAAATAATAATGATAATAATGATGATAATAATATATAATGATGATGATGATGATGATGATAATAATAATAATGATAATAATGATAATAATAGTGATAATAATAATCATAATACTGATAAGAAAGAAGAAGAAGAAGAAGAAGAAGAAGAAAAAGGAAAAGAAAAAGAATAGTGAAAATAATAATAATGATGATAATAATAATAATAATAATGATAATAATGATGATAATAACAATAACAATATAATATAATAATAATGATAATGATTATAATAATAATGATATAATAGTTACAAAATAAAAAAGAAAGATAAGAAGAAGAAGAAGTAGAAGGACGAGGAAGAGGAAGAGGATGTAAATGATAATGATGATGATGATACTACTAGTACTAGTACTACTTTTACTACCACTACTACTACTAGCTACAACCACTACTACTACAACCACCACCACCACTATTACTACTACCGATGGTGATGATGATGATGATGATACTACTACTGCTATTATTACTACTATTACTATGGTATACTTAAGCACAATGGTCACAATTCTTCCAGTAATTCTCTGACAGATATCTTGAAGCTTGCACAAACCCCTATGTACTTGCGAGGTCTTGAAAATGGGTGAAGGAACGGGAACCGTGAAACACTGATACCACCAGAAGGACTTAAAAATTAACATGGGCATTGATTGCTTGACTGATTGATTTGGTTCAGTTTTTACGTCGACACCCACCTCAGGTGAT
>JAPXFY010000027.1:28879204-28889204 GCA_030674185.1 Monoplex corrugatus | reverse complement strand
GAGAAGAGCGAGAGAGAGAGAGAGAGAGAGAGAGAGAGAGAGAAAGAAACCCTTGCTGACAGGAATCTTGCATTCCAGGCGGTGTTTTTTCCACTAAGCCACACACACTCTATCTCGTTCTACCTCCTACCCCATCTTCTTTTCTGTCCTCCTTCCCTCATCTTGCTCCTTTCCTTTCAAATTTCGGACTCACTGTGTCTCCCTCTCAAACTGACATTAAGGGTATGTCCACAAATACGGTAAATGAAATAAATTTCTTTTGATAGGAAAGACAAATTGAATACATACATTTTTTTTTTTACAGGTTTGAGTATAACAAAATGGGCAAGCCATATTAACAGCCCTCATTTTTCTTTTTTAAACTGACTACAGATGTTTTGCATTATGCTGAGCTCTGGTGCATATTTCCAAACAAATAAGAAAACAAATTTAACCCAAATAAAGCTGTGAGCTCTTGATAGGTTAGCAGTGTTCATATGAAGTAAATGCAACAATGCAAGAGAAGGGTTTATCTATTCAAGCTTTCACAAATGTCGACCCATTCTTCACAAAAGGCACAATAAGTCTCAGTTTAGGCATTTTTAGGTTTTTGGTATCACTATAAAGTTTAGAATCTCAGCTTTCAAATGGTACTAAAGCTGAGTTTCAGGCTACAAAAACAAAAAGTTATGGGCTTTCAAAGATGAGAGGGGTCAAGTCAGCCATTTTGAGAAAAACAGTGTTGAAGAAAATAGGCCTGAATTGAAAAGGTATTGTCAGAAACTCCTTAGCAAGCAAGCATTAAATATCAACCAAATCAGCTGAAATTCCATACTTCCCTTGTTTACTTAATTGTCCATCAAAAAAAAACAAAAAGAAAAATAAATTTTAAGAAAAGCGTACTTTAATCACCAAAATGTTACGGAACTTGTGAATATTTTGAAAGGAGAAGAAAACATTAAAACACAAAAAGTGATACTTATCGATTGAATTTGACTTTATTGTGTTAGGACATGGTGTAAAAGTGGTTTTAAAGCATGAAAATGCAGAAATCTCAAAATCACTTATTGTCCCTGTTCAGGGATTTAAGCCCACAGCAGCAGAAGGCCTCACCCGACTTATTGTACCTTTAGTCAGAGCAGGTCACAAATGTTTATTAACCCTTTGACTCCTGTACCCTTTCCATCAATAGCAAAAACTTAACCTTTTGACTCCCTCACTCTATCCACCAGCTTCCTGCAGGAAACTGGTGGTGGATGAGATGAGGAAATAAAAGGTTTAAGTTTTTGCTTTGCTAGTTTCGTGGTTTCTAAGAAGGATGTCGAGAGAAAAGCAAAGAAAACAAACGAGACAGTCTTGATGGAGGCAGACACAATAGATCATTCATAAGGAAGATTAGGAAAAGACAGGAAACATTTATAGGCCATTTTATGAGGAAGGGGGATTTGGAGCACCTGGTCACAACGGGAAAGCTGGAGGGAAAGAGAGCACCAGGTAGACCCAGGGAGAAAATGCAGACGAACTTGCTGAGTGGCTGAAGACGAGGAGGGTGGAGGAGATGCTTGGGGCAACAAGAGATAGAGACAGATGGAAGTCCATGATCGCCAACGCCATGCGGCAGGGCACCTGATGATGATGATGATGAGTTTGGTTGACAATGCAGGATGCTAGTGTACAGGGTGAGGGAGTCAAAAGGTTGATAAGAGCATGCAGTACACGACTGATTGAAATCCCTCTATCCACAGGTGATACATCATTTGCAATACGTTGTTTGAGCAGTTTTAGCAGCTGTGCAGATGAATCTATGTCAACCTATTCGAATCCCCCCATCAGTCCCTTCAAAAATTATCATGGGATTGTTCGGCTCTAACCGGTTCTCCTACCTCAAGTTGGGCGTGCTATGGGCTCATTGGGGAAGACTGGGACCACACAGTCGAGTCTCATCCACTTCACGGATACGTCATTGAAGGTGTTGCCAACTCTTCTGACCAACACTGCTTGGTGTCTGTATCTCTCAGGCCTGGTTGACACTAGGATATGTTATGATAGCATGCGTAGAGTAGTATGGCTCTGTCACGCAGTCTCAATCCTAGATGGAACTCCATAGCGTCATGATTATCATCCTCATCGACATCATCATCATCGTATTGTAAAAAGTGTTCCAGTTTCTGTGGCCATTAAAGTGGCCTAGAAAAAACAATGAGACGAGAAACAAAAACAAACAAACAAACAAACAAACAAAAAAAAAAATAAATAAATAAAATAAAATAAAAAGGTAGGCACAAAGGTAACTTCCCTGAGTGAAATGATCCTAAAAAAAATCTGTCAACCTCCATTTGATTTCCTTTAAAACGAGCTACAAGGACACCAATGTAATGCAGTTTTTAAAAAAGCAAGGAAGGAATCCTTTATTTAATGTCTGTACACAATAGTGATTTTGACACTCACACACACACACACACACACACACACACACACACACACACACACACACACACACACACACACACACACACACACACACAGAAAAAAATAAAAAAAAAAGAAAATGGAGAAAAAAAAGGGAGTGGGAGTTTGAATGTAAGAAGGGGAACAATTGCAATTAATAATTCAGAACAATGAATTAACAGTGTCAATTAATAACATACAACAATTAATTAACTCTTCATAACAGTCTACCAACAGGGGGATCTGAGAATCAGCTAGACTACCGAAATAATATAATTATTTTCGTTGTAAAGGATATCTCTAAAGTCAGTAACTGAAAAATCGAGATTGTTATTTCTATATGTCGTGAATAAGATAGGACACTTTTATAATATGTCCATTACGGTTCACCTATTCGGTCTCTGAAAACTTTAACCTGTCTCAAGTCTCTGAAACTTAAGCTTAATCCAAACGCCTACGAGGATAAGATCTGCACAAACACTTTATCATATGGTTTTTTTTTTTATGCAAGCTTACAGAAACTTAAGTCTTGCCTGTGTTCTCTTAAAACACAACCTTTCTCTTCTAGTGCATGTGCACTTATTTCTCCTAGCCATCTTCTGTCTGTCCTTTTTCACTTTTGTTTTCATGAAGTCAGCCAAGGTTCTCTCCTCTCAGTCTGAGCATTCACAACACATCGACTCAGGCATAAACACAGCTATGAACGTTTCCTTTTAACGATCTTGTTATTCCAGTACTGAAGCAGACTCTCAGGGCAGCGCCGCTAAAAGCAACGTCGATTAACGAACGAGCGTGTTCTTTAGTGACTTGTTACGAACAGGAAAGTTCGTGTAAACAAATTTCAATTGAAAAAAGAAAAAAAAAAAGGTTCCCCATACCCATCTCCCATCTTCTCCTCCCCCTCTTCCCTACCCCCGCCTTCGTTTTCTGCGTAGCTGTTATCTTGAAAATAAAGGAAAGCTTGTTGTTGAAGTTGCTTTAGTCTTTACTTGTTTCGTTGTTATGGCATGAAGACACAGATACTGGCACACGTTTTACATATATATAATATATAATAATATAATCTAATATATATATATTATATCATTACACAGGTGCCTTGCCGCATGGCGTTGCGATTGTGGACTCCCATCTGTCTCTATCTCTTGTTGCCTCAAGCATCTCTTCCTCCTCCTTGTCTTCAGCCACTCTGCAAGTCCGTCTAGTATCTTCTCCCTGGGTCTACCCGGTGCTGTCCTTCCCTCCAGCTTTCCCGTTGTGAACCAGGTGTTCCAGTTCCCCTTTCCTCATAAAATGACCTATAATGTCGCCTGCCTTTTCCTAATCTTCCTTATGAATGATCTACTTGTGTCTGCCTCCATCAAGACTGTCTCGTTTGTTTTCTTTGCTGTCCATGGAACTCTCAACATCCTTCTTAGAAACCACATCTCGGCTGCCTCTATCTTGTTCTGGCTTTGTTTTTGACTGTCCAACAACCGTACAACACTATGGTTCTATATAACATTCAAGAACTCTCTTCCTGATGTTAATTGATATATATATATATATATATATATGCACAACATTCACAGGCATGCATACACTCTCACATATTTACATATGTACACACACAAATACACATATGCACACACAAACACACACATATCAGTTCATGTGAACGTCCTCTCCGCTTTTTACGGACAGTTTTAGTCGAACGCAGCTGAGACAAACATGGTGTCGACATTCTCTCAACTCTCTAATCGGCTTCATTCAAGAGCATTTTCTATTTCCTGTTTTTTTTTTTTTTTATTCTTTCTGAAGGCATAATGACAACACATCTGCTCGTTTTTCTTTTCTCTTCTGGTGTAAATGTCTTCTTAAAATCTCTCACCGCCTACGCTAGCCATCTCAACAAGTATTTCCTTTCTCTCTCTCACCTTTAATTTGAACACCATTGACATTTACAAATGTTCACACAACAGTGTGTCCTACACAAATAGACTAAAAAAAAAACTCAACACAAAGCAGTGTGCGTCCTACACAAATAGACTTAAAATCTATACACGAAGAAAGTGTCTTGTACAAACAGATTTTTAAAAATCTACACAAAATAAGGCGTGCCATACACAAAATCACCCCAAACATCTATGCAAAAAAATTGTGTCCTTCACAAAAACAGTTTAAAAATCTACACAAGAGAATTTGTCCTACACAAAAAGACACAAAAATCTACAACAAAAAAAGATCCAACACGAAATAAAAAAAAAGAAAAAAAATTTCACAAAAACGTGTGTCCCACACAAAACGGAGTTCAAAAAATCAAAAAAATTACAAAAGAGCGTCACACAAAAAGAGTTAAATTTATTTAAACAATTAAATGTGTCCCATACCAAAAGACTCTAAAACTCTACACAAAAAGAGTGTGGCCTGTTGACTTTCAGAAACCCACACAAAATAAGCCGCTTGAAAGAATCATATAATTCGGTCTTATATATTAAGTTAAGTTTAACAAGAGAAAAGCTATGTTTAAAATGCCCCCTGTTTAGAGCACTGCACAATATGTTCTGTGTTGTTCAGTATGAGGATATTATTGATAATGAGTGCATGGTGTTATTGGGTAAAATTAGTGAATGTGTGTTACGCGTATATATTTATTTCTTTTTGTACTGTAGAATTGCCAGCGCCAAGAGAAGTTAGGCGCACTATAAATGTACATTACTATTATTATTATTATATATCATTGTTATCATTGTTGTTGTTGTCATTATTATTATTATTACTATTATTATTATCATTATATTATTTTATCATCATCATCACCATCATCATATTATTATTATCATTTTAATTATCATCATTATTATATATAGTAGTAGTAGTAGTAGCAGTAGTAGTAGTAGCAGTAGTAGAGCAGCAGTAGTAGTAGTAGTAGTAGTAGTCTGCTTGTTATCAAAACAAGCAAACAAACGAACAAACAAACAAAAACATACATGTACGTGTCTGTATGTATGCCTAAGTAGATATGCATAACTGTATGGTTTTGTTATCATATGTGCAGCATTGTGTATGTATCAATGGTGCTACTGCTCCTTGTTACTAAGTTTAAAGAAAAGAGTCCAAAACCCAAACAACCAAAAAACTCACCAACCAACTACCAACCAACTCAACCAACTACCAACCAACCAACAACAACCAACCAACCAACTACCAACCAACAACACAACCAACCAACACCAACCAACCAACAACCTAACACCAACCACCAACCAACCAACCACCAACACCCAACCAACCAACCAACCAACCAACCACACACCAACCAACCAACCAACCAACCAACCAACCACAACCGAACAGCCGGCCGGCCGTCCAACCAACTAATCAAACAAACAAAGAAAATGAGAAAGAAGGAAAGAAAGGCAGACAAAAAAAATAAAAAAATAAGAAAGAAAGAGAAAAGAAGGAAATACAGACAGACAGGCAGAAAGAAAGAAAGAAAAAGAAAGAAAACAAGAAGAAAGAAAGAAACAAACAAACAAACAAACGTCAGCACAACTTATTGTTGTACATTTGGACATTCAGTGTCGTGAAAATGACCATGTATAAAAAAAAATAGAAAGAAGGAAAGAAAGAGAAATAGAAAACAAACAAATAAACAAACAAACAAACAAACAAAACAAACAAACAAACGTCAGCACAGTTATCGTTGTACATTTAACATTTAGTGTCGTGTAAAATGGCCATACATATTCAAAGTTTAGAGAGAGAGAGAGAGAGAGAGAGAGAGAGAGAGAGAGAGAGAGAAGAGGTGAGGAGGAGTAGAGAGAAGAGAGAGACAGAGACAGAGACAGAGAGACAGAGAAACAGAGAGAGAGAGAGAAACAGGCAGGCAGGCAGGCAGACAGACAGAGACAGAGAGAGACAGAGAGAAAGGGAGGGAGAGACAGAGACAGAGAGAGATAGAAACAGAGACAGACAGACAGAGAGATAATAAAGAAGAGAGTGACAGAGATAGATAGATAGACAGACAGATAGATAGATAGATAGATACATAGATAGATAGACAGACAGACAGACAGGTAGATAGATAGATAGATAGATAGATAGATAGATACAAGATAGATAGATAGATACATAGATAGATAGACAGATAGATAGATAAGAGAGAGAGAGTAAAAAAAAAAGAGAGAGAGAGAGAGAGAGAGAGAGAGATTCAACTGGAGACAAGCACTGTGTTGGCATTCTCTCAACTTTTCTAATCTGCTTCGTTCAAAAGCACTCTGCATGTTATGTTTTCTGAATTGCATACCATCTATCTGTCTGTCTGACCTAGTTTTCTCTTGTATGCATATCTCTGACTACCTACACTAACCTCTTCAGCTTAATATGTTCTTTCGCTCACTTGTCTGTTTTCAACATCTTTTCCCAACGTGTCCTGTTGACATTTTGAAAATCTCCACCAAAAGAGCATTGAAACAATTCCTTGAGGTGATCAGATACATTCTGCTGAAGGTTATGTTTAACAAGACAGAAAAAAAAGAAGAAAAATAAAACAAACCTAAAAATGTTATATTCACTATGCAGTTAGATATAGATTTGTAATTTTTTTGTAATATTGAAAACAGATAATTTCCAATAAATCTTAAAACAGTCCAAAATATTACGAAATCCAAAACAAGTGCAACTGCCCACGTTCGAGCCAACAGGAACCAGAAAAACACGAAAATAGAATCAGAACGCGAATTTAATACAACCAGACAAGACAGGCGCAAAAGTTTGGCCAGCTGGCCTTTGTCAAGCGTGAATGTATGATCATAAACGAAAAAAAAAAACCCCACACAAAATACAAAAATTAGGAGAAAAAGAGTGAAACTTCCATGCTGCTTTGTTCAGTGGGAAGAGTCCAGAATATATTATAACTGTATGCATGTATTGAATTTATTAATAGCCCAACAGAACAATAAATCAGCCTTACCTATCAAATTCATAAACTTTTGCATTCATTCGACTATATTATGTTTATTTTTGTGCATGTAAGTTCTCACAGTTCCTCAAGACAAGAGACTCAAACAGTGCATCATTAATTTCCCTCCTATATTAAATTTCCAATATTTCCACCATAACCCAACTCAAGAAAAACAATAATAGTATGGCATAACCACTTTTACATTATAGAATATATTTGTCTCCCCTCTATCCTAGTTATCAGAATACACATCTGAAATTTGATCCTGCTCAACGCCTCATTAAGGACCTTGTCGACTATTTTACCCCCCACTAAGTGTTGTGCATTCATTCTTTCTTGTCTTTTGTATACGCTTCACAAAGCCCAGTTCACCGAAAGTTTGCGCCTGTCTTGTCTTGTTATATCAAATACGTGTTCTGGTTCTATTTTTGTGTTTACGGTTCCAAAATACAACAAACTGAAACAAACAAAGACACAAACAAAGAAGAAAAAACTTGGCCACACACACATACAAGCCCACTAGTACATTGGAGTGAAGTGTGAGAAAATTAAACAAAGAAAGAAAGAAAAAAGAAAGACAGAAGGAAATAAAGAATCAAAAGACAGACAGTCAACCAACCAGCCAGCCAGCCAGCCAACCAGCCAACCAGCCAACCAACCAACCAAACAACCAACCAACAATCAAACAAACAGGAACAAAAAAGCAAAAACAAACAGAGAGAAATGTCAGCATTGAGGAGATATGCCTGGTTGGCTGAGCTAAAAGAAATACAAATTTAATTCGAAATTATTGTCTTATTGTTTAGCGTGTGATACGCACAGAGAGAGAGAGAGAGAGAGAGAGAGAGAGAGAGAGAAAGAGCGAGAGAGAGAGAGGGCGAGAGAGAGAGAGGTGTGTGTGTGTGTGTGTGTGGTGGTGGTGGTCTTTCATTTAATGTTTATTCCCTAAAAAAAAATGTGTGTTGTGGTGTATGTGTGTGCGTGTATGTGTGTGTTGTGTGTGTGTGTGTGTGTGTGTGTGTGTGTGTGTGTGTGTGTGTGTGTGTGTGTGTGTGTGTGTGTGTGTGTGTGTGTTGAAGCTTCATTCCAACTGTGAGGAAAACAACCTTTTGAAATGGAAACGTACAAGAGCTAAAGGGGTCCAACACATTTCAATGATGGTTTTACCACAAAGAAAACAAGAGTTGTAACAAGATAGCAGCAATGCTGAGGCAGCAACTCTTTACGTCCCCAGCCTCCAAAGTATTGTGTTCCACTGAATTCAACAGAAGCTGAAGCAACATTCGTGCTGATACCAGCACACCATTTTCTGTATGCAGTTCAATTCAGAATCAATACATGAGATAAGTATTCTCTTGGGATCGGATGTGTTTTTCTCCCTATTTCAACCCTTACTTCATATGGGGAACGGAACTGCAGATACAGAGATACATTTCATTACGATAATATAGTCTTTGTGTTTTATTGACAGTTTGATACAGGGATAAACTCTAAGCCCATTCACTTAGTAGAATCCCCCAAGACTTTGCTAGTGTTTGGGAGTTCATGCACAGGTCTGAAAGCTTGTGGCTTAGGCCAGGATCATCTTGGATCTTGTCTATCTGTGGCCACAAAGCATCAGGAATTTATTCCGAACCTGGAGACGACATCTTTAGAAACTGAAAGTTATTGTTATCGATATTTTTGCTTAAAGCCCAACCGACTGCGTAGAGCCATATCAGCGCTATAACCGTTTTAAAACACGCGCAATCGCTTCAACAGGAAAAAAGAAAAAAAAAAAAGGGGTGGGGGGTAAATTAAGTACGCTTGTCAATTGCTTCCTCATACCTCACTTCCCTAGAGCCTAAAAATACACTTAATACTTGTACCCAATCATCAATCGTAAGAGACAATATGTAAGCCTATATCGAACACATACGGGTGAAAGGACACAAGGCAAATATAGGAGAAATGACAGAAGCGAAGGAGGAAGAAAGAAATAAGAAGTGACATATAAAAGGAAATTCAGACAGAATTTCCAGAAAGTGGGATACTTACTTAACACTAATTTCCATTAACTATACTGAAACTTAGTATCTTATTCTTTCCATTTCTATACTGAAATCTCTCAATTATTCTTTTTCTTCAATCTCTTTCCTCTCTTTCTCTGTCTGTCTGTCCTTCTCTCTCCCTCTCTCTCTTTCTCTGTCTCTCTCTGTGTCTTCATGGTCTGTCTGTCCTCTCCTCTTTCTTCTTTGTCTGTCTGTCTGCTTGTGTGTCCTTCACCCATCATCTCACACATATCAAAACATCCTACTACACATCTGTAACTAACCTTTTCATCTAATCTCATGAAACTACTCCTCTCTCCCTCTCTCTTATTCTCTCTCTCTCTCTCTCTGTCTCTCGTATCTCTCTCTATATCCCCCCTGATGTGTCGACGTAAAACCTGAACCAACCGTAACCCAATCTCTCTATATCCCTCTCTGTCTGTTTCTGTCTATGCCTCTCTCTCGTTCCTCTCTCTCTCTCTCTCTCTCTTCTTTTCTTAGTCTCTTTCTTCTCTTTTCTCTCTCTCTCTCCTCTCTCTCTCCTCTCTCTCTCCTCTCTCTCTCTTTATTCTCTATGTTTCTTTCTCTCTCACTTTCT
>JAPXFY010000027.1:28864204-28871704 GCA_030674185.1 Monoplex corrugatus | reverse complement strand
ACACACACACACACACACAACACAACACACACACACACACACACCACAAACCACACACACACACACACACACCCCACACACACACACACACACACACACACACACATAACACACACACACACCACACACACACACACACACCACATACACCAAAACACACACACACACACATACACCACACACACACACACACACACACACACACACACACACACACATTCTGTTGTCTGTGGTATCTAGCAGACTCATTGAACCTATACAATACCATAGGTGAGCTGGCGGAGATTCTAAAGTGAAGGGTTAGGGGTGGGAATGCAAAGTGAGGGAGGGAGATAGGACAAGATTCATAAAATACTGACCTGATATCAGCAGAATGATTTAGAGCAATAATCAGAGCCATATTTTGTTTTGTTTGTGTGGCCTTCTTCATGAGACATTCGTTCAGGAATATACATGTATACATACATGTGTGTATAGATATGTATTATGTATTTATGTATATGTACATGTATATATATATATATGTATATCTATCTATCTATCTATCTATCTATCCATCTACCCATCTATCATCTATCTATCTCTCTATCTCTCTCTCTATTTATCTATATCTGTCTATTTATCTATCTTCTATCTATCTATCTATATATTTTGTTTTGTTTCGTTTGTGTAAACTTCTGAACAAAAGTAAAACTTCATGGCAATAATCATATAATTGAGTTGAACGTAATGTTTCACAAGATCTTGGAAAAGCCGCACTGCACATTTTCAACTTTCTCTTTAAAAGAAAAGTTTGAGCTGTTCTGCTGGGTTTGATGCTTCGTCATACAGAGAATAAAAACCCTTTAGATGTGCGTTTCATCTAAGCTTCGCATACATGTATTTCTTCTTTATCGTGTTTCGTATACGTCTGACAAAGGCCAGTTGGCTGAAAATTGTTTGTTCTATTAAACACGTGTTCTGCTTCCACTTTTGTTGTGTTTTTCTCGTTTCTAGACTACCAAAGACAGTTACAACAGATCTTACGTGCTGTGATTCCGAAGAAGCTTCAGTTGAAATAAGACCGCGACGTGTAACGAGAACAGTGGTAGCCTAACACAATGGCTAAAACAGATTTTTTTTAAGTGTTGCACATCTTCAGTATTGTCAGAAGTTCCCGAGAACGTGCTGTTTGCACACCTTTTCCCACATCATCATCATCATCAGGTGCCCTGCCGCATGGCGTTGGCGATCATGGACTTCCATCTGTCTCTATCTCTTGTTGCCCAAAGCATCTCCTCCACCCTCCTCGTCTTCAGCACTCCGCAAGTCTGTCTAGCATTTTCTCCCTGGGTCTACCTGGTGCTCTCTTGTTGAATGCTATCACATCAATAGATTAGATTACCCGCTTGTTCTTCTCCTGGTCTGCTGTATGTATCTCTTTCAAATCCTTCTTCGCCTACACTGCCTTCCTCGGCTACTATTCCTGTTCTTGTGTCTCTTCTTCTCTTTCAACTGTGTTATTCGTCCTACTGACATTTAAGGAACATACATCACCTGATGATGCAAACAGCACGTTCTCAGGAACTTCTGACGTTTACCCACATGTAATCCAGTTATCAATCGTGACAGAAAGTATGTGTAAAGCTGACTGTCAGTAATAGGAAAGAATCATCAGGTTTTATGAACACTATTTTTGATATGCGAATGTGCATTTTACAGCTACATATCTTAAGACATTTTTACGTTTAGCATTTTACAACTACATGTCTTAAGACATTTCTACATTTCTTATTACTGTGATTGTCTAAACCATTGGCTCCGACCAATTTGGAAGGTGTATTCTGTTTTCAGGAAGAAATATTGTCTTGAAAGTAGTTCAAGGCTATCTTCTCTTCTCTCTCTCTCTCTTATTTCTCTGCTTGTACTTTTTTATGGTATTGCTGGGAGATGGGGGTCATCGCTATCATCAGTTTAAGCCGGTTAATCAAATGCTTAAGGAAACAAAAGAGAATGAAATGGTGAAGTCGTGGCCATTACGAGCATAAAAAAGTGCTGTAAATGTCAGTATATCGTCACAGCCTCAAGAGGGGAAAAGACAGAGAGTTGTTTCCCTTGCAAATGGCCACAAACAGACAGAAAGACAGTAAGACAAAAACAAGCAGACAAAATACATTTTTACTCGACAGTATAAACCTTTTTGTTTTTGCTCTGTTCGTATCATTGCAAGGAAGATAACCCAGCTTTTCTCCCTTGGGGTTGTTATAGTCTACTCACATCTACTTTTATTTGGCGATGCGATTCTTGGCGGTAGTTTCTTTTCCTTGCTTCCTTTCGTTTTTATTAACACGTAAAAAAGTGTTGGATAGTGCAGAGTTCATGAGCTCCAACATCAGGCAGGCCAAAGCGTTTTTTCGCTTAAGGTCACCTGACCAGGGTCATCGAAAAATCAATGAAAAATATAATAAAAAGAAGAAAGAGAGAAAGAATGTCTTCTTCTTCTGTTGTTGTTCTTGTTCTTGTTCTTGTTCTGTTTCTTGTTCTTCTTCTTCTTTTCTTCTTCTTCTTCTTCTTCTTCTTCTTCTTCTTCTTCTTCTTCTTCTTCCTTCTTCTTCTTCTTCTTCATCTTCTTCTTCTCTTCTTCTTCTTTCTCTTCTTCTTCTTCTTCTTCTTCTTCTTCTTCTTCTTCTTCTTCTTCTTCTTCTTCTTCTTCTCTCTTCTTCTCTTTCTTCTTCTTCTTCTTCTTCTTCTCTTCTTCTTCTTCTTCTTCTTCTTCTTCTTCTCTTCTTCTTCTTCTTCTTCTTCTTCTTCTTCTTCTTCTTCTTCTCTTCTTCTTCTTCTTCTTCTTCTTCTTCTTCTTCTTTCTTCTTCTTCTTCTTCTTCTTCTTCTTCTTCTTCTTCTTCTTCTTCTTCTTCTTCTTCTTCTTCTTCTTCTTCTTCTTCTTCTTCTTCTTCCTTCTTCTTCTTCTTCTTCCTTTCTTCATCTTCTTCTTCTTCTTCTTCTTTCTTCTTCTTCTTCTTCTTCTTCATTCTTCTTCTTCTTCTTCTTCTTCTTCATCTTCTTCTTCTTCTTCTTCTTCTTCTTCTTCTCTTCTTCTTCTTCTTCTCTTCTTCTTCTTCTTCTTCTTCTCTCTTCTTCTTCTTCTTCTTCTTCTTCTTCTTCTTCTTCTTCTTCTTCTTCTTCTTCTTCTTCTTCTTCTTCTTCTTCTTCTTCTTCTTCTTCTTCTTCTTCTTCTTCTTCTTCTTCTTCTTCTTCTTCTTCTTCTTCTTCTTCTTCTTCCTTCTTCTTCTTCTTCTTCTTCTCTTCTTCTTCTTCTTCTTCTTCTTTCTTCTTCTTCTTCTTCTTCTTCTCTTCTTCTTCTTCTTCTTCTTTCTTCTTCTTCTTCTTCTCTTCTTCTTTTTCTTCTTCTTTCTTCTTCTTCTTCTTCTTCTTCTTCTTCTTCTTCTTCTTCTTCTTCTTCTTCTTCTTCTTCTTCTTCTTCTTCTTCTTCTTCTTCTTCTCTTCTTCAGCTTCTTCAGCTTCTTCTTCTTCTTCATCTTCTTCATCTTCTTCTTCTTCTTCTTCATCATCTTCTTCTTTTCCGGTTATCACTTTTGCCTTTTCGATTTTATCTTTGATGTGTATGTGCACCTTGTTTTGCCCCATATTGTGCAGGCAGGATATTGTAACACGGACTGCACCGCATACTCTGTGTTCGTTGAGCGTACGTGCTAGATATGTTCATGCGTCTATATGCCGGCCACTGACTTACAAGACTTGTATCGCACATTTTTCATACCATGCATGTGTAGATACATGAGAAGAACACGGACCTCATGGCAACCATCTTTCAGGGGAGAAAAAACAGTGGCAAAAAGGAAGAAAAGAAGTCAGACCTCCAGTCTCATACATCGAGAACATCACCAACCAACGTCAGTGGCCTAAATATTCAAGAAACCGTCCACAAAAGTCAAGACAGAGCGGGGCGTGGAGGGAGATGGTAGCATCCAGATGTGCAGCAGGCCAACACCGAACCCGGTGACGCCGACAGGTGAGACAGGTGAGACAGGTGAGACAGGTGAGACAGGTGAGATATACAATCAGGGGGGGGGGGGGAGGGGGATTTAGGCACTGACAAGTCTGGACACATGTTATTGACATGGGAGATCGGAAAAAAATCTCCACCTTTTTACACACCAATCTGAGATGTCTGGGCGGATAGAACCCAGGCCCTTCCGACTGGATGTCCCACGTTTACCCATTCGACTGCTGGGCCTGTCAAATAGGAATGTTTAATTTAACCCTTTGACGCCTGCACCCTGTCCATTAGCATTCAGCATCCTGCGTTGTCAACCATGGCAGCAAAGCAAGAAAGTAACCCTTTGATTCCCTCACCCTATAACAATAATAATAATAATAATAACAATAATAATAATAATAATAATAATAATGATAATAATAATAACAATAATAACAATAATAATAATAATAATAATAATAATAATAATAATAATATAATAATAATAATAATAATAATAATAATAATGATAATAATAATAATAATAATAATAATAATAATGTTTTTTTGTATAGCGCATATTTCATATAAAAACATGCTCACCAGCGCTTTACATTTCGCAAAAAAAAAAAGCATATGGTGATAAAAATGTTCACAATTACGTACACAATAAGAAAATAACAAACATTAAAGCTATATATACAAGTAAGAAGACACACAAGAAACCACAAAATATTAAACACTGACTTATGTAATAAGAAAATAACAGATTTTTCATATGAATAAAGAGGCATACTGTATTTATATATTCATGCGTGTGCGTGCGTGCGTGCGTGTGTGTGTGTGCGTGTGTGTGTGTGTGTGGTGTGTGTGTGCGTGCGTGTGTGTGTGTACGTGTGTGTGTGTGTACGTGTGCGTTGCTGTGCGCGTGTGTGTGTGCACGCAGGCCCCTGCACACATGCATGTGTAAGAATATGTGTGTGTGTGTGTGTGTGTGTGTGTGTGTGTGTGTGTGTGTGTGTGTGTGTGTGCGTGCGTGTGCTATGTTTGCATGTGTGTGGAGAGGGTTAGGGAGTCAATAGGTCATGTCAACATTACAAACTGGCCTGTTTGCTGCCCATCGTAATGTTTGCATCATTCTGGTGGTGTGACATCTTAATGTTTCATGGGTCCCTCTTCCCCCTTTCCCCATTTCAAGACCTTGCCAACACATAGGGTTTTTGCGCAGGCACTGGAAGTCTGTCAGATAATTTGCTGGCAGATTTGAGTGGAGCGTATGTGGAGTTTTCCGAGTGCAGTGAATCCGTCTTGAACAAACTTATCATCATCATCATCAAGTGCCTTGCCACATGGCGTTGGCGATCATGGCCTTCCATCTGTTTCTATCCCTTGTTGCCGCAAGACACCTGTTCCACCCTCTCTGTCTTCAGCCACTCGGCAAGTCCGTCCAATATTTTCTCCCTGGGTCTACCTGGTGCTCTCTTTCCCTCCAGCTTTCCTGTTGTGACCAGGTGCTCCACTTCCCCTTTTCCTCATAAAATGGCCTATAAATGTTGACTGTCTTTTCCTAATCTTCCTTACGATTGATCTTCTTATGTCTGCCTCCATCAAGACACGACAAACTACAAACTACAGTGTTTTTTTTGTTTTGTTTTGTTTTTTTTGTTTGGTTGGGTTTTTTTTGCAGTTGGTGGATAGGGTGCGGGAGTCAAAGGTTTAAACGTGTGTGGGACTGATGCTAAAATCGTGGCAAATTGCCATGGCAAGTGGCATATCGGTAATAATATACAGCAGGCAGAATCACAGATACCATCTGTTAGCTCCTTTATTCAGCCGATATTCCATGCCCACGCATCGCATTTCTGAGAGAACTCGACCAAGAACACAGTTTTGTTTTTCAGGATAGTGACATATGCAAATTGATGCTTTTTTGTTATACATCTGGCCTTACAGGACGGGGAGAGGAGAAACGACAGAGAGAGAGGGGGGGGGAGAAGGAGAAAGGGGGTAGAGAAAGAGAGAGAGAAAGAGAGGGAGGGAGGGAGGGAGGGAGGGAGAGAGACAGACAGACAGAGACAGAGAGAAAGAGACAGAGACAGAAAGACAGACAGACAGAGATAGAGAGAGACAAACAAACAGATAGACAGATAGATGGATAAACAGAGAGACAGACAGACAGAGACAAAGAACCAGAGAGATAGAGAGACAGAGACAAAGACAGACAGAACAGTGAAAGATAGATAGATAGATAGATAGACAGACAGACAGATAAATAGATAGACAGATAGATAGATAGATAGATAGAGAGATATAGAGACAGAGAGACAGACAGACAGAGAGACAGACAGACAGAGATAAACAACCAGACAGACAGCCAGCCAGACAGCCAGACAGACAGATAGACAAACAGATTGACAGAGACAGAGGGATAGAGACAGAGAGATAGAGATACTGAGACAAAGAGAGAGAGACGGAGACATGATAATAGACAGATAGATAACAGATAGACAGACAGACAGACAGATAGATAGATAGATAGATAAATAGATAGATAGATAGATAGTTAGCTAGAGATAGATAAATAGATAGATAGAGAGAGAGACAGACAGAAACAGAGACACAAACAGACAGACAGAGACACACAAGAGAGACAGAGAGACAGACAGACAGGCAGACAGAACGACAAAGAGAGAGAGAGACAAAGAGAGAGAGAGAGAGACAAAGAGAGAGAGAGAGAGAGGCAGAAACGAAATGAATTGGAATGAAATGAAACTTTATTTTCCCGCTCGATATATCTTAGTCAAGTCAATCATAATTGCACTTCCAAAGAACGCAGGGGACTATAGAATGCGTACAACCAGCTCGATGATAAATATTTCATTGAGAATAATCACGATGAAGACAATGAATAGAATCAAACCAGAGATAGCAGAAGAACAATGTGGATTTGTTGAAGGGAAAGGAACTGTCAATGTGATATATATCCTAAGAACTCTCATGAAAAAAAAAAAGATCAACTGAGTGGAATAAGGATTTATATTTATGCTTTGTTGATAATGCCAAAGATTTGGATCGGGTAAGATACGAAGATAAATCAAGGTGACAATGCTTCTTCGACAGAACACAACCACACAACTGAAACACACAAAAAGTCCTGCGGGCATAACAAATTAAAAAACAAATAAATTCGTCTGAACACAACGAAGCAAACAGCAAATAAAACACGAACGAACAAAACAAAAAACAACAACAACAACAACAAAAACCACCTCCACTAGATGGGCCGGAAAAACGCAAGTCTCACAAGCCGACAACTTCCGTCGATTTATGTGTCCAGAAAGGAGAAGTCCCCCGTATGTAGACCAGAGAACCCGGATGTTGCAATAGCAGTAGTACAAATCGAACTGATACTGATTAAACCGCACGGCTAACGCTGGTTGCCAAGGCAACAAAGTAGACACGCCAACATTGACGCTGGAATGAGAAAAGGAAGAGAGAGGGGGAGGGGGAGGGAGTGAGAATG
>JAPXFY010000027.1:28856704-28859204 GCA_030674185.1 Monoplex corrugatus | reverse complement strand
TACACCCCGTTCTGGAACGAAGAACTTCAGACAGCGGAAGAAAAGCTCAACTGGGCGAGGGAAAAAGCAGAGCAAACTCCATCCCAAGAAAACCACCTGAGGCTACAAGAAACCAAGGCCAAGTACCTCAGAACCAAACTTGAAAACAAGAGAAAGAGCTGGAGGCAAAAGACAGCAAGCCTGAATATGGAGAAGGACACCACAAAGCTGTGGAGACTGACCAGGGCTCTAAATGAAGAAGATAGCAGAGGGCAGAAGATCACTCTAGAAGAAGATGGGGAAATTCTCACAGGCAAAAGAGCAGCCAACGCATTTGTAAGCTCATATGCTAAAGAAAGTGATCTTGAGATACAACCACAAGCCCAAAAAGAGTCAAGACAAGAACAGAAAGACAGAGCAGAAAGCAACACCACCCATCCTGCTATGACAAAAGAACTCACGCTGGAGGAACTGAGAACAGCCATCCAAAAGTTGAAGAAGAAAACATCGCCGGGCCCCGACGGCATTACAAATGAAATGCTTCAACACCTGGGGAACACTGCCATGAAGAAACTCCTGGACATTTTCAACCTCAGCTGGCGCACAGGAGAGGTACCACAATGCTGGAGAGACACACAAATGATCCCCATCCTGAAGAAGGGCAAGAACAAAAACAAAGTCCGAAGCTACCGCCCTATCAGTCTCACTAGCTGCATCTGTAAGACCATTGAGCGCATCATCAATCAGCGCCTGCAGTGGTACCTTGAGACAAACAGCATCATTGTCCCAGAACAAGCAGGATTCCGGAGGTACAGGAGCACCGAGGATCAGACTACCCATCTTGCCCAGGTGATCGAAGATGCCTTCCAAGGTCAAAGGGTTGTCCTGTCAGCCTTCATTGATCTACAGAGGGCCTTCGACAAAGTTTGGAAGGATGGCCTCCTGGTCAAACTGCTCCGAAGTGGCATACACGGGAACATGTACCAATGGACGAAGTCCTATCTCCACAACCGACGAGCAAGAGTTGTTGTGGACGGGTACAAAGGCCGAAGAGTGCTACTGAGACACGGAGTACCACAGGGAGGAGTCTTATCTCCGACGCTCTTCATCCTCTTCATCAACGACCTGACTGCAGAGCTCCCAAAGGGTGTCCATGCCGCCCTGTACGCCGATGATCTGGTACTTTGGAGCACTGAAGAGCATGTTACGACCGCTACCTACCGAATGCAGCTCGCCCTGGACGGACTCGCAGATTGGGCCAACACCTGGTGTATCACCATCAATAAAGACAAGTCTGCGGCCACCCTGTTCTCCCTCTCCACCAAAGCCAAGATGCATAGACTGACTCTCGGAGGCGCTCCACTGCGGTTTGAAGACCAACAAACATACCTGGGAGTAACTTTCGACAAAAGGCTCACATGGAATGCACATATTCAGACAGCAGAAGCAAAAGCCCGGAGAAAGCTCAACATCATGCGGAAGCTGGCTGGAACACAATGGGGGGCAAACGAAAACATCTTGAAGACTGTGTATCAAGGCACCGTACGTCCACACCTCGAGTACGGCTCCAGCTCCTGGATGACGGCAGCACAGACCCACCACCAAAAGCTTGACAGGGTCCAGAACCAAGCACTGCGCATCATCACTGGTGCAATGAGATCAACACCCATTCAAAAGATGGAGGTGACTACGGGCATCCCTCCACTGAGCAAAAGAAGAGAGAAGAAAACCCTGACCCACCTCACCAAAGTCCAGGCCTCAAAAGAACATCCTATGAACAAAAGAATCCAAGAAGCGACATCTGGGAGACTGAAGAGATCCAGTTTCGTCAGAGAATCAAAAGCTGTGCAAAGAAAACACAAAGACTCCCTACCAACCAAGGTGGAACCACTCGACACCACCAGTGAACCACCACCTTGGGAGAGAAGACAGGAGCGCATTACCATCTGCACCTCAGTCCCCTACCTCGGCCACAAGGATGAACACAGTGATGTCAGCAAGAGGTCCTTGACACTAGCCATGATGGAGGAAAGGTACCCCAAAGCAGCGTGGATACATGCCTTCACAGACGGGTCTGCCACGGACGCTACCAAAAGAGGCGGAGCTGGCGTGAACATCCAACTCCCCGATGGACGGCAGTTGACGAAGGCAGCACCTACGGGAATGCACTGCAGCAACTACCGAGCGGAAGTGGAGGCCCTGACTCTTGCTGCCGATACCATCAAGCAGATCACAGACGAACTAACACCTGTCGTCTTTCTGACTGATGCCAGATCTGTTCTTGAGGCCCTGCAGAACAACAAACAGCCCCGTCTGCAGGAAGCTCTACAAGACATCAAGAGCCCAAGAACAGTACTGCAGTGGGTGCCAGCACACTGCGGCATTGCTGGCAATGATGCAGCAGATAGAGCAGCAAAGGAGGGTGCCAGCCAAGAGCAGGAAGACAACCCTGTGACCCTTGCAGAGATGACCACCATCATCAGGTCCCTGCACAACCAGCCACAGGCGGAGGACAGTTACC
>JAPXFY010000027.1:28826704-28836704 GCA_030674185.1 Monoplex corrugatus | reverse complement strand
CAGACGCTTAAGAGAAGTTAAACTTTATTTGTCTATTACGCGTACCTCAGGAATGTTCAGAGCTAATCCGGCAGTGGTACTGGTAGGGTCACCCAAGCCGGACAGGGCGTAGAGTAGAGGCTTAACAAAAACGCGATCCTCTGGTTTGGGGGTTAATTAAGTTGGACATATAGCTGGAGGGAAAGAGAGCACCAGGTAGACCCAGGGAGAAGATACTAGACGGATTTGCAGAGTTGCTGAAGAAAAAGAGGGTGGAAGAGATGCTTGAGGCAACAAGAGATAGAGACAGATGGAAGTCCATGATCACCAACGCCATGCGGCAAGGCACCTGATGATGATGATGATGATAGCTAGTGGAAAAGCGTGCAGCAATAAAGGCCAAGTGGAAAAGCGTGCAGCAATAAAGGCCAGAACCAACTCTGCAGGGCGTCTCATTGAGTGTCCTGTACGCGGCCGCCTGTGTGCATCAGACTTTGGCCTGAGATCCCACATGAGGGTACATAAACAAAAAAGTGCTAGGTTGGACTTCATCGATCACGATCATCATCATCATCAGGTGCCTTGCCACATGGCGTTGGCGATCATGGCCTTCCATCTGTTTCTATCCCTTGTCGCCTCAAGCACCTCTTCCACCCCTCTTTGTCTTCAGCCACTCTGCAAGTCCGTCCAATATTTTCTTCCTGGGTCTACCTGGTGCTCTCTTTCCCTCCAGCTGTCCTGTTGTGACCAAGTGCTCCACTTCCTCTTTCCTCATAAAAACACGACAGTCGACCATATATATATGTATATATATACATCTATATACATACATACATACATACATAATACATACATACATACATACATACATACATACATACATACATACATACATATATACATATATAGCTTACACTCCAGTCCCAGCGGGTACAAAACCTTGTCAGTTTTGGAGACAGCAATGGAAGAAACCAGTACTAGAGTCTGTGATAGGCTTCCAGAGTCATCAGAAGATACTGAGTTGAATGACTAAGAGGTTAAAGCTGAAGGAGAACAGGTTTGTGGTATACGAGATCTTGGTTGTTGCCTTACGTGCTGATGGCACACTGAGTCGTAAGTTAGTGTTGTTGTTATGTAAAAAGCCCAGCCAAGTGCCATATCATGATTATAACCATCTCTAAATCAAAGGACATAACTCTTGAGAATTATCTCCCATGTTGTACTTCTCAAATCTAACACAGTTTGCGCTACCCATTCAGCTAGCATAGAAGCAGATACAAAGTACAAAAACAGTAAGCTCAGAACACTCCTCAAAAGAATTTTGTTTTCACAAAGAAAGCTTCGCCCTCCATCTTTCCTGTTGTGACCAGGTGCTCCACTTCCCCTTTCCTCATAAAAACACGATAGTCAACTATATATATATGTTGTGTATATATATATATATTATATAATATATATATATATATATATATATATAATACATACATACATACATCTACACTCAATGTTGACGGTTATCAGCCAAGATGATGTCTCATTCTGGTTGATGACCAACATCTCGTTTTAATCTAACTTCTTTAACTTAATTCTAATCAAGTTGATATATCGCAGTTTTAATTCGTTTTACGTTGTTTTGCTATTTTTTTTAATTCTTTAGGGCAGGGTAGGTTAGTGATGACAAGTCTATAATGTCTTCGTTCTATAACTTGCACAAAATTTTAGCTGGTCTGACGAAGAACGTAGGCGAAACAGCATTGTTTTATTTCTAGGTTTTTGATTGTTTTTGTTTTTGTTTTTATTTTTCTTTCTTTGCTGATTGGTTTGTTGGTTTCCTTGTTTGTTGGTTTTCCTTGGTTTGTTGGTTTCCTTGGTTTGTTGATTTCCTCTCCTTTCCCCCTAGATCTCAATCTTACCTACTTATTCCAATATTATCCCTACTTATTCAATCTTACCTACTTATTCAATCTTACCTACTTATTCAATCTTACCTACTTATTCAATCTTACCTACTTATTCAATTTTACCTACTTATTCAATCTTACCTACTTATTCAATCTTACCTACTTATTCAATCTTACCTACTTATCAAAATGCCTTTATCTCTTTACATTATCTCTTTCTCCTCTGACCTAAATTCTTTTTTAGTTGTTTCTCTCAACACCTGTGGCTGACCGAAAAGACAGGTGCCTGAATAAATATTTAAGCGAATGAATAAATCAATCAATCAATAAATAAATACACAAATAGATGAAAAGATAGTCTCCTCACCACAACTTCAAAACCAAACAGAGAAAAAAGAAAGGAAGCCCACTTCTTAAGAAACATAAACACAGGCGCACAGAGGGGCACGTGTTGTACACATGCAGTCTGGTATCTCTACTGAAAACACAGATCGTCTTTCAGTTATTCCTCTCTGTCTCTCTCTGTCTCTGTCTCTCTCTGTCTCTCTCTTTCTCTGCCTCTCCGTCTCTCTCTCTCTCTGTGTCTCTCCTCTCTCTCTTTCTCTCTGTCTGTCTGTCTGTCTCTTTCTCTCTGTCTGTCTCTATGTCTCTTTCTTTGTCTCTGTCTGTCTCTCTCTTTCTCTGTCTCTCTCTTTCTCTGTCTCTCTCTTTCTCTCTCTCTTTCTCTCTTTTCTCTCTCTCTCTTTCTTCCTCTCTCTCTCTTTCTTTCTCTCTCTCTGCCTTTCTTTCTCTCTCTCTTTCTCTCTCTATCTTTCTCTGTCTCTCATTCTCTCTTTCTTTCTCTCTTTCTTCTCTCTCTCTCTCCTCTCTCTCTCTCTCTTCCTCTCTCTTTCTTTCTCTGTCTCTCTCTCTCTCTTTCTCGCTCTTTCTCCAACTCTGTCTCTCTCTTTCTTTCTCTCTCTCTTTCTCTCTCTCTCTCTCTCTCTCTCTCCTCTCTCTCTTTCTCTCTCTCTCTCCTCTCTCTTCCTCTTCTCTCTCTCTCTCTCCTCTCTCTCTTTCTCTCTTCTTTTCTCTCCTCTCTCTTTCTCTCCTTCCCTCTCCTCTCTATCTCTCTCTCTTCTCTTTTCTTTCTCTCTTCTCTCCTCTCTCTCTCTCTTTTTCTCCTTTCCCTGTCTCTCTGTCTCTCTCTCTCTTTGCTCTCTTTTCTCTCTCTCTCTCTTTCTCTCTCTCTCTCTCTCTCTCTCTCTCTCTCTCCTCTCTTACATGCACACACACAAACACACAAATTGGGAACCTGACTTTTTTTTTTTAAAACCACCTCGCTCGCTTGCTCGCTAGTTGCACCCCGCAGAAGTGATAGCTAATGATGATGTAAGCATTATTCCTGCCTCGTTTGCTGTCTTTGGCCGCTCGGTGCGGAGGGTATTTTTAGAATTTGGAGTTGGCAAGAGTAGCTTCCCTTCTCTCTTAACACTCTGCGGGAAGAAGAAGCTCTCCTTTAACTCCCCAACCCCCACCCCCCCCACTACCCCACCCCCCAGCTCCGCTCCACCTTTCTATTTTCCTTCCTCGTGCTTTGTTCCTGACCTGACCATTTTGGCGAGAAATGGAAGCTTTTGTCCACCCTGGTTCTTCCTCTAGTTTCGTCTTCCCTCCTCCACCCCCCCCCCCAACTTTCTCGTCTCTCCTCTCCTCTCACACTACTCCTTCCCACCCTTGACCTAATTCAGTGACTTGTGGTCTCTCTGTGATGTCATGGTTGTCGTTACTGGCAGACGAATGAGCAAATAGTAGCTGTCATGCTAATAACAATAATGACAATAATAATGGTAATGATGATAATAATAACAAAAATAATAAATAGTAACAACAACAATGATAACAACAACGAGAAAAATGATAGTAACAATAATAATAATAATAACAATAAAACAACAATAATAACAATAATGATGATAGTAACAACAATAATAATAATAACAATGATAATAATAATGATAATAATAACATTGTTATTGGTGTTTAAAGCCCAGCCGACTGCGTAGAGCCATACCAGGACTCTAACCTTTTTAATATGCACACAGTACATTACTTTAACAGGATTAAAAAAAAAAGGAACAGAAAATTAAGAACACATATCAATGCATTCGTGTACATAATCCAAGGTGATGCCTCTGGCATTGACCACTCTGTCCAATTTATCGCACAAGGGATTTAGAAAGATACCTGAATACAAATATAACCATAACTACGGACACTAAAACATATACAAAAACGGGCATAAATTACGTAAAATTGCTTCCTCGCATCTCATTTCCCTAGCACCAAAAATGCACTTAATATATGTACCCAATTATCAATCCTAAGAGAAAGTGCGTAAGACTTTGTCAAACACATACAGGTGAGTGGACCACAAAGGCAGAAAATGATAGCAGGCGAAGGAACAAGGCAGAAACAAAGAGAGCAACAGGAAAGAGGAAATTTGTAGCACAAAATATCCAGAAAGTGGGGATGCTATTTATACCAAAAGAGCTCCCAGCATCTCCACAGGGGGGATAACAGTTTTCAGCATCATTATAATAATAACAATAATAATAAGAAGAAGAAGAAGAAGAAGAAGAAAAAGAAGAAGAAGAATAGTAGTAGCAACAACAACAACAACAACAACAACAATAATAATAATAATAATAATAATAATAATGATGATGATGACGATATAAAAACCATGATGATGGTGATGGTGATGATGATGATGATCATCATCATCATCTGTTGTTATTAATATTGTTATTGTTGTAGTTGTTCTTGTCATTATTATTATTATCATTATTATTATTATATTATTTTTTTTATTATTATTATTATCATTATTATTATTATTATTTATCTTGCTGTTTTTGTTGTAACTGCTGTACTCTCTTCTTTACCGTCTGTGCTTACTGTTGTAGTTATCTAATGGAAGACTTGTTCCTGACTCATAACCAGTAATAAATAACAAACCCAAAGAAAAAGTAAATGATAACATTTTCACACATCCTCGAAACCAGACGAGGAAAATAAACCTACTTCACCAAAAATAAATGAATAAATAAAATAAAAAATAAACACACACACACACACACACACACAAAACACACAAGCACAGGTGCACAGAGCGGCAGGTGTTCCATAGACGTAGCATCATCGTATCTCTCCCTCAATACACATGTCATCTTTTAGTTATTGCAATCTCACATTAACCAAATGGGAACCACAAATATAATCGTTTTTAATATGTATAACATCACGCTTGCTTGTTACGCCCACAAAAGGTGATAGCTCATGATGATGTCAGCATTATTCCTCTGCCTCGTTTGCCAGTCCTGAATCCGCTCAGAGCAGTGAGCGTTTTGGGAGTTGTTAGGGAGTAGCTTCCCTTTCTAACACTTTGAGGAAAGAGGAAACTGTCTTGTTCCATCCAGTCTCCTGTAACTACCCTCTCCCTCACTAACTACCTCCACCCTCCACCACCACCCACCACCCACCACCCTCTTGCTGTCTCCTTTCACCTCTCTACCTCCCCTTCTTGTTTCGTTCCTGATCAGTTCGATGCGAAATGGAAGCTTTTGGTCACATTGCTCCTTCCTCTGTTTTCTTCTACGCTCCCCTCCCCCCTCCCCTTCTCTCCTCTCCTCTAACACTGCTTCCCACCCTTGACCTAATTCTATGACTTGTGGTCTCTCTGTGATGTCGTGGACCACAGGTTGTCGTTACTGGTTGGCAAACGAGCAAATAGCAGTTATCATAATCGTTATAATAATGATAATAATAATAATCATGATGAAAAGGAAAACAAAAACACTACTACTACTACTACTACTACTACTACTACTACTACTACTACTACCACTAGATGATAATGATGATGATGATGATGAATATTTGTCATCGTAATCATCATCATCATCATCGTAATAATCCTCCTCCTCCTCCTCCTCATTCTTCTATAAATATTATTATCATCATCACCAGAATTATTATTATTTATGTTGCTGTTGTTGCTGTAACTGCTGTACTCTTCTCTTTACCCTCTGTGCCTACTGTTGTAGTTATCTAATGGAAGACTTGTTCCTGACTCGTAAACAATAATAAATAACAAAAATAAGTAAATGCTAACATTTTAACACATCCTCGAAACCAGACAGGGGAAAATAAACCCACTTTACACACCAAAAAAGCCAAAAACACAAACACAGGTGCACAGAGCGGCAGGTGTTCCATAGACGCAGCAGCAGCATCGTATCTCTCCCTCAAAACACGTATCGTCTTTCAGTTATTGCAATCTCACATTAACCAAATGGAAACCACACACATTACATGTATATACACATATGTATAATATATAACAACACGCTTACTTGTTACACCCACAAAAGGTGATAGCTCATGATGATGTCAGCATTATTCCTCTGCCTCGTTTGTCAGTCCTGAATCCGCTCAGAGCAGTGAGCGTTTTGGGAGTTGTTAGAGAGTAGCTTCCCTTTCTAACACTTTGAGAAAAAAGGAGACTTTCTTACTCCATCCCTGTCTCCCTAACTACCCCCTCCGTACCCACCCTCCACCCTACGCCACCCCCATCACCCTGCACCCTACACCACCCTCCCCCACCCCTCACTGTCTCCTTTCACTTCTCTACCTCCTCTTCCTGTTTTGTTCCTGATCAGTTCGATGCGAAACGGAAGCTTTTGCGCATATTACTCCTTCCTCTGGGCTCTTCTCCCCTCCCATCCACTTCCCTACTCTCTTCTCTATTCTTCCACACAACTTCCCACCCTTGACCTAATTCTGTGACTTGTGGTTTCTCTGTGATGTCCTGGACCACAGGTTGTCGTTATTGGCAGACAAATGAGCAAATAGCAGTTATCAGAATCGTTATATTAATGATAACAATATGATAATAATAACAACACAACAACAACAGCAATAATAATAATAATAATGATAATAACAATAACAATGATGATGATGATGATGATGATGTTGATAATGATATAAAATTAATGATAATAATAATGATGATGATAAATATTCATTATCATCAGCAGCATCATCAACATCATCAATTATGTTTAGTATTATCACCATAATCATTTTCATCATAATTATTATTATCATTGTCGCTGTAACTACTGTATTCTTCTCTTTACTCTCTGTGCCAAATGTTGTAGTTATCTCATGGAAAACTTGTTCCTGACTCATAAACAATAAATAACAAAAATAAGTAAACGATAACATTTAACACGTCCTCGAAACCAGACAGGAAAAAACAAACCACTTAACTAATAAACAAACACCAAAAAAGCCAAAAACACAAACACAGGTGCACAGAGCGGCAGGTGTTCCATAGACACAGCAGCAGCATCGTATCTCTCCCTCAAAACACGTATCGTCTTTCAGTTATTGCAATCTCACATTAACCAAATGAGAACCACCCACATTATATACATATATATATGTATAATATATAACAACACGCTTGCTTGTTACATTCACAAAAGGTGATAGCTCATGATGATGTCAGCATTATTCCTCTGCCTCCCTTTGTCAGTCCTGAATCCGGTCAGAGCAGTGAGCGTTTTGGGAGTTGTTAGAGAGTAGCTTCCCTTTCTAACACTTTGAGAAAAGAGGAGACTTTCTTATTCCATCCCGTCACTTTTAACTATCCCTCATTACCTCCCTCCACCCACCACCACCACCATCACCCCCCTCCTTGCTGTCTCCTTTCACCACTCTACCTCTCCTTCATGTTTCGTTACTGATCAGTTCGATGCGAAATGGAAGCTTTTGCCTACATTGCTCCTTCCTCTGTTTCCTTCTTCCCTTCCCTCCCCTTCCCCACTCTCTTCTCTATTCTTCCACTCTTCTTCCCTCCCATCCTTGACCCATTTCGGTGGCAGCAAGCACCTCTGTGGTGCCGTGAACAAAAGCTTGTTGTTTCTGGTAGACAAATGAATGAACAATTATCATGGAGACTGTATTTTGAAAACCTCTCTGGATGCTCATTCTCTAGACCTATGGGAAGAAGGAACCAGAACCCCCCCCCCAACACACACACACACACACACACACACACACACACACACACACCACACACACACACACACACACACACACACACACACACACACACACACACACACGAATAGAATCAGAACACGTATTTCATACAACCAGAAAAAGACAGGCGCAAATTTTCAGCCAACTGGCTTTTGTCAAGCGTAAACGTAAGATCACAAACGAACACTCACCAAAATACAAAAACAAATAGGAGAAATAGACCAGAACTTCCCTGATGCTTCGTCCAGCGGGAGAAAAGCAAGGATTGACTGTGGGAAGAAGTTCTGGTAACAATGTAACTAGGACAATTGAATATTGAGCTGATAAACGACCATAGAGTTTGATCGTGTCATGAGTCCAAGCTAAACACGTGATAGTGGTGGGGGGGGGGGGAATCAATGAAATGTGACCCAGATTCAATTCTATCGTGTGCGCTATAAATGCCGTGGAGACAATACCTGCTAACGCATGCATTCACCCATTCGATTGCCATCCTGGGTGGATCGGAGAACCGAATAAAGCATCGGTTTCTCACAATGCATTAAAGTTATTGAAGGCTTCTTCAAAAAAATTTTTTTCGCTAGTCCTCATATACTCTAAGAGTGGTAGGACTTTAAAACTAACTCAACTCAACTCAACCCCTGCTAACACTTCATTGTACTTTTATAGCGAACACTGTAAAATATACTGAGAATGGTACACGTTCATGGCTTTATGTATATTTCTATTTCTTTGTATCCTATCTTTATTTCTCTAAGTAAGAGAGTATTCTGAGGAATGCCAATGTTAACGGAAACATAAACAAGCTGACAGCAGTTGTAATGTGTATAAGTAACGTTGTTTTCTTAAAGTAAACCGTACTGCAACCAAAGCAAAATATAACATAAAAAAATGAAAATACTGAAGATGTACTCTTGACAAAGGAAAGGAGAAATATCCACATTTTACACAAGATTTACCCTTTTCAAGCAGGCTTTGTAGAACACATACTGAGGAACGGTGCGGCAAGACAGAAAATTATAGGAAGCGATGACAGAAGACAAAAGGAGAGCAAGACAGAAACAAAGCGAGTGACTAGAAAAGAAGAATATTTCTAGCACAGAATATTTCCAGCAAGGTGGGGATGCTAACTATAGGTGGGGATACTAAGTATAGGTGGGGATGCTAACTATAGGTGGGGATACTAACTATAGGTGGGGATGCTAACTATAGGTGGGGATACTAACTATAGGTGGGATACTAAGTATAGGTGGGGATGCTAACTATAGGTGGGGATACTAACTATAGGTGGGGATACTAAGTATAGGTGGGATGCTAACTATAGGTGGGATACTAACTATAGGTGGGGAACTACTATAGGTCGGGATGCTAACCATAGGTGGGGATACTAACATATAGGTGGGGATGCTAACATAGGTGGGGATACTAACTATAGGTGGGGATACTAACTATAGGTGGGGATGCTAACTATAGGTGGGGATACTAATATAGTGGGGATACTAACTAAAGGTGGGGATACTAACTAAGGTGGGGATACTACTATAGGTGGGGATGCTAACTATAGGTGGGGATGCTAACTATAAGTGGGGATACTAACTATAAGTGGGGATACTAACTATAGGTGGGGATACTAACTAAAGGTGGGGATACTAACTATAGGTGGGGATACTAACTATAGTGGGGATACTAAAAGGTGGGGATACTAACTATAGGTGGGGATACTATAGGTGGGGATACTACACCAACTATAGGTGGGGATACTAAACTATAGGTGGGGATACTAACTATAGGTCGGGATACTAACCATAGGTGGGGATACTAACTATAGGTGGGGAACTATAGGTGGGGATACTACACCAACTATAGGTGGGGATGCTAACTATAGGTGGGGATGCTAACTATAGGTGGGGATACTAACTACAGGTGGGGATACTAGGTGGATACTAACTACAGGTGGGGATACTAACTACAGGTGGGGATGCTAACTATACATACTGAAAGAAACCCGGCAACCTCTGCGGGTT
>JAPXFY010000027.1:28811704-28816704 GCA_030674185.1 Monoplex corrugatus | reverse complement strand
TTACAAGGGTAAATATCAGATTTGTGCCATGGTTGTTTTTTGTTGTCTTTGTCTTCTTTGTTTGTCTGTTGTTCTTTGTCTGTCTGTCTCTGTCTATCTTCTATCTGTTGCTTGCTCTGCTGCTTCTGTCTCTGTCTGCGTCTGCCTGTGTCTGCCTGCCTGCCTGTCTGTCTGTCTGTCTGTCTGTCTGTCTCTCTCTTCTCTCTCTCTCTCTTCTCTCTCTCTCTTCTTCTTAAACGTTGGAAAATAGAGCATCATTGTCATCGTCATTGTCTTCTGTATGTCTGTTGTCTGTCTGTCTGTCTGCATCTCTCTTCTCTCTCTTTATTTTTTTTTCTAGTGATGCATACTTTCATATTCTATTCTACCAATAGTCATGTATCATAGACGGTTTGCTTTCATTTACTGATGACAACGTGGTGATAATAAAAGAGAAAGAACCTTTCCAAGGGGAAAGAATGATATAGGACACAGAGTTTGATGAAATGATCTCTTCAGGCTCACCCAAATGTGAGAAGAGCATCATTAAGCATTGCACTTCTCCCGTGGGGATGCCGGGTGGGCTCTTTCAGTATAAATGGTATCCCCCACCTTCTGGAAAGTCCGTGCCAGAAATGTGCCCTTTTCTGTATTTTTTTTTGTTTTTGCTTATTCCTTCGCTTTTTTGTCATTTCTTCTGAATCATTTCCTGCCTTGCTGGTCCATTCACCTGTGTGTGTTTGATAAAGTCTTACATACGTTCCCTTATGATTGATAATTGGGTAAATGTATTAAGCGTATTTTGGCTCTAGGGAAATGAGATATTCAGAGGCAGTTATAGGTAAGTTAGACCCGTTTTATATTTTGAATGTCCTTAATCCCTTTATCCCTCTCCCTCCCCTCCCCTCTTTACATTCCTACACTTTCCCAGCGCGTAAGGTTTGGTTTTGCAAACAGGCTCAGGAAGTCTGCCAAAAATATTCTTCGCAATTTGGATGGAGCACATATGGAATTGACTAAGTCCGACGAATTCTCTTGAGCAAATTGCAAACTCCGTCTAAGAAGTACCTTACGTCAAACGGAGTTTCAGTTTCAGTTTCTCATGATGACGTCTCCGCGCTCGGAATGAATTCTATATGCACTAACGTCACAGGTCCCATGTAATGGAGAAGATCCAGAATGATCACGGCACAAGCCTAAAAGCCTGTATATAAACCCATGAGCTGGCAAGGTGCTGAGGTCTTACCTAGATAGTGCTATAACCTACGGGGTCGTAGGGAGTGAGGTGGCAGAGACCTCAACTTTTCCCGGGGCCAGTACCACGGGGGCGGCACCCCTCGCTTCAAATTATTCATATTCACGTTTTTTAACCAAGACTTTAGAAAGACATTGGTCTTCAAGGGGTAGGACCTGGGAAATCAACCTATCTCTTCAATAATTTTTTACCAAGGCAGTCGGGCAATGCCCTGCTCGTCACGATTTCCAACTGCCGTGGGATCTTAAGCGTGCGCAGCCGGAAGGCACACGGGACCGACTCGTTATTTCGTCCCTATTCCGAAGGACTAGACGTTCGGTTCGATTTTTCCAGTCAAACTGAGGAGAAAAGTCAAGGCCTCCACGGCCGGAAGCGAACCCTGGAACCTCGAGTTTAGTTATTGGCAGGCGAACGTCTGAACCATTCTACCACGCTTCTCCCAAAACGGAGCGTGAAGAAGTTTCCGCCGTACTTTCACAGGATGAAGTTGTGTGCTTCTGTGTGATGATCATAAGCCACTCCATTACCTGAATATTTGCCACGTTTGTTAACGACCGTCTGATGAGAGGGAGGCCTTGTACCTAGAGAACTTTGATGTGAAGATGGGAAGCTATAAAGGCTTCAGACATTATCAGTGAGCCGGGGAAACTGAGTAAAATGCTGACTTTCTGTGAGAAAGGGGCATCATTCCAGTTAAGCTGTAACTTTAAAAACTATTTTTGGTTAAAAGAAACTCAGCAATTTCTTCTTACGTATCTCTGTGTGAATGTGAATGTTGCAAAATAAAACTTAAGATGAAAAGAGAAATAATCTTTTCCTTGTCACTTTTAAACGTACTGGCTCTGTGAGAGCTCTTAATATTTCGTTTTTAGCCATTTTGAGTCGGTTTTTTTTACTTGTAATCTTTTCCCCTCGGGAATGTTCGAGTCTTTTGTATAAAACATATTTCAAAATATTTCAAACTGAAGTAAATGTATGTTTGTACATGTTGAAATGACGTCATATTTAATGATGAGACTTTCGAAAGGTTCATTCTAATCTGCGTTCTTCTATATTAGATTCTACTTTGTGTTTAACTCATTTGTTTGATAAACATCTACTTCACCAGCATGAAGAGCAGCTAATTCCAGAAGACAATCTTCACAGTGTTTTCAAACTCCTAAGCTAATTCCAGAAGACAATCTTCACAGTGTTTTCAAACTCCTAAATAAGCAATCCATACAATCCTTCAACGTAATAATCTATAAAACATCAAGACTGTTAGCACAGATCGTCATTGAAACCATCCCTAAGTGCGAGGATCCTGAATAACAACAATAGCAGCATCACCACCACACCACCACCACCACCACCACCACACACAACAACAACAACAACAACAACATCACAATAAAACGAAACTATTCATTTGTGCCTTACTGTCACCACGCCATTGCCTTACACACAGTTAAACCATTTGACGGAACTAGAAAGCTAAAGCAGATTGTATGCTGAAAAAAAATGCGAAGACAAATTAAACGTCCGTGTCATAGATTTTGGGAGAAGTGAAAGGATAGGATTAATGTTCTTTTGTTCTTTTCTTTTTTTTAAGATCATCGCGCTCAGAGAGATTACCTTTGAGCTCACCATTTTATTCACCCCATTTTCTACGCCACCTTCATGGCCACAGAAGCTGGGGCAGTTTTTCTTACAATGCAATGATGATGATGTCGATGAGGATGATAATCATGATGCTATGGAGTTCCATCTAGGATTGAGACTGCGTGACAGGGCTGTACTTTACGCTTCCTATCATAATAACCTGGTTTCAACCAGGCCCGAGAGAAACAGACACATGTGGTGCTGGTCAGGAGATTTGAGCAACACCCTCAATGACGAATCAGTGAAGTGGATGAAACTCGACTTTGTGATCCCAGTCTTCCCAATGAGCCCATAGCACGTCCAACTCTGGGTAGGAGCCGGTTAGAACCGAAAAATCCCACAATGATTTTGAAGGGACTGATGGGACTCGAACCTTCAAACTTCCAGTCGGTGATCTGTTGCGTTAACCACTACACCACGGCGACTGGTAGGATAGCATTTATTCTGTGAAGTTCATGATATCAGGACTGACAGTCACAGTTAATATGATCAGACATGACGATCCTGGTGTCAAGAATGATGTCTAAGATTGGATATGATGAACCTGGTGTCAAGGATGATGTCTAAGATCAGATATTATGAGCCTGATGTCAAGAATGTCTAAGATCAGACATGATGAACCTGGTGTCAAGAATGTCTAAGATCAGATATAATGAGCATGGCGTCAAAGATGATGTCTAAGATCAGACATGATGAGCCTGATGTCAAGGATGACTTCTAAGATCAGACATGATGAACCTGATGTCAAGAATGATGTCTAAGATCAGACTGATGAGCATGGTTTCAAGTCTGATGTCTAAGTCAACATGATGAACTGATGTCAAGAATGATGTCTAAGATCAAACCTGATGAACCTGATGTCAAGAGTGATGTCTAAGATCTGACATTATGAGCCTTGTGTCAAGAATGTCTAAGATCAGACATGGTGAAACCTGGTGTCAAGGATGATGTCTAAGATCAGACATGTTGAGCCTGGTGTCAAGAATGATGTAAAGTCTTTGACTTGGGTTGGAAAGGGATCAAAGATGACCACCCACAGCTAGTGATGCTCAATCGAGAAAGGATCTGTGATAACCATTGCTTCGCTCTTGCCGTTTCAATCTTGAGTAGCAAGAGGAAACCTTCCCTCCCCCTCCCCTCCCCCTCCCCCCACCGCCCCCAAACGACGTTTTGACCAAAAACTCATTTTCAAAAACAAGTGTGACTGCCCACGTTCAAGCAAACGGGAACCAGATAAAAAAAGAAAAAACATGTAAAAAAATTAGAACGCGTATTGAATACAACCAGACAAGACAGTCGCAAATTTTCGGCCAACTCGCCTTCGTCAAGCGTAAGATCACAAACAAACCAACACCAAATACAAAAATTAGGAGAATGTTGGACTGCGTCCAGATCATGAATCCAAGATGGCCTTCTTTTTTCGCTAATTTTTTTTCTTTCCTCCACCTTGGTTTGAACCCTCGCTTCTAAGGTGGACGGACGCCCCAAGGCCAAATCACCCTCTTTGACTGATGTCTTCCCCACTTAGGAACTATCAGATACATGTTGTACGTAGAGAAAGTTTAACCCTTCTGATGTTCACTTTGGTTCTATACGTGTACAAACAGAACCAGATGGAACTGTTTTCAGTTGCTTCTGCTGTGGACGTAATTTAAGGGCCCTGGTCCTTTCCTTCCCAGAAATCAAGAGCTGTTTCATGAAGTCTTTGGCAGATTTGCCTACCAAATCCCCTTTGCTCCAACCTCTACGGCAAGGACTTTGACTCCGAAATCAAATTTCCTTAAGTTAGTGGCTGTACTGGCATATTTTCTTAATTTTGTAAACATGGGCCCCCTTCGTTCTACTTTCATGCAGAGGGCAAAACCAGTTCAGTTGGAATCTTGTTTTTGTTTGTTTGCTTGCTTGCTTATTTTGATAGATAGAAGTGGAGTACTATTATTCGGTCTCATGTTACCCATACTGACGACTTTTTTCTGGAAGATCTGTTGTGCACTTCCCAATTATCTATTCCACCTAGTTGACCCTGCTTCCATAATGTTGAAGTCAGCGTTTTCAGGTCACAGTTTGCTGCCTCCTGACATGAATAAGGTTGCCAGGGATTCTGTGGTATGTCTTATTGCTCTCC
>JAPXFY010000027.1:28799204-28801704 GCA_030674185.1 Monoplex corrugatus | reverse complement strand
TCTGTCTGTCTCTCTTCTTTCTCTTTCTCTCTCTCTTTCTCTCTGTCTTTCAGTCTGCCTCTCTCCTCTCTCTCGCTTTCCTCCATCTCTCTCTCTCTCTCTCTCTCTCTCTCTCTCTCTCTGTGTCTTCTTTCTGTTTCTCTCTCTCTTTTCTCTCTGTCTTTCAGTCTCTCTCTCTCTCTCGCTTTCTCCATCCCCTCTCTCTCTCCTCTCTCTCCTCTCTCTCTCTCTGTCTTCTTTCTGTTTCTCTCTCTCTTTCTCTCTGTCTTTCAGTCTGTCTCTCTCTCTCTCTCTCCTCTCGCTTTCCTCCATCTCTCTCTCTCTCTCTTTCTCTCTCTCTCTCTCACTCCCTTTCCTCCCCGCCCTCTCTCTCGCTCTCTCTTCAAATCTATTTCTTTGACTAAAAGTGTAATGATTCCCTTACTGGAGTATCTATGTTATCTAAGGTATGATTTAAGTGTAGTGTGATGTAGACCCTGTTTGGGCGAAAGACTGGATATAGAAAAAGCACACCTTTTGCTCATTCCATACCCTCGTAAATAAAATAAAAATTTGTTCGTGTTCTTGTTCTTTGTTCTCTCTCTCTCTCTCTCTGTCTCTGTCTCTCTCTCTCTCTCTCTCTCGCTTTCTCTCTCTCTCCTCTCTCTCTCTCTCTCTCCCTTTCTCTCTCTCTGTCTGTCTTTCTGTCTGTCTGTCTCTGTCTCTCTCTCTCTCCTCTTTCTCTCTCTCTCTCTGTGTCTTCTTTCTCCTTCTGTCTTTCTGTCTTTCAGTCTGTCTCTCACTCTCTCTCTCGATTTCTCCATCTCTCTCTCTCTCTCTCACTCTGTCTCTCTCTCTCACTCTCTCTCTCTCTTTCTCTCTCTCTCTCTCTGTCTTCTTTCTCTTTCTCTCTTTCTGTCTGTCTTTCAGTCTGTCTGTCTCTCTCTCTCTCTCGCTTTCTCCATCTCTCTCTCTCTCTCTCTCTCTCTCTCTCTCCCCTCTCTCTCTCTCTTTCACATACTCTCTCTCTCCCTTTCTTTCCCTTTCTCTCTCTCTCTCTCTCTCTGTCTCCCCCCCCCCTCTCTCTCCCCGAGACAGCCATTTTGTCATTAACTCCCTCTTCTCTGTCTCCCCTCCCACTTGCTTGTTTTAAGTGGTTTCCCTACTTTCCTATCTTTTCCTTTGTTTGTTCGTTTGTTTGTACGCTTTTATCGTTTGTTTTTATTTTGTCTGGTTTGTTTAAAGTAATGCGTTTTGCTTGCAAGTATAAGTATTATGAGTGTGTGGCATAGCATGGACCAGCTGTAGGACAGGTCCACCGGTGGGATCTAATGCTACTATCGTTGAGGAACAATGGGTTTTTAAAGTTTGAAGTTTCTTTTTCTCCCCCTCCATCCAACATACAAAAGTATCAGTTTTCAAAACACGATGTGTCAGTGTCCAGACTAACGGCATCCCTCCCCCCCCCCCCCTTTCCACGTAAAATTCAAAGATATTAGTTTTCAAAACACGATTTATCAGTGTCTAGTATCATGGAATCCCCCACACCTTCAGCATTTACCCTGTAGATAAATCTAGGGCGTCTGCATCAGATGTGTGGTTTTATCATAAACGGTTTATTTTGGAATCTCCTTCAAAAAAAATATTTCCTACCAGACAGAAGGATGTGTGTGTGTGTGTGTGTGTGTGTGTGTGTGTGTGTGTGTGTGTGTGTGTGTGTGTGTGTGTGTGTTGTGTGTGTGTGTGTGTGTGTGTTGTGTGTGTGTGTGTGTTGTGTGTGTGTATGTGTTTGTGTGTGTTGTGTGTGTGTTGTGTGTGTGTGTGTTTGTGGTGTGTGTGTGTGTGTGTGGGTGTTGTGTGTGTTGTGTGTGTGTTGTGTGTTGTGTGTGTGTCGTGTGTGTGTCGTGTGTGTGTTGTGTGTGTGTTGTTGTGTGGTGTGTGGTGTGCGTGTTGTGGTGCGTTGGGTTGTGTGTGTGTTGTGATTGTGCGTGGTGTGTGTGTGTGTGTGTGTGTATGTGTGTGTGTTGTGTGTGTGTTGTGTGTGGTGTGTGTGTGTGATGTGTGAACGACTGAGTGTCTGCGTGTCTTGTATGTATTTGGGGACGATGGGACGAGGGAAGCAAACATGCTTGTGTTTCTCTGAAAAATAATGCTGGCAGAAATTTGTTAATGCTTCTCGATAATCCATTTTTAAAACAAATGTCGGTCGTAGATCCAATTTTGAAATCCCCATTTGACAATCCACAGGATGAATAAGATTGATCGTCTGTGTCTGTTTAAATTTGTCGTCTGTGTTTGTCTCTGTGTCTTTCAAGACTGGTTGTCTGTGTCTGTCTCTGTGTCTGTCTCTGTGTCTGTCTCTGTGTCTGTCAAGATTGGTCGTCTGAGTCTGTCTCTGTGTCTGTCAAGTTTGGTCGTCTGTGTCTGTCAAGATTGGTCGTCTGTGTCTGTCTCTGTGTCTGTCAAGATTGGTCGTCTGTATCTGTCAAGATTGGTCGTCTGTGTCTGTCAAGATTGGTCG
>JAPXFY010000027.1:28789204-28791704 GCA_030674185.1 Monoplex corrugatus | reverse complement strand
CACTGAAGCATTAAAATATCTCATTATTACTGTAATATCCTGTGATTTGCATTGAGCCTTGACCATCTCTAATACTTCAAAAAGTTATCAATTTTGTACTGAGTATTGCAGATGTTGGTGCATATGTTACTTGGATGATGTTGATATCAAATGGCTTGCTCTCAAAGAAAAACAAACAAACAAACAAACAAACCGAAAACAAAACGAGAGCATAAACAGTTTCTTAACTGAGTTTAGATAAATGATATTAGACAACACTATGCACTGAGGTATAACAAACAAACAAACAACAATAACAACAACAACAACAACAACAACAACAACAATGGACAATACCACAATATGTGCCAATTTTTTTAAGAGAGGTGGCGGGGTGGTGGTGAGAAACTGGGAAAGAGTCTTCATCATTATCATCATGTGCCCTGCTGCATGACGTTGGCGATCGTGGCCCTCCATACATATCTATCCCTTGTCGCTGCAAGCACAACATCTCCCACCCTCTCTGTCCTCAACCACCCTGCAAGTCCGTCCAATATTTTCTCCCTGGGTCTATACCTGGTGTTCTCTTTCCCTCCAGCTTTCCTGGTGTGACCAGGTTGCTCTAATTTCTCTTTCCTCATAAAATGTCTGTAGACGTCGCTTATCTTTTTCTAATCTTCTTTATTAATAATGATTTTTCCAGTGTCTGCTCTGCCTCCTTCAAGACTATCTCGTTTGTTTTCATGAAGGAAAAGTAGTCATTATCATCAAACAAACTTTTTGTTATCACGGTTATTAGCCCCATTGTCACAATCATCATCGCATCGTTAAAAAAAAAAAAAAAAAAAAATTATCCAGATTCTGCGGCCATTAAGGTGAAGTATGAAATACGGATATAGGGACTTAACCCAACAGACCGATCTGACCTGGAGAGAGATGGGCTCCACTGGGTTTGACATGCCCAGGACAGACTACATGACAGAAGGAAGGAAGGAATCTTTTAATTTAATGTTTGTTGACAGTACAGTAGTGATTTTAGACACACACCACACACACACGCACGCACACACACACACACCACACACACAACATTTACACACACACACACACACACACAAACACACCACACACACCCTCACATCCACTCACATACATACGTCATGCACATACGCGCGTGCACACACACACACACACACACACACACATACATTCACACACACACATTCACATACACATACACATACGCAACACACACACACACACATTCACACACACACACACACATTCACATACACACACACATTCACATACACACACACACATTCACATACACACACACATTCACATACACATACACATAAACACACACACATTCACATACACACACACAGACAAACACACACACACATTCACATACACAGAGAGAGAGAGGGGGGGAGGAGAGAGAGAGAGAGAGAGAGAAATAAAAAGAAAAGAAAATAGACATAAAAAGGTGGGGATGGGGATGGGAAGGGGTAGTGGAAGTATGAATGTAAGAAGGGAACAATACAGTTAATAATTCAGAACAATGAATCAACAGTGTCACATAATAACATACAACAATTAATTAACTCTTCATAATAATCTGCCAACAGGGCATCTGTGCATGACAGAAAAGATTACAGAAAACCCTCCCTCCCTCCATCTCAAGGCAAGAAATACAACACCAACACTGTCTAGGCTGAAACCTATACGGAAGGACAAGAACATCTCCCTGAAACACAAGATCAGGTTCTTACGTGACACCGATATGTTCCATCTTCCTGTATGTATTGCAAGCCATAGAGCCTTACAGCGGACTTGGAACGACGAATGCAAGCTAATGGAAATGAGGTGTAATCCCAAAATTCTAACTATCAGATATAAGGCATGGACCCTTACAGTGGATTTGAAAAGACGAATGCAAGCCAATGGAAATGTGATGTTATCGCAAGATTCTAACCATCAGATACACTGATCATATTACCAATGGACAAGTGTACCAGATCTTCAAGCAACACGTTGGATCATATGAAGATCTGCTGACATCGGGTAAAAAAAAAAAGACCAGAAAACTACGTTGGTATTGTTATGTAACTAGATCGAATGACCTTGTTAAATCAGTCCTTCAGGAAACTGTTCGGTTAGGGAGTCGAGAAGAAGACTGAAAAAAACAACAAAAAACAAAAAAACAATAAACAAAAAACAAACACAAAAAAAACAAAAAACAAAAAAAACAAAACCGATGAACTGACAATGTTGTGGAATGGACAGAGGAACCGTTCGTGGAGACTCAGGATTTGGCACACAACCGACAGAGCTGAAGGAATCTGACGAACAGTTTCTTAGCGCGGTGCCCCAGTGATTCCTCACGGAGTTAAGGGAAAGAAGAAGAAGAAGAAGAACAACAACAACAACAACAACAACAAGAAGAACAAGAAGAACAACAACAACAACAACAAGAACAAGAACAAGAACAAGAAGAACAACAACAAGAAGAACA
>JAPXFY010000027.1:28756704-28761704 GCA_030674185.1 Monoplex corrugatus | reverse complement strand
AAAAAAAAAAAAAAAAAATGAAGGAAGAAAGAAAGAGGAAAAAAAGAAAGAAAGAAAGAAGGAAGAAGGAAAAGAAGAAAGGAAGAACAAAGAAAGACAAGCGATGGAATACAGAAATGAAGAAAAAGTAAAAGAAAAGAGGAAAGAAAGAAAGAAAAAAGAAAGAAGAAAGAAAAACGAAACACAGGAAAAAAAAAAAAGAGAAAGGGTTACGAAAGCAAGTAGAAAATGAATGAAAGAAAAGAAGAAAGTAAGAAAGGATGAAGAGAAAAGAAAGAAAGATAGAAGATACAAAGGAAGCGAGAAAAGAAAAAAGAAATGGGATCAAGAAGAAAAGAAAGAAAAAAAAAACGAAAAAAAAAAACGAAAGAAAGGATCAAGGTCAGAATGAATGAAGGGCGAAAGAAAATGAACGTGAAATGAGGAAATGAACGTGAAAATGAAGAAAGGAAGGAAGAAGAGAAAGAAGAAACAATGACTGGGAAGAACGTTTTAGGCTTTAAGTGTTCCTTATATTGGTTACATGGGACGATAAGTGTTTCTGGCACGTTAAGACTGAGAGAAGCAGTGAGAAGGAGGAGGGGAAGGAGGATGGGAAGGAGGAGGGGAAGGAGGATGGGAAGGAGGAGGAGAAGGAGGATGGGAAGGAGGGGGAAAAGGAGGAGGGGAAGGAGGATGGGAAGGAGGATGGGAAGGAGGAGGGGAAGGAGGAGGAAAAGGAGGAGGGAAGGAGGAGGGAAGGAGGAGGAAGGAGGAGGGGAAGGAGGAGGGAAGGAGGATGGAAGGAGGAGGGGAAAGGAGGAGGGGAAGGAGGATGGGAAGGAGGATGGGAAGGAGGATGGGAAGGAGGAGGAAGGAGGATGGGAAGGAGGAGGGAAGGAGGATGGGAAGGAGGAGGGAAGGGAGGAGGGGAAGGAGGAGGGAAGGAGGAGGGAAGAGGATGGGAAGGAGGAGGGAAAGGAGGAGGGGAAGGAGGAGGGGAAGGAGGATGGGAAGGAGGATGGGAAGGAGGAGGAGAGAGGAGGGGGAAGGAGGAGAGGGAAGGAGGAGGGGAGAGGAAGGAGGGGAAGGAGGAGGGGAAGGAGGAGGGGAAGGAGGAGGAGGAGGAGGAAGGAGGAGGGAAGAAGGAGGGGGGGAAGGAGGAGGGGAAGGAGGAGGGGAAGGAGGAGGGAAGGAGGAGGGGAAGGAGGAGGGGAAGGAGGAGGGGAAGGAGGAGGAGGAAGGAGAAGAGGGGAAGGAGGAGGGAAGGAGGAGGGGAAGGAGGAGGAGAAGGAGGAGGGGAAGGAGGAGGGGAAGGAGGAGGGAGAGGAGGAGGAGAAGGAAGGGAGGAGGAGAAGGAGGAGGAGGAAGGAGGAGGAGAAGGAGGAGGGGGAGGAGGAGGAGGAGGGGAAGGAGGAGGGAGGAGGAGGAGAAGGAGGAGGGGAAGGAGGAGGAGAAGGAGGAGGAGGAGGAAGGAGGAGGGGGAGGAGAGGAGGGAGGAGGGGGAGGGAAGGAGGAGGAGAAGGAGGAGGAGGGAAGGAGGAGGAGGAGAAGGAGGAGAAGGAGAGGAGAGAGGAGGAGAAGGAGGAGGAGGAGGAGGAGGGAGGAGGAGGAGAAGAGGAGGGGGAGGAGGAGGGGGGAGGAGGGGGGAGAGGGAGGAGGGGAAGGAGGATGAGAAGGAGGAGGAGGAGAAGGAGGAGAAGGAGAAGGAGGAGAAGGAGGAGAAGGAGGAGGGGAAGGAGGAGGAGAAGGAGGAGGAGGGGAAGGAGGAGGGAAGGAGGAGGGGAAGGAGGAGGAGAAGGAGGAGGAGGAGAAGGACGAGGAGAAGGAGGAGGTGAAGGAGGAGGAGAAGGGGAGAAGGAGGAGAAGGTTGAGGAGGAGACATGAAGATGAAGAGGAGGAGAGTGACTGTTTCGCTGTCTCTATCTGTCTGTCTGTCTGTCTGTCTGTCTGTCTGTCTGTCTGTCTGTCTCTGTTTCTGTCTCTGTATCTTTCCCTCTCTCTCTCTCTTACTCTCTGTAAACCGATGTCTCTGTCTCTCTGTCTCTGTCCCTCTGTCTCTCTGTCTGTCTGTCTCAGTCTCTCTCTGTCTTTGTCTCTGTCTGCCTGTCTGTCTGTCTGTCTGTCTGTCTCTCTCTCTCTGTCTCTCTCTCACTGTCTCTGTGTCTGTCTGTTTACGTCGGTATAAGCTCGACTGCCTGTTTACCTGTCTCTCTATGTTCCTGTATGCCTGCTTCTCTCTCTCTCTCTGTTTGTGTGTATGTCTGTGTGCCTGTGTGTGTACGTGTGAAGGCGATAATGTGTGTGTGTGTGTGTGTGTGTATGTGTGTGTGTCACAGAGAATGACAGAGAGAGAGGGGGGAAGGGAGAGGTAGAGAGAGAGCGCGCACGCGCGCGCGAGAGAGAATGTATAATGAATGTGTGTGTGGTGTGTGTGTGAATGTCTAAGTGTGTGTGTGTGTGTGTATGTGTGTGTGGATGTGTGTGACTGAACTGAAACAGAGAAATGTATGTGAAAATAGAGACTGTGTGTGTGTGTGTGCATGTGTTTGTATTTGTGTGTGTGCGTGCGCGCGTGCGTTTGTGTCTGTCTGTCTGTGTGTGTGTTTGTGTCTGTATGTGCGTTTCTATTTCCACTAGCACTATAAACTGTACGCCTAATCTGTGCGCGATGGGCGGAGCAGTTAAACAATCCGTCAAACGATTAGACCATCGCTTGCTCTGCAACAAACATACTAGCAGAATTCCTGCCTGGAACTCCATCCCCACCCCACCACACCCCCACCCCCATCCACGACTTTACTTTCTCTTTCTTAACCCTTTCAATCCTCCACTCAAGCCACCAGCTTGCTAACAAAATTTTTTAACCCTTTCACTCCCTCATCTTATGTGAGAGTTTCTTCCTGTGGTTGCGTGAAGATGTTAGATAGGGTGATGGATTGAAACTGAAATGGTTAAAGTTTTGCTTCACTGTCGTGGTTGATAATACAAGACGTTTGTGTGGATAGGGTGAGCTGAGGAGTGAAAGGGTTGAGTATCACGGCTGACAACGCTGGACGCTAGTGAACTGGGTGAAGAAGTGAAAGGGTTAACGTGTTTTGCTTTGTTAATCTGGCTGATAATGCAAGAAGCTGGTAGATAGGGTAAATGAGTGAAATGGTTAAGTAAGTAGAAGCTGGTAGATAGGGTAAATGAGTGAAATGGTTAAGTATCATGGCTTACAATGCTAGACGATGGTGGGTAGGATGAGGAAGTAGAAGGGTTAAGTTTTCGCTTTGCTATCGTGGCTTACAGTTCAGAAAACTGGCGGACAGTTTAAGGGTGTGGAAGGGTTAAGTTTTCGCTTTGCTATTACAGCTTACAGTTCAAGAATCTGGTGGATAGTCTAAGAGTGTGAAAGGATTAATACTTTTGCTTTAGAATCAAGGCTGACAATATTGGACACTGGTGGATAGGGTGAGGGAACGAAAGCGTTAAATTTTTGTTTTTGCCCTGAAAGCTGACAATGCAGGACGAGTGGATAGGGTGAGAGAGTGAAAAAGGTTAAGTTTTTGCTTTGCAGTCATGGCTGAAAATGCAGGACGTTGGCAGATATGGTGGAGGCGTAAAAGGGTTAAGTTTTTGCTTTGCTATCATGACTGACAATGGAGGACGCTGTTGGATAGAGTGAGAGAGTGAAAGGGTTAAGTTTCTGCTCTGCTATTATGGTTGACAATGCAGGACATTGGCAGACATGGTGAAGGCGTAAAAGGGTTAAGTTTTTGCTTTGCAAATCATGGCTAAAAATGCAGGACCTTGGCGAGGCAGGGTGAAGACGTAGAAAAGGGTTAATTCTTTTTGCTTTGCGATCATGACTGACAATGGAGGACGCTGTTGGAGAGAGTGAAGGAGTAAAAGGGTTAAGTTTTTGCTTTGCTATCATGGCTGACAATGCATGGAGGACGCTGTTGGAGAGAGTGAAGGAGTAAAAGGGTTTAAGTTTTTGCTTTGCTCTCATGGCTGACAAATGGAAGACGCTTTTGTACAGGATGAAAGAATGAAAGGAAAGGTTAAGTTTTTTTTTGCTTTGTAGAATGCAGGTGGTTAAAGTGAGAGAAGAGAGGGGGTTGAATTACACCCACTTGTGTGTATACAACTTCGTTCATCGCTTCCTTCTTATCTTTTTTTTTTTTTTTTTTTTATCTTTTCAGTTCCCGTTTACGACCTGCCTATGTGTTTGTTATTTGTTTATGTTATCTGTTGTTTTAAAATGTGATGTTTCTTTGTTTGTTTTTTTTGTTTTGTTATTATCTGTTTGTTTCTGTTCATTTGTTGTTTGGTTGATCTGTCATGTGTCAGAGTTTATGCTTTCTTCACACCCCCCAACAGGGGATTTAAAAGAAGATTATTGTTTCTGTTTCATTGTGTGTGTGTGTGTGTGTGTGTGTGTGTGTACGTGTGTGTGTGTATGTGTGTGTGTGTGTGTGTGTATGTGGGCGCGGGCGCGCGCGTGTGTGTTCGTTCGTTGCTTGGAGAGAAAGAGAGACAGACAGACAAACACAGATAGAGAGAGGAGAGAGAGAGGGAGGAAGAGAAACATATTTTTTGACGGTGCGCGCGTGTGTGTGTGTGTGTGCGTGTATGTGTCTGTGTGTATGTGTCATGCATGTATCTGTGTCTATGTGTGCACATGTATGTGTATGTTATGTGTGTGTGTGTGTGTGTATGCACGTATGTGTGTGTGTGTGTGTGTGAGTGTGTGTGTGTGTGTGTGTGTGTGTGTGTGTGTGTGTGTTTGTGTGTGCGCCCGTATGTGTGTATGTGTGTGTGTGTGGTGGTGGACAATGGTTTAATGTCTATTCACTTAGGTGATTATAGATAATGTATATGTGTGCGTATGAATGTGCGTGTGTTGTGTGTATGTGTGTGTGTGTGTGTGTGTGTGTGTGTGTGTGTCTGTGTGTGTTGTCTATGTGTGTGTGTGTGTGTCTATATGTGTGTGTGGGTGTGTGTGTGTTGTCTATGTGTGTGTGTGTGTGTGT
>JAPXFY010000027.1:28751704-28754204 GCA_030674185.1 Monoplex corrugatus | reverse complement strand
AAGAAGAAGAAGAAAGAAGAAAGAAGAAGAAGAAGAAGAAGAAGAAGAAGAAGAAGAAGAAGAAGAAGAAGAAGAAGAAGAAGAATGCGAAGAAGAAGAATGCGAAGAAGAAGAATGCGAAGAAGAAGAAGAAGAAGAAGAAGAAGAAGAAGAAGAAGAAGAAGAAGAAGAAGAAGAAGAAGAAGAAGAAGAAGAAGAAGAAGAAGAAGAAGAAGAAAGAAGAAGAAGAAGAAGAAGAAGAAGAAGAAGAAGAAGAAGAAGAAGAAGAAGAAGAAGAAGAAGAAAACAACAACAACAAACAAAAACACAACAACAACAACAAAACAACAACAACAACAACAACAACAAGGTGTAGCAAGAGGCGATGAGCAATAACACGACAAAACAGTAAACAATGATGACATTGAGTAAAAACCACACAGTTATCATCTACAACCCAAAAACAACAACAACTGAATAAACAAAATGACTAAACAGAAGCAAGGAACAATAGCAGTAACAGCGTCAACATGAACAGCAGCAGCAGCAGCAGCAGCAACAACAGCAACAACAGTCAATTGATTCAACAGACAACGGTGAGCATGGTTTTTAACTGTTGTCTTTTATCTTAACCAGGTTGTCATTTTTGACGTGGTGTTAGCCCTGATATGGTACTAGTAGTCGGCTGGGCTATAAGCAAAAAATTATGAACTTGAACGAGCCATTACGACAACAGTATTGTCAAACCATATGCGTTACGCATAACGCTCATAATTATTCCAAATGTTGTAATTGATTCCAATCATTGCACAGTTAAATGCCACATGCCCAGACATATGTGTACTTGAAGAGTCATCATCATCATCATCATCATCATCATCATCATCATCATCATCAGGTGCCTTGCCGCATGGCGTTGGCGATCATGGACTTCCATCTGTCTCTATCTCTGGTTGCCCCTAGCATCTCCCCCACTCTCCTCGTCCCCAGCCACTCTGCAAGTCCGTCCAGCATTCTCTCCCTGGGTCGACCTGGTGCTCTCTTTCCCTCCAGCTTTCCCGTTGTGACCAGGTGCTCCAAATTCCCCTTCCTGATAAAATGGCCTATAAATGTTGCCGCATGGCGTTGGCGATCATGGACTTCCATCTGTCTCTATCTCTTGTTGCCCCAAGCATCTCCTCCACCCTCCTCGTCTTCAGCCACTCTGCAAGTCCGTCTACCCGGTGCTCTCTTTCCCTCCAGCTTTCCCGTTGTGACCAGGTGCTCCAAATCCCACTTCCTCATAAAATGGCCTATAAATGTTGCCTGTCTGTTCCTAATCTTCCTTATGAGTGATCTACTTGTGTCTGCCTCCATCAAGACTGTCTCGTTTGTTTTCTTTGCTGTCCACTTGAAGAGTGATGATACTAAAACACAGTGAAATAAGAAAGGGTAATATTTTCGTCTAATTGATTCCATGGCGTTTTTCTTGTTGGAGTTTGTTCTAGAGGGATTCATCGCAATCGGCTTAATGACGACAAGACAGAAGCTATCCTCATTGGCACCCGTCAGAAACTTTCTCAGCTGCCTTCTCTTTCTCTCCCATTATGTAACACATCAGTCCCAATTTCTGATTCAGCTAAAAACCTTGGTGTCTGCATTGACTCTACTCTCTCCATGAACAACTTTGTTTCTCAAACTGCCAGATTTTGCTACTATCACCTCCATCGTATAAGCCTGATCAGGAAGTATCTCTCTGTCGAAACAACTGCAAAACTCGTTCTCTCCTTCATAATGTCTCGCATTGACTATTCCAATTCACTCCTGTCTGGTCTTCCTGCCTCCACCATTCACATCCTACAGCGCATTCAAAACAATGCTGCACGCCTTGTACTCAAAAAGAAAAAAGCTGACCACATATCTCCTCTCCTGGCACAACTTCACTGGCTCCCTGTATCAAAGCGCATACAGTACAAACTAGACACCATGTGCTACAAAAGCCTCAATAACGCAGCCCCCGATTACCTGTCAAGCCTACTTGAGATCTATCTTCCCTCACGTACCCTCCGCTCTGCCTCAGATCCTCTGACTTTTCGCATTCCACGCACTAAGCTCAATACCTATGGTCCACGAGCCTTCTCTGTTTCTGGTCCACTTTCCTGGAACAAACTTCCTCTCTCTGTCCGTCAGCAACCTACTTTTGTCTCCTTCAAGTCCGCTCTCAAAACTCACCCTTTCTCCTCTGCATAAAATCCTGACCTCACTCAATCCCTCTCTGCAGCCTGTCTCCACTCGGAGGGGAATCACATTGTAATATATAATTGTATATAATATGCTCTCTATAATTTTCCATTGCTTTTATTCTTTCTCCCCATTTTAGCCGTGTGCGCGCGTGTGGGGTGTGTGTGTGTGTGTGTGTGTGTGTGTGTGTGTGGGTGTGTGTGTGTGTGTGTGTGTGTGCGTGCGTGCGTGCGTGTGTGTCTGTTTTAGCGCTTAGATTTGGTTTTGTCAAGATTTTGCGCTATACAAATAAAGTATTGTA
>JAPXFY010000027.1:28744204-28749204 GCA_030674185.1 Monoplex corrugatus | reverse complement strand
AAGAAGAAGAAGAAGAAGAAGAAGAAGAGAAAAGAAGAAGAAGAAGAAGAGAAGAAGAAAGAAGAAGAAGAAAGAAGAAAAGAAGAAAGAAGAAGAAGAAGAAAAAGGGAAGAAAGAAGAAGAAGAAGAAGAAGAAGAAGAAGAAGAAGAAGAAGAAGAGAAGAAGAAGAAGGAGGAGGAGGGAGGAGGAGGAGGAGGAGGAAGACGAGGAGGAGGAGGAGGAAAAGAAGATAAAAGAAAAGAAAAACAACAATAACACAACACTAGCAAGAACAAAAAACTATTAAATACAACAAACAAACAAATACCAACAACACCAACAAAACAACACATATAAACAAAAACACCACCACCGACAACAACAGTAACATCAACAACATCTACCACAATGGCAACAACAACTCAGAACACACACACACACACACACACACACGCACATACACACACACACACACACACACACACATACACACACACACACACACACACACACACACACACACACACACACACACACACACACATATATATATACACGTTAATTTGAGTGTTGGCAATGACTGGTGTTGGGAGTTTGTCGGTTCAAAAACAAACACAATGTTAGAGAGAGAGAGAGAGAAAGAGAGACAGAGACAGAGACAGAGACAGACAGACAAACAGACAGAGACAGACAGAGACAGACTGAGAGAGAGGGGGGGGGGGGAGAAAGAGAGAGAGAGTGTGTGTGTGTGTACGTGTGTGTGTGTGTGTGCGTGTGTGTGTGTGTGTGCGTGCGTGGTGTGTGTGTGTGTGTGTGTGTGTGTGTGTGTGTGTGTGTTGTGTGTGTGTTACATGTCAATATTCCACATTTTCGGTTCAATTCGCACACAAGAATGGACCATAGGGAGTGGTGCATGAATCTCATAACGCAAGGAAACTAAGTGATTCATCATCATTATGTGCCCTGCTGCTTGGCGTTGGCGATCATGGCCCTCCATAAGAAATTATCCCTTGTCTCTGCAAGTACATCTCCCACCCTGTATGTCTTCATCCACTCCACAAATCCCGTCCAATATTTTCTCCCTGGGTCTACCTGGTGCTCTTTTCTTTCCCCCAGCTTTCTTGATGAGTCTAGGTGCTCTAATTTCTCTTGCCTCATAAACTGTCCTATACACGTTGCATCTTTTCTTTGTCTTCTTCGAAAAGGTTTTTTTTATTTTTTTTTTATTATTGTTTGCCTCTCTCAAGACTGTCTCCTTTGTTTTATCTTCGTCGTTATTGTTCTTTTTGTGTTTGCCTCTTTTTGAAGACTGTCTCTCGTTTGTTTTCTTTGCTGTCCGTGGAAGTCTGGATAGCGTACCATGTAAGTATCCATAAAGCACAAAGATAAGTTTTCTGGATAGTGTGCTATGTAAGTATCCATAAAGCACAAAGATCAGTTTTCTGGATAATGTGCTACGAAAGTATCCATAAAGCACAAAGATCAGTTTTCTGGATATTGTGCTATGTAAGTAGCTATAAAGCACAAAGATAAGTTTTCTGGATAATGTGCTACGTAAGTATCCATAAAGCACAAAGATCAGTTTTCTGGATAGTGTGCTATGTAAGTAGCTATAAAGCACAAAGATCAGTTTTCTGGATAATGTGCTACGTAAGTATTCATAAAGCACAAAGAGCAGTTTTCTTAATAGTGTGCTACGTAAGTATCCATAAAGCACAAAGATCAGTTTTCTGGAAAGTGTGCTATGTAAGTATCCATAAAGCACAAATAGCAGATTTCTGGATAATGTGCTACGTAAGTATCCATAAAGCACAAAGAGCAGTTTTCTGGATAATGTGCTACGAAAGTATCCATAAAGCACAAAGAGCAGTTTTCTGGATAATGTGCTACGAAAGTATCCATAAAGCACAAAGATTAAGTTTTCTGGATAGTGTGCTATGTAAGTAGCTATAAAGCACAAAAAGCAATTTTCTGGATAGTGTGCTACGTAAGTATCCATAAAGCACAAAGAGCAGCTTTCTGGATAGTGTGCTACGTAAGTATCCATAAAGCACAAAGAGCAGCTTTCTGGATAGTGTGCTACGTAAGTATCCACAAAGCACAAAGAGCAGTTTTCTGGATAATGTGCTACGAAAGTATCCATAAAGCACAAAGATCAGTATCTTAATAGTGTGCTACGTAAGTATCCATAAAGCACAAAGATCAGTTTTCTGGATAATGTGCTACGTAAGTATCCATAAAGCACAAAGATTAAGTTTTCTGGATAGTGTGCTACGTAAGTATCCATAAAGCACAAAGATCAGTTTTCTGGATAGTGTGCTACGTAAGTATCCATAAAGCACAAAGATTAAGTTTTCTGGATAATGTGCTACGTAAGTATTCATAAAGCACAAAGATCAGTTTTCTTAATAGTGTGCTACGTAAGTATCCATAAAGCACAAAGATCAGTTTTCTGGATAGTGTGCTACGTAAGTATCCATAAAGCACAAAGATCAGTTTTCTGGATAGCGTGCTTAGTAAGTATCCATAAAGCACAAAGATTAAGTTTTCTGGATAGTGTGCTACGTAAGTATCCATAAAGCACAAAGATTAAGTTTTCTGGATAGTGTGCTACGTAAATATCCGTAAGAATTCTTCTTACAAACCACTAGAAATTAGATCAGAAAGCAATACTGAGTCACGTCAACCTGTTTTCAAGAGGGCAAGAGCAAGGGGACGGGGGTAGTGGATGGGATGGGGGATAAGAGCACGCCTCTTTTGCCCTTCACAGGTGACTTGGTTTTTAGCAGGTAGCAGAACTGATTCCTGTGAGTGTTGGCACTGATTGGCGTTAGGAGTTTGCTGGTTCAAAAATAAACACAATGTTAGAGAGAGAGAGGGGGGAGAGGGAGAGAGAGAGGGAGAGGGAGAGAGAGAGGGAGAGAGAGAGGGAGAGGGAGAGAGAGAGGGAGGGAGATAGAAAGAGGGAGAGAGAGAGAGTGTGTGTGTGTGGGGGGGGGGGTGAGTGAGTGACTGAGTGTGTGTGTGTGTGTGTGTGTGTTTGTACGTGAATGTATGTGTGTGTATGTGTGTGTGAGTGTCTCCTCGCGCGCGCATATGTATTTGTCCTGTTTGGACATGTGTTTATGTGTGTGTGATGTGCGCATATGTTAGTATGTGTTGGTGTTTGTGCATGTGCGTGTCTGTTTATATACGGACATGTGCAGGTGTGTGTATGTGTATATGTGCGTGAATGTGTCCATGTGTGTGCGCGCGTGTGTGCATGTGTGTATATCTACGTACATGTGTGTCTGTGTGCATGTGTGTGTGCGTATGGGTATGTATGTGGGTGTGCGTGTGTATATGTATGTGTGTGCGTGTGTGCGTGCGTGTATGTGTGTGTGTGTGTGTGTGTGTGTGTGTGGTGTCTGTTTTGTGTATATGTGCGTGTATGTATATATGTGTACTTGTGTGTCTGTGTGTATAGTGTATGTGTGTGTTTGTGTGTATACTTTTGTGTGTGTGTTTGTGTGTGTGTGTGTATGTGAATGTGGGAATGTCATACACACACGCACCCACACGCGTGCACACACACACACACACACACACACACACACACACACACACACACACACACACACACACACACACACACACACAGAGCCAAGACAAGCCATAACCGATATACACTGGCTCCATAAAACAAAGAATAAAACAAATAAAAACAAACAGCAAAGAACCAGACTCAGGTTGTATGTGTTGTTTATTGACAAAGATAGTGCACTAGCGTTGAGTCACTTGTGATGTGGGAAAAAAAAATGTTCACACGTGAGAACTGTCCCCAGGTAAGTTTTTCGGTCCAAACTGTATCTGTTTGTGAGTTCGTACCACAGGACCGAGGCACTCAACGCGGTTCTACCCTTTTTCTTTTTTCTTTTTTTCTGGGGGGGGGGGGGGGGGGGGGGTGGGAGAGGTGTTATTTTTTTTAAAAGCCCAGCCGACTGCGTAGAGCCATATCAGGGTGATAGCCGTTTCAAAACATGCATGATACTTCAATAGGAAAAAAAATGTAAAAAAAGAAAATTAAGTACACATTTCAATGCATTCGCGCACATAATCTAAGGAGACGCCCCGACGTTGAACCACTCCGTCCCATTCATCACTCAGGGGATTTAGAAAACATACCTGACTGCAAATCCAAACATAACTAAGGACACTAAAACATATATAAAAAAAATGGGCCTAAATTACCTAAATTTGTCTCTGCATATCACATTTCCCTAGAGACAAAAATGCACTTAATACATGTACCCAATTATCAATCCTAAGAGAAAGCTCGTAAGATTTTCTCGAACACATACAGATGAATGGACCAGCAAGGCAGAAAATGATTTAAGAAGAAATGACAGAAAGCAATGTAAAAAGGCAGAAACAGAGTGAAAGAAAAGAGGAAATTTCAAGCACAGAATGTTCAGAAGGTGGGGATACTAGTTACACTAAAAGAGCCCCCGACATCCTTACGGGGTGGGGGGGTGGGGGGGGGGGGCTACATCCTAAAAATAATACTATTAATGGATACTTATATAGCACACTATTCAGAAAACTGCTCTAGGTGTCTTATGGATACTTACGTACCAGACTATACGGAAAACTGCGCTGGACGTCTTATGGATACTGACGTAACAGTGTTTCAGAGTTACCGTTCTTCTCCATATTCTTGGTCTTGTTCTTGTTCTTGTTCTTCTTGTTCTTCTTCTTCTTGTTCTTCTTCTTCTTCTCTTCCTCCTCCTCCTCCTCCTCCTCCTCCTCCTCCTCATCCTTCTTCTTCTTCTTCTTCTTCTTCTTCTTTCTTCTTCTTCTTCTTCTTCTTCTTCTTCTTTTTTTCTTCTTCTTCTTCTTCTTCTTCTTCTTCTTCTTCTTCTTCTCTCTTAACTTCTTGAAGAGTCATCGAGACGCCGCACTAAAAAAGTTGTTCACCAGATTTCTACAGCTCTGTTGCCTGTGTGCTAAAGCCTGGGTTTCTGCAAACGTTTTTTTTTCT
>JAPXFY010000027.1:28726704-28736704 GCA_030674185.1 Monoplex corrugatus | reverse complement strand
CTCTCATTATTTGCACATCCTGTCTGACGGCTGTATGAATACACCATGACGTATGTGTGCGTGTCAGACCAATAAAAAGACCGTTTACATCGCTTATCATCTGATGCTCCACCTTGATTGGATGTCTGTCACTTGTCTTCCCTTGGGCTGACAGCTTACGTCTGCCTCCATTTTTGTTCTTTGATACTAACATAAGGGAAAGGATTTGAATCGGACTCATGTGTGTGTGGCTGTTGAGGTGACTGCCCGCATGCATTTTTTTTCTGCTTATCTGTCTGTCTGACTATCTGTCTGTCTGCCTATGTGTATGTAGGGTATGCATACCTTTTATGAACGTAATTATTCTTGAGTAGTTTGTATGTTTGAATTCAATGTTATTTCCTAAAGGGTATGCATACTTACTATGAATGTAGTTAAACTTGAGTGTTTTGTATTTTTAAATTCAGTGTTATGTAATTAATTTTGAGCATTTTGTGTTTTAAATTCAGTCTTATTTCTTAAAGGGCATGCATACCTATTAAGAATGTAATTAGTTTTTGAGTATTTTGTATTTTTAAATTCAATCTTATTCATTGTTATTTCTTAAAGGGTGTGCACACCTTCTATGAATGTAATTAATCTTGAGGATTTTTTTGTTGTCTTTTTTTTTTAAGTCAGTCTTATTTCTTTTCGTCGCCAAGGACAGGATATCGCCACAGTGCAGCGCCGCAATTTTGTAGATTGAGCTATCGTTTTCACTTAATTGTTTTTGATTTCAGCAAAGCTATTAGTCTTTAAAGTCAAATATTTTGATGCAACTTTCTTTGTGTGATTGTTTTCTTCTCTTGTTCTATTTTGATGGTCATTCTTGGTTTTCTTTGTGTTTGCGTGCATGTGTGTGTGTGTGTGTATTTCTGTGTGTATGTATGTATGTATGTATGTGTGTGTGTGTGTGTGTGTGTGTGTGTGTGTGTGTGTGTGTGTGTGTGTGTGTGTGTGTGTGTGTGTGAATTTTCTTTATTCTTTTCTTCTTTCTTTGCTTAATGCGGCTCACTGCGACACGCACACATCAGAAACACACACACCAAATACACACACACAACACGACAACCACACAACACCACACACAGCCACACACACACTCACACAACACACACACTCACCAACAACACACACACACACACACACACACAACACACATCACACAACACACACACACACACATCACACACACACACATCACACACACACACATCACACACAACACCACACACACACACACACACATCACACACACACTCACACACACACACACACACAAACATCACACACACACACACACACACTCACAACACACACACACAACACACACACACACACACACACACACACACATCACACACACACTCACACAACACACACACACACACAACACTCACACACACACACACTCACACACACACACACACACACACACACATCACACACACACTACACACACACACACATCACCACACACACATACACACACCACACACACACACACACTACCACAACACACACACACAACACACACAACAAACCCACACACACAAAACACACACAACACCACACACACCACACACACACACACACACAACACATACACAACACACACCCACACAACAACAACAACAACATCAGACAAAAAAATGAAAAACAAACACACACACAACATACACAATCAGTGAAATTTTATGTACGATAATCAACTTATGAGGCAACCGAAATGTGGTTTCTAAGAAGAATGTTGAGAATTCCACGGACAGCAAAGGAAACAAACGAGACAGTTCTGAAGGGGGCAGACACAAAAAAAGAACATTAATGAAGAAGATTAGGAAAAGACAGGCAACATTTAAAACATAAGTTATGAAGCAAGAGAAATTAGAGCACCTAGTCAAAACAGGAAAGCTGGAGGGAAAAAAGAACAGGTAGACCGAGGGAGAAACTATTGGACGGAGATTAGGAAAAGACAGGCAACATTTATAGGACAATTCATGAAGCGAGAGAAGTTAGAGCACCTAGTCACAACAGGAAAGCTGGAGGGAAAAAAGAACACCAGGTAGACCGAGAGAGAAACTATTGGACGGAGATTAGGAAAAGACAGGCAACATTTTTAGGACAATTCATGAAGCAAGAGAAATTAGAGCACCTAGTCAAAACAGGAAAGCTGGAGGGAAAAAGAACAGGTAGACCGAGAGAGAAACTATTGGACGGAGATTAGGAAAAGACAGGCAACATTTATAGGACAATTCATGAAGCAAGAGAAGTTAGAGCATCTAGTCAAAACAGGAAAGCTGGAGGGAAAAATAACACCAGGTAGACCGAGGGAGAAACTATTGGACGGACTTACGGTGTGGATGAAGACAAAGGGGGTGGGAGATGTACCAGCAGCGTCGAAGGATAAGTTCTTGTGGAGGGCCATACTCGCTAACGACATGCAACAGGGCACATGACGATGATAAACCAACCTGTGAGTAGTAATGTGTACAGATAATACAAATGTCATTCAAAACATTGATACATAAGAAGTAGATCAATGACGGTAATAGTCTGAGAATATAGGAGGACCAGTGTAAAATTTTGAGGATATGACAAATTACATGTACACACTCTCAGAGAACGAAAGGAAAACTTTGGAATAGTGCAACAACTGCGTTTTACTAAGAGTTTTGAAGAAGTGATAGGGAGAGTGGTGGGAACTGTACGAGGAGGACGAAGCTCCAGGATTCATGTTGCAGCTGGATGTTTAATAACACAAAACATGTGAGATAACGAGGTTCTAACAAGGCATTAGCCTACATCAGCGATCACAGGTGATGGAGCACAAACTTACACCGACGATGGATGCAGAGAGTTCTCATGATCCTGTGTTTATCTCCCCTTCACAGACAGAGACTGGAGTGTCTTTGTAAGTCTGTCTGTCTGTCTGCTCTGTTTCTCTGTCTCTGTCTCTCTCTTTCTCTCTCTTTTTCTCTCTCTCTCTCTCTCTCTGTCTGTCTGTCTCTCTCTCTCTCCCTCTTTCTTTCTTTGTTTCTTTCTTACTCTCACTTCCCCCCGCTCTCTCTCTCCCCCCTCTCTTTCTCTCTCCCCCCTCTCTCTCTGTCTCTGTCTCTCTCTTTCTCTCTCTTTTTTCTCTCTCTGTCTGTCTCTCTGTCTCTCTCTCCCTCTTTCTTTCTTTATTTCTTTCTTACTCTCTCTTCCTCCCCTCTCTCTCTCTCTCTCCTCTCTCTTTCTCTGTCTCTGTCTCTCTCTTTCTCTCTCTTTTTCTCTCTGTCTGTCTGTCTCTCTGTCTCTCTCTCTCCTCTCTCTCTCTCTCTTTCTCTCTCTCTCTTTGTCCTTCTCTCTTTCTTTCTCTATTTCTCTCTCTCTTTCTTTCCATCTGTCTGTCTGTCAGTCTGCCTGTCTGTCTGTCTGGTTGTCTGTCTGTCTGTCTGTCTGTCTCTTTCTCTCTCTCTCTTTGTCTATCTCCCTCCCTTCTTCTCTCTCTCTCTTCCTCTCCCTCCTTCTCTGTCTCTATGTTCTTTGCCTTTTTCTGTCTCTGTGTTTGCTTGTGTGTTTTGTTTGGTTGGTTTTGCTGCCCTATTTTCTATGCCATTTCTTTAGCCTTTGTTTTCAAGACAAATTTTCGTGTCGCTATGGTGATGCTGGATAAATATAGGAGGGAAGATAATCATAATGCTATAGTAATGCTATAGAGTTCTTGTTCTTGTTTGAGACTGCGTAACGGGGCTGCACTCTGAGCTAACTTTCACGATACACATATCAGTGTCGACCGGACCGCTAGAGATGCAGATACCTGCGATGTTGGTCAAAGAACTTAGAGCAGCGCGGTCTATGACGCATTAATTTTGTGACGTGAATGAGAGAATCAGGTATGTGTTCCCAGTCTTTCCAGTGAGCTCACAGCACAGTCCTCAACTCTGGGTAGGATCCAGCTCACGTTGAAAAATCCCAGAGTGATTTCTGATGGGATTCAAACCTACAAACGTCCAGTCGTAAGTCTGTTGCCCTAACCGCTGCAGCTCAACCAGAATTTTTTTTTTCTTTTTCTTCTTTTCTTTCTTTTCCTTCTTTCTTTTCTTTTTTTCTCATTCTTCTCTCTTTCTTTCTTTCTTTCTTCCATTTCTGTCTCTCTTTTTCTTCTTTCTCTTTCTTTCTTTTTTTCATTCTTCTCTCTTTCTTTCTTTCTTCTCTTTCTTTCTTTCTTCTTCTTTTTTTCATTCTTCTTTCTTTCTTTCTTTATCTTCTTTCTTTCTTCTTTCTTTTCTTTCTCTTCTTCTTTCTTTCTTTCTCTTTCTTTCTTTCTTCTATTCTGTCCCTCTTTCTCTCTCTCTTTCTTTCTTTCTTTACCTCTTTCTTTCTCTCTTTCTTTCTTTCTCTTTTTCCTTCTTTCTTTCTTTCTTTTTTCTTTCTTTCTCTCTTTCTTTCTGTCTCTCTTTCTCTCTCTTTCTCTCTCTCTCTTTCTTTCTTTCTTTACTTCTTTCTTTCTTTCTTTCTCTTTTTCCTTCTTTCTTTCTTTCTTTTTTCTTCTTTTGTTTCCATATGTGCATGACGGCTAGAGGGTGATAGAAGTGTGGTGCATTATACAATACCATGTAATAAATCTTTATTTCTGAGGGTGGTCGACAGGCAATGAAAGAGGAGAGAGAGAGAGAGAGAGAGAGAAGGAGAGAGAGAGAGGGAGACAGACAGACAGACAGAGAGAGAAAGAGAGAGAGAGAGAGGAGAGAGAAAGAGAGAGAGAGACAGGCAGAGGCATAGACAGAGAGAGAGAGAGAGAGAGAGAGCGAGTGACAGAGTGACACAGAGAGAGAGAGACAGAGGAGAGAGAGGAGAGAGAGAGACAGGCAGAGGCATAGACAGAGAGAGAGACAGAGTGACAGAGAGAGAGAGAGAAAGAGACAGAGGAGAGAGAGGAGAGAGAGAGACAGGCAGAGGCATAGACAGAGAGAGACAAAGTGACAAAGAGAGAGAGAGAGAAAGAGACAGAGAAGAGAGAGGAGAGAGAGAGACAGGCAGAGGCATAGACAGAGAGAGACAGAGTGACAGAGAGAGAGAGAGAGAGAAAAGAGACAGAGAAGAGAGAGGAGAGAGAAGAGAGAGGCAGAGGCATAGACAGAGAGAGACAGACAGAGAGACAGAGTGACAGAGAGAGAGAAAGAGACAGAGAGACAGACAGAGAGAGTCTGGACAGTATGTTGTTCTGCACGTGTACGTGTGTGTATCAGACCAATAAAAAGACAGTTTACACCGTTTATCTCCTGATGCTCAATTTGGATTGCATGTCTCGCTTGTCTCCCTTGGGCTGACAGCTGCAGTCTGCATCGTTTCTTTCTTTATGTTGAAAACGAAGAGGATCGTTTAAATCAATCTCCTACGAAAAGGGACATAATTTCATGCGTGTCTGTCAAGACGCTGTCTGTTTGACATTTGAAATTAAAGAGCTATAAATCAGACGTATTGATTTACGGATAGATTCAATGTGTATATTACTTGAAAACCGCTTTTATTTTCAGAAAGATTAATGGCCGTTATACTATTATGAACACCTGTTGGTTTTGTTGTTGTTTTTGTTGTTGTTGTTGTTTTGTTGTTTGTTTTTGTTTTGTTTGTTTTTTTCCTTCTGAGTTTTGCTACATATATTTAGTTTCTTTACTATGTGTGCAAGTGTGTATGTATGCCCATACGGTGTGTTTGTTTGTTTGTTTGTTTGTTTGTTTGTTTGTGTGTGTGTGTGTGTGTGTGTGTGCGCGCGCGCGCATATATGTGTATGTGTGTGTATGAGAGTGCATATGTATGTATACGTGCTATTTATGCGTAAGTTTATGCTGTGTGTATGCGTTTGTGTATGAGTGTATATATGCATGTGTGTTCGTTCGTTATTTCTTTTAACGTCTATTCACATATGTGCTTTTAGACGGTTGCATGTGTGTGTGCACCAGTATGTGTGCGTGTGCGTGTGCGTGTGTGTATGCTTGTGTGCATGTATATGTGTCTATGAGTGTGTGTGTGTGTGTGTGTCTACGAGTGCGTGAGTGTATGTTTGTACATGTGTACGTATATATATATATATATATATATATATATTATATATATATATATATATACATATATATACAGGGTGTTTCAAAAAGAATACGCCAAAATCATTACGCAGTTTTTTCAGGTCTATAGCATTGTAGTGGACTGAATCAGTGGTTATTTGATAGAGTAGTTATCAAAGTTTGATTGGGTGTCAGTTTCACCGCTGTCGTTAGTATAACTTCCGGTGCAGCTGAATTGTGGGAAGATCAATCAAAATGGCGACTCCTCAGCAGAAGGCGTTTTGCGTGCTTGAGTTCGCGAAAACAAACGCCATTGTCACGGTGCAACGTGCTTTCAGAACAGAATTCGGCATTGATCCGCCCCATCGTGAGAGCATTCGACGGTGGGTTAGACAGTTTAAAGAGAGTGGGTGTCTGTGCAAAGGAAAGAGTCCTGGAAGACCATGTGTTACAGAGGAGCAAGTGGAGAGGATTCATGATGCATTTGAGAGCAGCCCACGTAAGTCCGTACGTCGAGCAAGTCTTCAGCTTGCCATCCCTCATACCACTGTCTGGCGTGTGTTAAAGAGACGATTACACATGAAACCATACAAACTAAGCCTCGTCCAAGCACTTACTAATGATGACAAGGTGATGCGGAGGACATTCTGTGAGTCAATGCTGGAGATGGAGGAAGGTGATGAAACTCTCTTTTCACGTTTAGTTTTTAGTGACGAAGCGACTTTCCATTTGAGCTGCACAGTCAATCGTCACAATGTGCGCATTTGGGGAACAGATCACCCACATGAAACTGTTGAGCATGAAAGAGATTCCCCTAAAGTGAACGTCTTCTGTGCTGTGTCTCAAGACAAGGTCTATGGTCCCTTTTTCTTTGAAGGAAACACCGTTACAGGACAAACCTATCTCGAAATGCTCCAAAACTGGCTTTCACTTTACTGCAAGCAGATTCGAATGACTTCATTTTTCAGCAAGATGGAGCACCACCCCACTGGCATCTCGGGGTTAGAGCTTATCTGAATGAAAACGTGCCTCAGCGATGGATTGGGAGGAGAGGTGCTAAAGACCTTGCTCTCTGTGCTTGGCCTGCCAGATCCCCGGACCTCACTGTGTGTGACTTTTTCTTGTGGGGGTATGTTAAAGACCAAGTTTATGTTCCACCACTTCCAGCAAGTATCGATGACTTGAAAGATCGAATAACAGCTGCAATCAACACGGTGGACCGTGACATGCTGAGGCGCGTTTGGGAGGAATTCTCATATCGGCTTGATGTTGTCCGCGCTGCCGGTGGTGGCCACATTGACACTTATAAAACATGAAATGAAACTTGAATGTATATACAACACATGTGTTTATGCTAGAGGTTTGTAATTTTTTTCGTTTTTGACACATCACGTGATGATTTTGGCGTATTCTTTTGAAACACCCTGTATATATACGTGTGTATGCGTGTGCATAATTATGTGTTTCATTCTTCCTATTGTTGGAATGTGACCGAATGGAGAAAATACTGAGACTGCAGTTTGACTGAAGAACTCTACGTCTTCACATTTTTGTGTAAAAAACGTTTCACTTCCTTTTGCACAGATGTGTAACTAAACATATCCAAACTTTTGGCACAAGAATAAGTTAAAAAAAAGCATAATAGTTAGAATATAATTGTCCATTTTCCATCCTAAAGGCAAGTCTGCAATCTTCCAAGACAGTAGAAAAAATTGAAAATTGAAGGCTGGTCACCTGAATGTGTACAAATAGGAGACTATCAGCAGTACAGAACACTCACAGAATGTGCAAACAGGAGTTGATGGGGTGGGGGGTGGGGTATCATCATCATCATCATCAGGTGCCTTGCCGCATGGCGTTGGTGATCATGGACTTCCATCTATCTCTATCTCTTGCCGCCCCAAGCATCTCCTCCACCCTCCTCGACCTCAGCCACTCCGCAAGTCCGTCCAGCATTTTCTCCCTGGGTCTACCTGGTGCTCTCTTTCCCTCCAGCTTTCCTGTTGTGACCAGGTGCTCCAAATCCCCCTTCCTCATAAAATGGCCTATAAATGTTGCCTGTCTTTTCCTAATCTTCCTTATGAGTGATCTACTTGTGTCTGCCTCCATCAAGACTGTCTCCTTTGTTTTCTTTGCTGTCCATGGAACTCTCAACATTCTTCTTAGAAACCACATCTCGGCTGCCTCAATCTTGTTCTGGCTTTGCTTGCTGACTGTCCACGCCTCATCAGTACAACAGTATTGGTTCTATATAACATTCAGGGACTCTCTTCTTGATGTTAATTGATAGGCATTTGTTGGTAAGAATGCTTGTCATCTTCTTGAATGCTGTTTTGGCTTGGCTGATTCTGCCGGCTATTTCCGATGTGCATCTGCCGTCTGATGAAATGACCGTTCCCAGGTATTTGAACTTATTAACCTGTGTCAAGGTTGTGCCATTTGCTGTTATTTTGCATGAGGGGATTTCATGTTTTTTGCTGATCACCATGACTTCAGTCTTCCTGCTGTTTAGTTCCAACCTTTTACCTTTGCTTTCTATTTCTAGTATATTCACAAGGTTTTGTAGGTCCCTTTCATTTTCTGCAATTTGCACAGTGGGGTAGGTGAGGTGAAATATGGAAGGTCGGCTGAGCAAGAGAGAAGATGTAACTTGTAAGGTGCATGTATGTTGCTGGTTAACGTATGACAGAAAGCACACAGACTAACGAGACGGTAGTGAAGCATCCAACCCGTACATGTATCCTAAAGCAACTAGTAAAAGGAATTTATGTTCACTGCCATCGGGGTGTGGGGTGTGTGTGTGTGGGTGTGTGTGGGGGGGGTGTGCGGTGTGTGTGGGGGGTGTGGGTGTGTGTGGGGGGGGTGTGGGTGTGGGTGTGGGTGTGGGTGTGGGTGTGTGTGTGTGTGCACAGTAAGCCAGTACAGAAGGAAGTCAGTACCAGTTCTTGTTTCCCTTTGCTGTGCTCTCTGTCTGTCTGTTAGTCTGTCTGTCTGTCTGTCAGTCTAACACTGCTATTTTTGTTCTCTCTCTCTCTCTCGCTCTCACTCTCTCTCTCTCTCTCTCTCTCTCTCGCTGTCTCTCTCTCTCTCTCAATCTATCTATCTATCTCTGTCTCTCTCTCTCTCTCTGTCTCTCTGTCTCTATCTATCTATCTATCTGTCTGTCTGTCTGTCTCTATATCTATCTTTCTATCTATCTATCTATCTGTCTATCTGTCTGTCTATCTGTCTGTATGTTTGTCTGTCTGTCTATCTGTCTGTCTATCTGTCTCTGTTTCTCTCTGTCTCTGTCTCTATCTCTGTCTCTCTGTCTCTCTGTCTCTGTCTCTCTCTGTCTGTCTCTCCTCTCTCTCTCCCTCTCTCCCTCTCTCTCTCTCTCTCTCTCTTTCTCTTACCTCCCCTCTCTTATTGTATGATTTATTGTGACGTACGGAAGATATACATTAAATAAACTTAAATTTTGAGTCTGCCTCCAATCAAAAGATGACACTGTGTTCTCGATTTGTTTATTTTGATTGAATAACTGGTAATGTCTTTTGTGACCATTTTGATGATAATCTGACTTGTGAAATGATCACCGGGATGATAGATTGATCGATTGTTTGAACGGCATCATTTCACGGATTACCAAACTGATCAATTATTTGCTGTTTGGGTGATTGTTTGATTGTTGATTGATGGCTTGTTGATGAATGAACTATGACAGTGAGTGACGGATGGGATGTTAAATTGTTACGTATCTGATTAGTAAATTGTTTGGAGTTTGGTCGTTAATTGAATGATATTTCGATTTGTTGGACAATCAACTAAGTGATTGAACGATTGATTTATTGACTGATTAATCGATCGATCGATTGATTGATTGATCGATTCATTCAGTCATTTACTGGTTGATTAATTGATAGGTTAAACGTAATCAACAAAGTGGATGAATC
>JAPXFY010000027.1:28709204-28714204 GCA_030674185.1 Monoplex corrugatus | reverse complement strand
TGTTTCTACATCTTTTCAGGTGTTTTCATGGTACACAAATAAGCTGAAGAAACACGCAGATTTCGCTTTTAACCCTTTGACTCCTGCACCCTGTCCACCAGCATCCTGCATTGTTAACCATGCTAGCAAAACAAAAACTTAAACCTTTGACTCCCTCACCCTATCCACCAGCTTCGTGCAGGAAGCTGGTGGATAGGGTAAGGAAGTCAAAAGGGTTAAGTTTTTGCAGTTGGTGGATAGGGTGCAGGAGTCAAAGGGTTAATATCAGCAGTTTTGACGTAATTACCAGAACCTGCAAGGATGCCAAGAGCACCAAAGCCAAGGGGGGAAAAATAGCACCCCAAAACTCTAGAAGATTGAAAGATCAAAACCAGGATAGGACAGAACCGCACACCACAAAGCCACACTCAGTACAACGGCACACAAAATGTCTGGCTTTTGATGTTTTTCTCACTCAACAGACAGGTAAACATTTATACAAGATTTAGTGTCGAAAAAGAGAAGGCCACCCCAGCAAACAAAAAGGTTTCTTCTTCATGCAAGGTACAGACTTAGCCGGTGGCTGACTTGATAAATGCCAGGGGCAATGATGCGAAGATGTTATGGTTGTTGGTGGTTGACATGTTGAAAATATTGAGGTAGTGAGGTGATGAGGTTAAAATGTTGAGGCAGTGAGGTAAATGAGGTCACGATTGTCGGTGGTTGACATGTTGAAAATGTTGAGTAGTGAGGTGATGGGTTAAAATGTTGAGGTAGCGAGATGATGAAGTTAAAATGTTGAGGTAGTGAGGTGATGAAGTTAAAATGTTGAGGTAGTGAGGTGATGAAGTTAGAATGTTGAGGTAGTGAGGTGACTTATGTTATGGCTATCAGTGGTTTACATGTTGAAAATGTTGAGGTAGTGAGGTGATGAGGTTATGATTATTAGTGGTTGACATGTTGAAAATGTTGAGGTAGTGAGATGAGGTTATGGCTGTCAGTGGTTGACATGTTGAAAATGTTGAAGTAGTGAGATGATTTGGTCAAAATGTTGAGGTAGTGAGATGATTTGGTCAAAATGTTGAGGTAGTGAGATGATTTGGTCAAAATGTTGAGGTAGTGAGATGATTTGGTCAAAATGTTGAGGTAGTGAGATGATTTGGTCAAAATGTTGAGGTAGTGAGATGATTTGGTCAAAATGCTGAGGTAGTGAGGTGATGATGTTATGCCTATCAGTGGATGACATCTTGAAAATGCTGAGGTGGTGAGGTGATGAGGTTATGACTATTACTGGTTGACATTATGACTATAGTGGTTGACATGTTGAAAATGTTGAGGTAGTCAGGTGATGATGTTATGACTATTACTGGTTGACATTTGAAAATGTAGAGATAGTGAGGTGATGATGTTATTACTATTGGAGGGTTGACATGTTGAAAATGTAGAGATAGTGAGGTGATGATGTTATTACTATTGAGGGTTGACATGTTGAAAATGTAGAGATAGTGAGGTGATGATGTTATTACTATTGGAGGGTTGACATGTTGAAAATGTAGAGATAGTGAGGTGATGATGTTATTACTATTGGAGGGTTGACATGTTGAAAATGTTGAGGTAGTGAGGTGATGAGGTTATTACTATTGGAGGGTTGACATGTTGAAAATGTTGAGGTAGTGAGGTGATGAGGTTATTATGATTATCAGTGGTTGACATGTTAAAAATGTTGAGGTAGTGAGATGAATGAGGTTATGACTGTTTGGGGTTGACACGTTTGAAAATAATAAACAACCTCCGTTACGCAGACGACACCGTTCTAACTGCGGAAAACAAAAGAAAAGAACTACAAAATCTTGTGAATAAAATAGAAACAGAAAACAGAAATAAAGGGCCGGAGCTAAACAGCAAGAACACTGAAGTCATGGTAATCAGTAAAAAAAAATATCAAGAAATCCCCTCATGCAAATTAACAGCAAAATAAATGACACCACAATGAGACAAGTTGGTAAGTTTAACTATCTGGGAACATCAAGTAAGTAACATAACTCTTGAGAGTCACGGAGTTATCTCCCATGTAGAATTTCTCAAACCCAACACAGTTTGCGCTACCCATTCAGCTAGCATAGACGCAGCCACAAAGCATAAAGTGGTAAGCTCAGAACATTCCAAGTTACTTAGTTGATAACTAAAATTCTCCCTGCTTCCCTCTTATTTCCTTTGGTATTACATATATCTGGGAACAGTCATCTCACCAGACGGCAGATGCACATTAGAAATAGCTAACAGAATCGGCCAGGCTGGGACGAGACTGCATAACGGAAGGTGAAAGATGGAAGACCGTTCTTGCCGGCAGGTGCCGGTACGTTGACATCGGGAGAAGAGTTCTTCAGTGTTGTGAAGCATGGGCTGTCTGCAAGCGGGGTCGGAGCGGGATCGGGGCAGGTGAGATGTTGTTTCTGGGGGTGGGGGTGGAGAGTTCCATGGACGGCAAGGAGAACAAACGAGACAATCTTGAGGGAGGCACACACAGGGAGGACATTGGTGGGGAGGATTGGGAGGGGACAAGCGACGTTTGTGGGACATGTTGTGGGGCGGAAGAGGTTGGGCACCTGCTCGAGGCTTACTTGCCTGCTTACTTACTGGCTTGCTTACCTACTTACTTACTTACTTACTTACTTACTTACTCACTTACTCACTTACTTACCTATCTATGATTCAGAAAATATTGGCTTCACCTAGTTGATAGATGACTGAGCATTTGGGCATTGACTGGGAGGGGGGGGGGGATCTGTTATATGAGACGAGTTTATAATAATAATAATAATAATTACAATATTTATATAGCGCAAAATCTTGATAAAATCAAATCTACAGAATAGCTAGTTGTGTTGTGATTCAGACCTTAAATGATTTATCTATTTACTTCATATACATGTTCCTTTTGAAGATAAGATACACACATACACATGTCATTCACATGTAACCAAGATTATTCCAGTGGTAGGCTAATAAGATACCAGTATAACATATATCCCAGGTAAAACATTAGTCGAGGTAGGGCTCCAGGGCCTGGCCAACTCATGGCTGTATGTGCAGGCTTAAGGCATGTGTCACAGTCACCATACACCTGGCACCTGTGACGGTAGTGCATATGGAATTCGTTTCGAGCGCGGAGCCGAGACGTCGTCTTGAGAAACTGAAACTGAAAATAAAACTCGAGGCAGGAGAGCTGGGGGGGGGGAGTGGGGGGGGGCGCTAGGTGAATCCGGGGAAGGTATGTTGGACGGACTTGCGTGGTAGATGGGGGCAGACGGGGTGGGAGAGGTGCTTGAGGGACTAGGAGGTGGATTCGTGTGGAGGGCCATGCGTCGCGCGCGCGCAGGGCACATGATGATGAGATCTGTGGCGATGAGAGTATGACCGCTGTGGTTTGACATGTTGAAAATGTTGAGGTAATGAGGTGAAGAGAGTTCTTGAATTTTATATAGAACCAATACTGTTGTACGGATCCGAGGCGTGGACAGTCAACAACAAAGCCAGAACAAGATTGAGGCAGCCGAGATGTGCTTTCTAAGAAGAATGTTAAGGGTTCCATGGACAGCAAAGAAAACAAACGAGACAGTCTTGATGGAGGCAGACACAAGTAGATCACTCATAAGGAAGATTAGGAAAAAAACAGGCAACATTTATAGGCCATTTTATGAGGAAGGGGGATTTGGAGCACCTGGTCACAACGGGAAAGCTGGAGGGAAAGAGAGCACCGGTAGACCCAGGGAGAAAATGCTGGACGGACTTGCAGAGTGGCTGGGGACGAGGAGGGTGGGGGAGATGCTAGGGGCAACGAGAGATAGAGGCTGATGGAAGTCCATGATCCCAACGCCGTGCGGCAGGGCACCTGATGATGATGAATGAGGTGAATGAGGTTAGGACCATTGGGGAGATGATATGTTGAAAATAATGAGGGAATACCAGTAATGAAGTTATGAGAATAGATGTTTGATTGATACGTTCAATGATTTTGACAATGAGGTGAGCAGATTAAAGCTGTAGGTGGTTGACATGGTGAGTGATGAGGCAATGTTTGTGTGTGAGTGCGTGGTTATGTGTGTGTGGTTGTGCGTGTGTGTATGCTGTGTGTGTGTTTGTGTTGTGGTGTGTGTGCTGTGTGTGGTGTGTGTGTGTGGTGTGCGTGTGTGTTGTGTGTGTGTGTGTGTGTGTGTGCGCGCGCACATGCTGCGTGCGTGTGTGTGTGCGTGCGTGCGTGCGTGCGTGCGTGTGTGTGTGTGTGTGGTGCGTGCGTCGTGTGTGTGTGTGTGTGGGTGTGTGTGTGTGTGTGGGTGTGTGTGTGTGTGTGGTGGGGTTGTGTGTGTGTGTGTGTGTGTGTGTGTGGTGTACGGCGACGCAGAATCCGTCTAGGTGTGTGTGTAGTGTATGCGTCCGTGGACTGTCTGTGTGTGTCTGAGTGTGCCTCAAAATGCCAGGTTGGACTTCAAGACGACCTGGCCATCTCACGGGTTTATATGCAGGCTTTAAGGCTTGTTGTGCTGTGAACCTTTTTGGTTCTTCTCTATCACAAGTGGCGTCAGGGCATATGGAATTCATTCCGAATGCGAAGATGTCATCTTAGAAATCAAACTAAAACTGAAATTGTGAGCGTGGGTAGTGCAGGTACTGGGGTTGGTGGATTTAAGAGTTGGAAAAAAATGAAGCAGAGTAGTATTTGACATTATGAAATGATGAGGACGTATCGGTTAAAACTGTCTTCAAAATGTTCGTTGTTCTAGCAGAATTTCATGAGTATGAGTGAAATTAGGAAGAAGTGGTGGTATATGGGAGGAAGGTGTGTGGTGTGTGACTTTGGGCAACGAAAATGTGTGAATGTGTGTGTTTACGTCTATCTATCTATCGATCTATCTGTCTGTCTGTCTGTCTATCTGTCTATTCTATCTTATCTATTATCTATCACTCTATCTATCTATACCCATCTTATCTATCTATGTCTACTATCTGTCTATCTATCGTCT
>JAPXFY010000027.1:28691704-28696704 GCA_030674185.1 Monoplex corrugatus | reverse complement strand
AAAATGCAATCCCCATCGGTCCTGTCAAAATCATCATTGTGGGATTTGTAAGGCCCCAGTCAGCTCCTACATAAAGCTGATGTGCTTTGAGCTCACTGGGTAGATTAGGACCACAAAGTCCAGTCACATCCACTTCACAGATCCTCAGTGAGGGTGTTGCTGAAATTTTACTGACCAACACAGCGGGTGTCTGTATCTCTCAGGCCTGGCTGAAGCCAGGATGTGTTATGGTAGTAAAAGTGGATTACAACTCTGTAACGCATACTCAATCCTAGACGGAACTCCACAGCATCGTGATTAACATCCCTATCGTCATTATCATAGGTTGGGTTTCATCAATTTAAAAAAAAAATTATTGCAGTGTGGGCAGTTATATTTGTTGTGTTGTTTACGTTTTGTTTATGTTTATGTTTATGTTGTTGTTGTTATGTGTTGTTGTTGCGTTGGTGGTGGTCCCATAGTCTACCCATCACCACAGTAGGTGAAACAATTTTATAATTCAATAAGTAGAAGAGTATTTAAGTCATTTTCACGGAAACCACAAAATCGATAAAACCTCACGTAAGAAGAAGATGAAGTGGCTTTTAGGGGAGAGAGACAGGCAGCTAAAAACTGAGAGAAGACAGACAGAAGACAGAGAGCAGCAGACAGAGACAGAAGAGAAAAACAGAGACAGAGACAGAAAAAAGAGACAGAGACAGAGAGAGAACAGACAGAGAGACAGCAGGAACAGACGAAGAACGAGAGACAGAGATAGAGACAAAGAGAGAGGCAGAGAGAAGGAGTCTGAGATAGACAGAGACTGAGAGATAGAAGGAGAGACAGAGATAGTCAAAGAGACAGAGATAGACAAAGAGACAGAGAGACAGACAGACAGACTGGCAACAGAGAGAGAGAGAGAAGGGGGGAGAGAGAGAGAGAGACAGACAGAGACAGACAGACATTACAGACAGACAGACAGACAAACAAACAGACAGACAGAAACAGAGACAGAGAGACAGACAGAAGAGCTGATTTTGACGCTGGCGTTAAACAGCGTCATGGAGTACTTACGACTCATTTCGTGCGGAGGGTCACACATACCACTCGACCCCCATACACCCATACGTGCCAAGTGCACCAATCATGACATCTTCGCTTTCGCCTTGGCTTCTCCCGTCTTTGGCACAAAACAGCGCCAACGGCTTTGAAAGCGTGCGTCATAATTTTTGGTCACGTCAGTATCGCAGTCTTTAAATACAAAGCGTCAGACAGTCAGACCATACTAATAATCCGATTTTCTCCTCCCGGTCGACGAAACGTCAGGGAAGTGTTTCTGTTGTCCTGCGAATGTTTATATCATTGTTGTTCTCTGTTGTTCGTTCTTTTGTTCTTTGTTGTCTTACGTTTACGCTCGACAAAGGTTTTTGTTCTTGCCTTGTTCTTTGTCGTCTTACGTTTACGTTTGACAAAGCTTGTGTCTTATTTGTTCTTTGTTTGCATTGCGACAAAGGCCTTTGTTCCTTGTTTTTTGTTTGTCTTACGTTTACGCTTGACAAAGGTAATTTTATTCCTCGTTCTTTGTTGTCTTACGTTTACGCTTGACAAAGGTTATTTTCGTTTTGTGTCTTAGTTTACATTGACAAAGGTTGTTACTTCTTCTTTATTGTCGTATGTTTACGCTTGACAAAGGTCTTTGTTCTTGTTCTTTGTTGTCTTACATTACGCTTGACAAAGTAATTTGTTCCTCGTTCTTTGTTGTCTTGCGTTTACGTTTTGACAAAGGTTGTTTTCTCTTTATTGTTTTTTTACGTTTACAAAGGTTGTTTGTTCCTGTTTTTGTTTTTTACTTAACAAAGGTTGCTTGTTCTTTGTTCTTTTTTGTCTTACGTTTATACTTGACAAAGGTAGTTTGTTTCCTCGTTCTTTGTTGTCTTAAGTTTGCACTTGACAAAGGTTGTTTCTTCTCCGTTCTTTGTTGTCTTACGTTACGTTTGACAAAGGTTGTTTGCTATTTCTTCTTTGTTGTCTTATTTTTAAGCTTCACAAAGGTTGTTCTCTTTTGTTCTTTGTTGTCTTATGTTTAACGTTGACAAAGGTTGTTTCCTTATTTCTTTTTTTGTTTATGTCAAGCTTGACAGGTTGTTGTTCTTCGTTTTGTTGCCTTCGTTACGCTCGGCAAGGTTGTTTTGTTCCTTGTCTTACATCTTTTGACAAAGGTTGATTTTTCTTTGTTGTCTTATGTTTACGTTTGACAAAGGTCTTTGTTCCTTGTTTTTGTTGTTGTATGTTTGTGGTGTGGTGGTGGTTGTCTGAGTTTTTTGTTTTTTGTTTGTTGTGTTGTTTTTTTCTTTGTCTTACGGTTACGTTTGACAAAGGTTGTTGTTCTTGTTCTTTGTTGTCGTATGTTTACGCTTACAAAGGTTCTTTCTTTTTTTTCTTTGTTGTCTTACATTTACACTTAACAAAGGTTGTTTCGTTCCTTGTTCTTTGTTGTCTTATGTTTACGTTGACAAAGGATTCGTTTTTCCTTTCTTTGTTGTCTTACGTTTACGCTGACAAAGGTTGTTTCTTATTTGTTCTTTGTTGCTTTATGTTTACGCCTGACAGAGGTTGTCTGTTCCTCGTGCTTTGTTGTCTTACGTTTACGCTTGACAAAGATTTTTCTTTGCTCTTTGTTGTCTTACTTTACACTCGACAAAGGTTGTTTGTTCCTTGTTCTTTGTTGTCTTATGTTTGTGCTTGACAAAGGTTGTTTCATATTTGATCTTTGTTGTCTTATGTTTATGCGTGACAAAGATTGTTTGTTACTTGTTCTTTGTTGTCTAATGGTCATGCTTGACAAAGGTTGTTTCATATTTGACTTTGTTGTCTTATGTTTACGCGTGACAAAGGTTGTTTCTTCTTGTTCTTTGTTGTCTTACGTTTACGCTTGACAAAGGTTTATTCTTTGTACTTTGTTGTCTTACTTTATGCTTGACAAAGGTTTATTCTTATTTGTACTTTGTTGTCTTTCGTTTACGCTTGACAAAGATTTCTTTCCTTGCTTTTGTTGTCTTACTTTACGCTCGACAAAGGTTGTTTTTCCTTGTTCTTTGTTGTCTAATGTTTATGCTTGACAAAGATTGTTTCTTTTTGATCTTTGTTGTCTTATGTTTACGCGTGACAAAGGTTGTTTGTTCCTTGTTCTTTGTTGTGTTATGTTTACGTTTGACAAAGGCAGTTGGCGAAAAATTTATATCTCTCTTGTTTCGTTATTTCAAATACGCGTCCTGATTTATTTGTGTGTGTGTGTGTGTGAGTGCGTGAGTGTGTGTGCGTGTGTGTGTGTGTGTACGTGTGTGTGTGTATGTGTGTGTATGTGTATGTGTGTGGTGTGTGTGTGTATGTGTGTGTGTCTGTGTGTTTGATTGTGTGTGTGTGTGTGTCTCTGTATGTGTGTATGTGTGCATGTGTGTCTGAGTTTATGTGTGTGCATTGTGTCTCTGTGTGTGTCCGTGTCTCTCTGGTGTGTGTGTGTGTGTGTGTGTGTGTGTGTGTGTGTGTCTGTCTGTGTCTGTGTCTGTGTGTCTGTGTGTGTGTTCTGTGTGTCTGTGTGTCTGTCTCTGTGTCTGTGTCTGTATGTCTGTATGTCTGCGTATCTGTGTTTTTTCTGGTTGCTGTTTGCTGGAACGCTGATGGTCACATTTATTTTGTATTTCATAATATCTGAGTATTACAGGTTCCTCCACATCTCTGTCAAATAATAAACATCACATTGGAGAGAGAAGTTTTATTTTTCAGGTCCCTACCCTCAAAAAACCCCAATAACCCTTCTTGCCTTTTAAAGTCTTGGTTTTTAAAAAAAAAATTGGGTGGCGCTGCATTGCGGCGACGTGCTCTCAACGGGAAAAGTTTCACAAGGTAATCTATGTGACAGAAAGAAATGACAATCAATGAACATTAATATGAATGATGACCCATACTAGACGCCTGACGACCAGTGTGCCTACCTATCCGCCTGATGGACGGCATAAAGGCCAATGTCATAATCATAATCTGTTTCTTCTATTAAAAGATATCGTTGTCAAATGAAGAATTCATCAAAAGCAAAACGATGATCTTGTCACCCAGCATACAAAAAAAAAAAAAAAAAAAAGAAACCGCGGCGAATGATATAGCGAATCAGTCATAAACAGGTCCTCCAAATAGCTGGATAGCGTCAACATTACTTGGACTTCTCTGCGTTATTAATCTTTAACAACTTTCCTTCAATTTCTCAACGTTTTTTTTTAGCTAAAAGTTAGTAACCCCACCCCACCCCCACCAAAAGTAACAAGATTTTTTTGGGTCTAATTTTTGAGAGAAAAAAAAAATGATAAAAATTATCAAGTTTATTATTTCCCTCGTCAAAATGCGCTCACTAGGGCTTTATCTTATTTAACATGAAATTTATATTAGATTTTTTAAATTATGATTTAAATTCAGAAATAAGCATGAGGACAAAATAGTAAAAACAACAAAAAGTGAAATACCAACGAAAGAAAGAGAGAGACAGACAAAAATTATCAAACGTAAAAACAAAACAAAGCAAAAACACAAATAATTTTTGAAGCAAAAAATAATAAGCGTAGTAAAATAAAGATGAGAAAGAAAGGAGAGAATGGCATGAGAACGATAAGACAGAAGAGAAAGACAGGAAAAAAATATCAAATAGACAGAAAGAGTAAATGAATTAAATGAAATGAAAAACAGACAAAAAAAAGTGATGGAAAAAAAAGGTGAAAAAAAAACAGAACAGAACAGACAGACTGACAGACGATTGACACATAAGAAAAAAAAAAGAAAAAAATGAATGAAAGAAAAGAGAAGAGAAAGACAAAAAAAAGAAAGAAAAAAAGAGGAAGAACAGAAAGAAAACAAAGAGGAACGACAAAAAGGAATGAAAGAAAGAAATAAAAGAAAGGAAGAAAACAAAAAATAAAAAGAAAGAAAAAAAACACATAAAGAACACTGAGGAAAAGAAAGAAAAGAAAGGAAAG
>JAPXFY010000027.1:28671704-28676704 GCA_030674185.1 Monoplex corrugatus | reverse complement strand
ATCAATCAATTCATATCATCATCTCATCTCATCGTGTGTCATGCTGTATTCGTGCGTGCTAGGCTCAAGGATCATTGTTAGTCGGGAGTTGGGTAAAACACTACTTCCTATACCGATAGGTGAGAGTTTGCTCACACAGCGCAGCAATAATTATGTTGCTGCACAACCAGTACATACTACCGTCTTCTGGGCTGTGCATTTGTTTGTGTTCACTTAAAAAAAAAAAAAAACAAAAAAAACAAAAATCACCGGACAGGTAAAATGACATACATAATCTTTAACGCGCGTAGCCTACTTGATGTTGTGTGTCTGTGTACACACGGAATGGGGTTTAGGCATTAACAGGTCTGCACACATGTTGGCCTCGGAGATCTGAAAAATCTCCATCCTTTTACCCACCATGGCAGGATCGAAACCCAGACCTTTTGATTGAAATTTCGACGTCTCACCATAGACCACAGCGTCCCCCAACTCCCCCCCCCCCCCCCCTGTCTGTTGTGTTTTGTTGAGTTTAAAGTCCTACCACTGTCAGAGTATATGAGGACTACCAGAAGAAATGTTGCTCAAAGAAGCCTTAAAACATTTCGGTTTAATCTATTGATCTGTCTCTCTGTCTCTCTGTTCTCTCTGTCTTTCTGTCTCTCGTCTCTCCGTTTCTCCGTCTCTCCGTCTCCGTCTGTGTCTGTCTATCTCTCTGTATCTGCGTATCTGGGGATGCCGGGGGCTCTTTCAGTAAAATGTACTCCTTCTTCTGGAAATTCTGTGCTAGAAAATTCCTCTTTTCTGTCACTCTCTTTGTTTCTTTCTTCCTATGATTTTCTGCCTTGTTGGTCCATTCATTTGTATGTGTTCGATTAAAGTCTTACGTACTTCTCTCAGGTGTAATTGGGTACACGTGTTAGGGTTTGGGATGTAAGATATGCGAGCATTTAGTATTTTGGCCTGTTGGTATTTAGTGTTAGTTACATAGAACCGAAAATGTTATAAGTTGTAGCGTGGACAGTCAACAGAAAGCAAAAAGATTGAGGCACCGAGATGTTTCTAAAATGTAGAGTTCCATGCAGCAGAAACAAACGAGACGTTTGATGGAGCAGAAAGTAGTCACTCATAGAATTAGAAGACAGGGAATTTATGGCCTTTATGAGAAGGATTTGGAGCACTGGTCACACGGGAATCGGAGGAAATAGAGCACCGGTAGACGGAGAAATGCTAGACGGATTGCGATGCTGAGCGAGAGGGTGAGGAAATGCTTGAGCCAAGAGTTAGAGAAGATGAAGTCCATGATCGCCACGCCATGCGCAGCACCTGTGAGAGAGATGATATGTTAATGTTTAAGTAGATTTTAAATCCCCGGCGATAAATTGGACGGAGTGGTCAAAGCCAGGGGCATCTCTTTAGATTATGTACGTGAATGCATTGATATGTGTACTTAATTTTCCTTTCCCTTTTTTTTTCCTGTTGAAGCATTATGTATGTTTTGAACTGGTTATAGCCCTGATATGGCTCTACGCAGTCGGCTGGGTTTTAAACAACAATAGTAATAACAATAAGACCATAGCGCCTGACATAAAAAGGATTTAGAATGGTATTCAGATAAGTTTGTAAAGGAAGGGGGAGCGTGGATGATCGCCGGAGTTACAAGGAATATTTTTTTAAAAGGGTGTATAAACGTAATTGCTGAACGAGAGAGGTGTTTCAATGACAAAATGCCACATGTGTAACATGTGTGATTTACATCGATAACTTGGGCCCCTTAAAAAACAAACAAAAGTCAGTGTAGGAACAAGTGCCAAGTTCTATGGTGACCTTGCGAAAGAACTGCAGGGCACCTCTTACACGTTTGAAAACAGCCAGTGCTCTGGCGAGCAAGCATTGCATCATTTTTACATGGATTCAGGTCATGCATGTTCACACAAAACGTACGTAAACACATACACACTTCCACATGCACTCGCACACATGCACACACAAAACACACACATACATATTTACACATACACACACAAAACACACACACACACACAAGTACACAATGTCTTGTTTGCATATCTCTCTCTCTCTCCACTCTCCTCTCTCTCTCTCTCTTCCCCCCCCCCCCTCTCTCTCTCTCTCTCTCTCTTCTATCTCCCTCTCTCTTTCTCTCTCTCTCCCTCTCTCTCTCTCTGTCCCCTCTCTCTCTATCTATCTATGTCTATCTCTCCTTTCTCTCTCTCTCTCTCTCTCTCTCTCTCAATCTCTCTCTCTCTCTCTTTCAAAAGAAAGAGACAGACAGACAGGCACACAGACAACACAGAGAGAAGAATAATGACAATGGTTCTTGATTTTGTCTCGGTAGAATTAACAGCTAAAAACCATTTTTCAAATTTGCCGTTGCTAATCACAGATCTGCCTAGGACTAGAATATGAGAGAGACGGACAGAGACAAAGAGAGAGACAGAGACAAAGAGATAAAGAGACAGAGATTTTGTTATTTTTCACAGAGTGAAACAGACAGACATAGACAGAGAGAGACAGAGAGATACAGAGACAGAGATAGACAGAGAGACAGAGACAGAGACAAAGAGAGAGACAGAGACAAAGAGATAAAGAGACAGAGATTTTGGTTATTTTTTCACAGAGTGAAACAGACAGACATAGACAGAGAGAGACAGAGAGATACAGAGACAGAGAGAGATACAGAGAGAAGATAGAGAGACAAAGACAGAGACAAAGAGAGTGACAGAGACAAAGAGATAAAGAGACAGAGATTTTGTTTTTTTCACAGAGTGAAACAGACAGACAGAGACAGAGAGATACAGAGACAGAGAGCCAGAGAGATAGACAGAGAGACAGAGACAAGAGACAGAGACAAAGAGACAGAGTCAAAGAGACAGAGATTTTGGTTATTTTTCACAGAGTGAAACAGACAGACAGACAGACAGAGACAGAGAGAGAGATAGACACAGAGACAGAGACAAAGAGAGAGACAGAGACAAAGAGATAAAGAGACAGAGATTTTGGTTTTTTTCACAGAATGAAACAGACAGACAGACAGACGGAGACAGAGAGAGACAGATACAGAGACAGAGAAGATAGACAGAGAGACAGAGACAGAGACAAAGAGACAGAGACAGAGACAAAGAGACAGAGACAGAGACAAAGAGACAGAGACAAAGAGCGAGCAAGAGACAGAGACAGAGACAAAGAGACAGAGACAGAGACAGAGACAAAGAGACAGAGACAGAGACAGAGACAGAGACAAAGAACAGAGACAGAGACAGAGACAAGAGACAGAGACAGAGACAGAGACAAAGAGACAGAGAAAGAGACAGAGACAAAGAGACAGAGTCAAGAGACAGAGACATGAGACAGAGACAGAGCAAAGAGACAGAGACAAGAGGAGAAAGAGACAGACACAGAGACGAAGACGAGACAGAGACAAAGAGGACAAGAGACAACCCCGAGACAGAGACAAAGACGAAGAGACAGAGACAAGAAAAGAGACAGAACAAGAAGACAGAGACAGAGACAGAGACAAAGAGAAAGAGGACAGACACAGAGACAGAGACAAGAGAGAGACAGAGACAGAGACAGAGACAAAGAGAAAGAGACAGAGACAGAGACAAAGAGAAAGAGACAGACGACAGAGACAAAGACAAACAGAGACAGGAGACAGAGACAGAGGACAAAGAGAAAGAGACAGAGACAGAGACAAAGAGACAGAGACAGAGACAGAGACAGAGACAGAGAAAACGAGACAGAGACAAAGAAAAGAGACAAGACAGACAAGAGACATGAGACAGACACAGAGACAGAGACAAAGAGACAAGACAGAGACAGAGACAAAGAACAAGAACAGAACAGAGACAGAGACAAAGAGACAGAGACAGAGACAGAGACGAGACAGAGACAGAGACAGACACAGAGACAGAGACAAAGAGACAGAGACAGAGACAGAGACAGAGACAAAGAGGAAAGAGACAGACAAAAGAAGAGACAAGAGACAGACAGAGACAGAGACAGAGACAGAGAAAAGAGACAGAGACAGAGACAAAGACAGAGACAAAGAGACAGAGACAGAGACAGAGACAAAGAGAACAGAGACAGAGACAAAGACAAGACAAAGAGACAGAGACAGAGACAGAGAAGAGACAGAGACAGAGACAGAGACAAAGAGACAGAGACAGAGACAAAGAGCAAAACAGAGACAGAGACAGAGACAGAGACAGAGACAGACAGAAGAGAAAGAGACAGGACAGAGACAGAGACAAAGAGAAAGAGACAGAGACAGAGACAAAGGAAAAGACAGAACAGAGACAGAGACAAGAGAAAGAGACAAGACAGAGACAAAGAAAAGAGACAGAGACAGAGACAAAGAAAAGAAGAGACAGAGACAGAGACACAAGAGAAAGAGACAGAGACAGAGACAAAGAGACAGAGGACAGAGACAAAGAGACAGAGACACAGAGACAGAGACAGAGACAGAGACAAAGAGACCAGAGACAAAGACAGAGTCAGAGACAAAGAGACAGAGACAGAGACAGAGACAGAGACAAGAGACAGAGACAGAGACAAAAGAGACAGAGAACAGAGACAGAGACAGAGACAAAGAGACAGAGACAGAGACAGAGACAGAGACAAGAGACAGAGACAGAGACAAGAGTCAGAGACAAGAGACAGAGACAGAGACAGAGACAAAGAGACAGAGACAGAGAGACCATTCTTCTCCATTTTTCCTGCCTGTTGCTGCTGTTCTAGAGTTTCTTTGCTCTTGTGTTTTTTCATGTGTTTGTTAGTTCGTTCGTTCGTTCGTTCGTTCGTTCGTTTGTGTTTGTTTGTTTGTTTGTTTGCATGTTTGTATGCTTGTTTGTTTGTCTGTCTGTCTATCTGTCTGTTTGTTTGCTTGTGTGTGGTGTGTGTTTGTTTGTGTCTGATTCATTGTTTAAAAAACAGCAGTTGCGAGTAGTATTACTCGGAAGAGGAAAAGCAAGGTTATCTTCCCAGTAATGATCAAGACAAAC
>JAPXFY010000027.1:28659204-28661704 GCA_030674185.1 Monoplex corrugatus | reverse complement strand
CCCTTCAAGAATCATTATGGGATTTTTCGGCTCAAACCCAGCTCTCCACGAGTTGGGCGTGCTATGGGCTCATTGGAAAGACTGGGACCAGACAGTCGAGTCTAATCCACTTCACGGATGCTCACTGAGTTACCCAAATCTGACCAGCACCGCAGGTGTCTGTAATCTCTCGGGCCTAGTTGACGCCAGGAAAAGTGTATTATGATAGTAAGCTAGTGTACAGCCCTGTCACGCAGTCTCAATCCTAATGAATCCATGCATCATGATTATCATCCTCATCGACATCATTATCACCGCATTGTAAAAAAATGTTCGAGCTTCTGTGGCCATTAAATTAAGGTGGCGTAGAAAATGAGACAAAAAATAAAAGGTGAGCGCAAAGGTAACCTCCCTGATCGCAATGATCCTAAAAAACTAAAAAAAAAAAAAAAGAACAAAAGACCCAGCAGTCACATCCCCGAATACGAAGTATGCTGCCTTAATGGTGAGGTTGGTTAATAACGTCCTCCACGTAAAAAAAAAAATGCCCATTCACAAATTTGGTCGAACGAGATGAAACCTACAAATGGGGCAAAATATTACACTTGGAACCAGGTACACGCAGTTTTAGTTCAGTTTACTCAAAATTGCATTACAGCGCTTGGATGATTCGATATATACTTCACAAAAAAAACAACAACAACAAAGGCTCAAGAAAGAAAATCCGAACTACTTATAGTAAACAACATAAGTGTGCACATAAATCCTACGCGTTAGTACAATACACGACAAAAAGTTATCAATTTAATCCAGCTCTTTACGAGCCAGTTACTTTTTCGATGCAGGTAAAAAAAATAAAAGAAAAGAGATAGAAAAGGAAACAACATGAACTCACCATTCTGGAGATAAAGATGCCAGGAAGCACAGTGTTACAGCCCCGTCAGATTTGTGATAATCCTTAAATCCACAGCTAGAGATTATCCCCCTTCTGGCGACACGCTCACAAAAACAAAAAAGTCCAGCCTTCTTGTTTCGCAGAACGATGCAGACAGCGCTCGTCAGTGAAGTCTAAATTTATCCGCCCAACAGAGATATATATCTACACCGTTCTTTAGAGAAGGTAAGCTTCGACACAGTAAGCACTGAAACTGACACTCATGCACACCTTAGCGTTCGATGTCGATGATGTCAAATGTAGATTTCAGTCTAGACAGAGAAAGAAACTAGCGTCTAGATGAGCAAATAAAGGTTGTTGTTGTTCTTCTTTTTTTTCTTGTAGTTGTTGTTGTTGTTGTTGTTTTGTTCTTGTTTAATCAACGTAGTAAATCTACAAACCCAAAGGCTTTGAGAATCAAGCGATAAAACTGTGTCATGTAGACGATACTAACAGAGACGACTGACAGCTCGTTTTCTCGATTTCCTCTTCAGATGATATAAGAGTCAGACCCTTGCTTGACAGTGGAACAACTTTCACTTTTTTCTCCGAGTTCTATTTCGGGACTTGATGTAAAATCCAAACTGTGCAACGCTGGCATAAACGACCAAAGAACTCGTTATAATTAAAGCAAGCGCTAAAACAGGCACAATCTACAACTTTCACGCGATGGCATAGACTACAGATTTCCACATGTTCCGCAAAAGTCGTATCATAAAAAGTTTTGGAGTTAAATAACGATCTCTTTTACAGCGAAAAAGCGTTGTGGCGAAGCTTTGCCGTTGTGATGTGTATGTGTGTGTGTGTGTGTGTGTGTGTTTGTGTGTAGGGGAGGGGTGGATGGGGGTTGGTAAGACAGTTTTTCCAGTTACCCAAATACCTGCACTCTTACAGTCGGCGCTTCAATAAACAAAATAACCTTTAGGCCCTCCGCTCCCCCCCCCCCCCCCCCATCAAATAAAAAAAAAAACCGGAGGCAAAACTGCACAAAGCACTCTTTGTTGATCAGCTGAGTGTTAAAACGACTCAGCGTGAGCGGATGTGTGCGTGTATGTATCTCTGTCTCTGTCTCTGTCTCTCTCTCTCTCCTCTCTCTCTCTCCTCTCTCTCTCTCTCTCTCTCTCTCTCTTTCTCTCGCTCACTCTGTCTGTCTGTCTGTCTCTCTCTCTCTCTCTCCTCTCTCTCTTTGTCTGTCTGTCTGTCTCTGTCTCTGTCTTCTCTCTCTCTCTCTCTTTGTCTGTCTGTCTCGCTCTCTCTGTCTCTCTCTTTCCTTCTCTCTGTCTCTCTCTCTTTCTCTCTGTCTCTATCTCTTCCTGTCTGTGAATATCATTCTGTCTCTCTTTTTCTCTGTCTCTCTGTCTTTGTCTCTGTCTGCCTGTCTCTCTCTCTCTCTCTGTGTCTCTGTCCCTCTGTCTCTCTCTCTCTTTCTCTCTCTCCCTCTTTCTCTCTTACTCTCTGTGTCTGTCTGTCTCTGTCTGTCTCTCTCTCTATCTGTCTGTCTCTGTCTGTCTGTCTGTCTCTGTCTCTTTGTCTCTGTCTCTCTGTCTCTGTCTCTCTCTCTCTCTCTGTCTCTGTCTCTATCTCTGT
>JAPXFY010000027.1:28649204-28654204 GCA_030674185.1 Monoplex corrugatus | reverse complement strand
GCAAGGGTAAAGTTGAGACGAGGAGAAGAAAGGGACGACCACACATCTCCTATTTCAACAACAACATCGCTGAAGTCTGTGGGCTGGAGATCCAGGAGGTCGCCCACAGATGTCTTAATCGTGTGACCTGGAGAAAACTTGTGACGTCGAGTATGGGTTCCTACCGCCGATCCCGGCGAGGGAGGGAAGTGAGAAATGAGATGGTGTATCCCCAGAAGGGTGAAAGGCCTAAGTAACTAAGTCATCCAAAACTGGGTGGATTTGAGACCCGCACGAGCGAAACTTTTTGATCCGAGGCTTTGACCCTGTGCAAAAAGACTGAAAAGATGAAAGAGTTCTGATTCTTAACCCTTTGACTCCCGCAGCCTGTTCACTGGCATCCTGCATCGTCAACCGTGCTAGCATAGCTAAAACTTAAACCCTTTGATTTCCTCACCCTGTCCACCAACATCTTGTGGAAAACTGGTGGATAGGGTGAGGGAATCAAAGGGTTAAGTTTTCGCTGTTGGTGGATAGGGTGGGGGAGTCAAATGGTTAAATTAAGGCAACCAGGTGGAAGTGGCATCACAGACATCATTGACAGACACTGAGCGACAAGCCTCAAAGCTTGGGTCAATCAATTAGTATGACTAACAGACACCGGTTGAAGAGACCAAAAAGTCAGCGTCAATCCACAAATGTCAGATGCTGAACAGTGGAGCCAGAGGCAAAGATCGAATAAACACTGTCACAAAGTGGCATCGTTGCAGTTGTATTCATTAAATCATCTTTTGTATGTTTGTAGACACCAGCTAAAGAACCGCTGTTTCATGACCTTTAAAATCCTCGCGAAATTGTCAGCGTTTTGAACTTGCATAACACCTCATTGTCTACGAGTTTAAAAATCAAGTAGTTTCTTGTTTTGGATTTATAAAAATGATGATGATGATGATGGTGGTGGTGGTGGTGGTGGTGGTGGTGGTGTTAGTGGTAATAATGGTGGTGATGATGATGATGATGATGATGATGATGGTCGTGGTGGTGGTAGTAGTTGTGGTGGTAGTAGGCCTCCTTCGGTCATGACTGACATGGACAAAGTACATCCGTTCTAATGTCTAGATGGGCTGTCTGCTTGGTCCAAGCAGCGTCGCCTGTGACTGTACAGACCAATGCGAGAGAGGCAGTCTCTGTCGCAGCGGTCGCATGTGTATGCTGATGCTGGTCTGTTGGCTGTCATCCCTTTTCTGCGAACTCGCTTTTCTGCTGCAGCAGCTGACAGTTTGTCCTCACCAATCCGCAGCTGTTTCTTGAGAGTAGTTCTCCAGCTGTTGCGGTCGTCTGCGAGGTCCTCCCAGGACTCAGTGTTGATCTCAAGCGCCTTCATGTCACGCTTGCAAACGTCTTTGTATCTCAGCTGTGGGCGGCCAATGTTTCTCTGCCCTGTGGCAAGCTCACCATAAAGGATGTCTTTTGGGATGCGACCATCTTCCATGCGGCGAACGTGGCCCAACCAGCGCAGCCGACGCTGTCTCAGCATGGTATGCATGGTTGGGAGGCCAGCGCAGGTTAGGACTTCGGTGTTGGTCACCTTGTCTTGCCAGGAAATGCCAAGTATGCGCCGTAGGCTTCTCAGTGGAAGGTATTGAGCCTTTTCTTCTGATGAGCATGCGTGGTCCACGCCTCGCTGCCATACAGCAAGGGCTGAGGACACAGGCGTTGTATACAGCCATCTTTGTCTTTGTGGTCAGCTTGGGATTTGTCCACACCCTTTGTGTGAGGCGGGCTAGTGTTGTGGCTGCCTTCCCGATCCTCTTGTCGACCTCTGTGTCAAGGGAGAGGTTATCGGTGATGGTGGACCCAAGATATGTGAATTGATGGATGGCTTCAAGCTCGTAGTCATCAATGGTGATGGCTGGTGGAGATGGCGCGTCTTGGCCCAGGACGTTTGTCTTCTTAAGACTGATGGTCAGACCAAAATCTTTGCAGGCCTGGGAGAAGCGGTCCATTAGTGACTGCAAGTCCCGCTGAGTATGGGTTACAACTGCGGCATCGTCGGCAAATAGCATGTCTCTGATGAGGGCTTCACGGACCTTTGTCCTTGCTCTGAGGCGGGCGAGGTTGAAGAGCCTGCCATCTGATCTGGTCCGCAGGTGGATCCCTTCTTGCGCTGTGCTGAACGCATGCCTCAGGAGGAGAGCGAAGAAGATTCCAAAGAGGGTTGGGGCCAGGACGCAGCCTTGTTTCACACTGCTGCGTACGTCGAAGGGCTTGGAGAGGTTTCCGTTGAACTGCACCATCCCTTTCATGTTTGAGTGGAAGAACTCAATTAAGCTGTGCAGTTTGGGGGGCAGCCGATTTTTCGGAGAGCCCTGAAAAGGCCATCTCTGCTGACTAGGTCAAAGGCCTTGGTAAGGTCAATGAATGCCACATACAGGGGCATCCGCTGCTCTCTGCACTTCTCCTGGATTTGGCGAAGGGAGAAGACCATGTCTACCGTGGATCTCTCTGCTCGAAAACCACACTGTGATTCCGGGTAGACGCGTTCAGCCAGTTTCTGCAGGCGGTTTAGGAGGACCCGAGCATAGACTTTGCCAACAATGCTGAGGAGCGAGATACCTCTGTAGTTGTTGCAGTCGCTCCTTTCGCCCTTGTTTTTGTACAGGGTGACGATCTTGACGTCCCTCATGTCCTGTGGTACAGCTCCCTCATTCCAACACTGACAGAGAACTGCGTGCAAAGGGTGCAGAAGAGAAGTCTTGCAGTGCTTGATGAGGTCTGGGGGAATTCCGTCGTTGTCAGGTGCCTTCCCTGATGCCAGGCTATCAATGGACTTGCTGAGTTCGTCCACAGTTGGCTCTGCGTCAAGTTCTTCCATTACCGGCATGCACTTGATGGCATCGAGGGCTAAGGGGGACACCATGTTCTGTATGGAGTAGAGGTCGGAGTAGTGTTCCGACCATCTTTCCATCTGTTGGCTAGGATTGCTGATTACTTCCCCAGTGGAGGATTTGAGGGGGGCGATCTTGCTCTGTGTTGGTCCCAGTGCCTTCTTGATGCCATCATACATTCCTCGGATGTTGCCTCTTTCAGCAGCACTCTGTATCTCTAAAGCTGAACCTTACTTCTGGCAGCCCTGAGGATTTGCAGGTTCTTCTCACTGGGTGACCGCTTATACTTGGTGAGTGCGGCACGCTTGGCCTCAACAGTGGGAGTCATCTCTGATGATTTGGCCTCAAACCAGTCGTGGGACTTCACAGTTTTCTTCCAAAGGTGGCCATAGCAATGCGGTGCATGGTGTCTCGTAGCGTTTCCCATCTCTCAGTGGCAGAGTCTCTGGGCTGCAATGCATCGTATTCTCTCTGAAAGGCCTCTGCGAACTGTTCTACAAGATCTGGCTGAGACATCTTGCTGACGTCAATGCGAGGGTTCCCTTGTTTCTTTGAGCAGTGGAACTTCTTTGGTTGTAGCCTGATCTTGCAACATACCAGAGAGTGGTCTGTGTCGCAGTCTGCGCTGTGATAAGAGCGAGTGTGGAGAACGTTTTTGATACCGGCACGTCTTACTAGGATTAAATCCAGTTGGTGCCAATGTTTTGAGCGGGGATGCCTCCAGGAGACTTTGTGCTGAGGCTTCGTCTTGAAGAAGGAGTTGGCGATGCACAGTTGATGGCAGGCGCAAAACTCAAGCAGTCGCTGTCCATTCTCATTCATTTTCCCCACTCCAAAGGAACCGAGGCAGAAGGGCCATGAGTCATTGTCTGCACCCACTCTGGCGTTGAAGTCGCCCAGGAGAACAAGTTGTTCTGTCCTGGGGATGTTCCTTATGGTTGATGCAAGATTTTCGTAGAACTCAGCCTTGGTGTCTGGAGAGGCGGACAGAGTTGGGGCATAAACGCTGATGAGAGTGACATAGCCTTCGGTGGTGTTGAGGCGGAGAGTCAAGAATCGTTCTGAACCGCCGCTGCCTGGTTCAATCATGTTCAGCAGGCTGTTCCTTACTGCAAAGCCTACTCCGTGCTCTCTTGGGGCATCAGAACTCTTTCCTTGCCAGAAGAAGGTGTAGTCCCTTTCCTTCAGTGTTCCTGAGTCAGCCAGCCGTGTTTCCTGCAGAGTGGCAATGTCCACATTGAGCCTCTTTAGTTCGCTGTTTATGACGCGGTTTTTCTGGCGTCGCTGATGTCTTGCAGATCTTGGGAGAGCCCAGGCATCATTGTTCGGACATTCCAACAGCCCAGTTTCACTGCTGATCCTTTTCCTGATCCGTTTCTTGAATTTGAATTTTTCTTTTAGTTTGGTGCGGTAATTAACGACCTGCTTGTCAGATTTTCTCCTAATCTTCATGCACCCAATGAAGAAGGCAGGTCGTGGCGGGACAGCACCTAACTGGCTGGGGGCTGCCCAGCTTAGGTGGGCGGTTGCTGTCCAGTAAGACACGAAGGTCTCTCCCACCGTCAAAAGCAACCCCTGGCGTCAGCTCTACGCCAGTTGAGCAATGACTTATCACCGGTATCTGTTGCTTTCCGTGTTGTGCCGACACTAGTGTTAGTAGCGAGGCTGGAGTGTCCTCTCCAGGTCGTAGGTGCAGAGTGTTTGTGGATGAATGGACGGATGTAAGTCTGGGCAGTGTAATATGGAAGACAGGCTGTTGCCCATGCAACTTGTCCCCCCTCTCCACCTCGCTGACAGATCCAAAGGAACAGCAGGGCTGTTGCGTTTTGGTGCCAACGCGGCTGCAGGAGCTGCCGGAAAGTGACAAAGTTTGCCATCCAACCGCCTTAGGGGCCCCACACCGGATTTACTGTCAGGGTTTACTCCCTTAGCTAGATGGCCGCGGGTAGCTCTATAGAGCTGGCGCCCTTTGATGGATCTAATTTATTTCCACCAGGGTTTCTAGCCACCCTCCTCACCATCCTCCTGAGAGGATTGGTGGGGTTGCTGGTTTAGTCGCCAGCAATTCGACCCTGTGACAGGTAGTACTGGGTTCCAGGTTACCAGTAACGGATACATCTATCCGACCTGACA
>JAPXFY010000027.1:28624204-28636704 GCA_030674185.1 Monoplex corrugatus | reverse complement strand
AAGTAAATGGTGTGTAGTAAATAAATGGTGTGTCGAGAGTAAATGCTATGTAATAAGTATATGGTGTTTAGTAAGTAAATGTCAAATGGCCGATGTGATGCGTCCAGTATGTTGGCTAGTGACTGCGTGCTTGTCACCACTCGCTTTCAGCCTGCACCGCTGGCTAGCCTTGCTGCGAAAAGGAGGGCAGAATGCGTAAGTCTTTCTCTGTCAGTACATAGTCTCTCCATCAGCAAGCCCTTCGTTATGCCTCCCCGTGATGACATGTGGTAGCTGAGCACCTCACGGACTCGGGCTAAAATTCGATGGACTTGGAAGAGGTCTGGCCCCCAGACGTGCGGTACACAGGCCCACCGGCGTGTGGACATGCCCTGGTGCCCACGAACCAGACCCCCAGCTATGGGTAAATAGCACCACTGATTTTGCAGAATTCAAGCAAAGCCACGTTGCAAATAATTATTGGAAACCAATGTGCTGTTTGAATAAAAGAGTGTCTGAACGTGACACCAAAACGGTACGTACATGTACATGTTCAAAACAAAGTGCGACCGCCTGCGTGCAAGCAAGCAGAAACCAGGGGGAAAAAACGAAAATAGAAACGAAAATGCAACCAGACAAGACAGGAAGAGAGATCTTGAATGTTATATACAACCCGATAATGTTGTACGGTTGTGAGGCGTGGACAGTCAACAGACAAAGTCAGAACAAAACTGAGGCAACTGAAATGCGGTTTCTAAGAAGAATGTTGAGAGTTCCATGGACAGCAAAGAAAACAAACGAGACCGTCTTGAAGGAGGCAGACACGAGACGATCATTAATACAGAAGATTAGGAAATGACATCATTAATATAGAAGATTGGAAAAAGACGAGTAACATTTATGGGACATATTATGAAAAACGGGGAATTAGAGCACCTGGTCACAAGAAGAAAGCTGGAGGGAAAGAGAACGCCAGGTAGACCCAGGGAGAAAATATTGGACGGACTCGCAGGCTGACTGAAGACAGAGAGGGTGGGAGATATATATATACTTGCAGCGATAGGGGACAGATTCGTGTGGAGGGCCTTGATCGCTAACGCCATGCGGCAGGGCACATCATGATGATGATGAGACAAGACAGGTGCACATTTTCGGCCAACTGGCCTTTATCAAGCGTAAACGTACCATCACAAACGAACAAAACCCCAATACAAAAAATTAGGGGAAATAGACTAAAACGTCCCTGCTGCTTCGTCCAGTGGGAGAAAAGAACATGTGGTTAGAATAGAACGTCAGTGCTGTTGATACACGTAGACATGACAGATGCTGGCACAGTAGGACACCGTTTAGAGCCTGCTGGGCGCTGGTTTGTTCGTTGGCTATACAAAATGACTGTGCACGGTAACTGTGTGTGTGTGTAGTGTGTGGTGTGTGTGTGTGTGGGGGGGGGGTTATGGGTGTGTGTGTGTCTCTCTCTCTGTCTGTCTGTATGGATGTATGTATCTATGTCTGTCTGTCTGTTTGTATGTACGTATGTATGAATGTATGTCTGTGTGCGTCTGTGTGTGAGTGTGGGTGTATGTGTGTGCGTGTGTGTGTGTGTGTGTGTGTGTGTGTGTGTGTGTGTGTGTGTGTGTATGTATGTATGCATGTCTGTGTGTGTATGTGTGTGCGTGCGTGTGTATGTGTATATATGTGTGTGTGTGTGTGTGTGTGCATGTTATGTTTGTATTTGTGAGTGTGAGTGTGTCTGCGTGTGTGTGAGTGTGTGTATCAGAGAGGGAGAGAGAGAGAGTATCTGTCTGTCGGTCGGTCGGTCTGTTTGTCTGTAAATGTGTGTGTGCTTGTGTGTGTGCTTGTGTGTGTGTGTGTGTGTGCGTGTGTGTGCTTGTGTGTGTGTGTGTGTGTGTCTGTATGTGTCTGTGTGTGCTGTGTGTGTCTGTGTGTGTAAGTGCATGCGTGCGCGTGTGTGTGTGCATGTGTGTGTGTGTGTCTGTCTGTCTGTCAATGTATGTGAGTGTGTGTGTATGCGCGCGCGTGTAAGTGTGTGTGTGTGAGTATGTTAGTTGTTCGTTTGCCGACACACTTTATAACAACCATACTGCGCATGTCATAGTCGTATGTGAATAGGAACACATTTTGTACAGTCTGATGTATATATACATATATATATATGTATGTGTGTGTGTGTGTGTGTGTGTGTGTGTGTGTGTGTGTGTGTGTGTGTTTGGTGGGGAGAGGGGGGGGGCGGTGAAGGGCAATGTGGATGATGATATCCTGCTCTCTTTGGATGATGTGCCCCCCTCCCCCCCCCCCATCCATCTGCCAAATTATGTTAATGACATGTAAATTGATGTTTTCTTTTACTGTATCTAAATCGGCGGCGAGCGAGGGCAGGGTACACCAAAACCTGAATGTAATCAGTTTAAATGTGTGTGTTGTGTGTGTGTGTGTGTTCGTGTGTTCGTGTGTGTGTGTGTGTGTGTGTGTGTGTGTGTGTGTGTTGTGTTTGTGTTCGTGTGTGTGTGTGTGTTCGTGTGTGTGTGTGTGCGTTTGTGTGTGCGTGTGTGTGCTTGCGTGTGTGCGCTTGCGTGTGTGTGTGTGTGCTCGCGTGTGTGTGTGTGTTTTATAGATCTGTTCATTGTCATTTCATTGTCTGGTACTACGGCATATGTTGTCTTCAACAACCTGTATCGTACAAATTATGTCGCTTTTGCACACGTGATTGTTCCAGTTTTTGCCACATGTAGTCTATATAAGTTTTGTATGTCTGAAGGCAAGCATTATCTAACATTTTGGAATACACTCAGCTCGGATTGATTGTCCCATATCATCATCATCATCATCATCATCATCATCATCACCACCACCACCACCACCACCATCATCATCATCATCATCACCACCACCACCATCATTATCATCATTATCGTTATCATCACCATGTGCCTTGCCGTATGGAGTTTGGCGATCATGGCCGTCCATACGAATCTATCCCTTGTCGCTGCAAGTACAATCTCCCATCCTATCTAGTTTTTTATCCACTGCGCAAGTCCGTCCAATAATTTCTCCCTTTGTCTACCTGGTGCTCTTTTTTTTTTCCCCTCCAGCTTTGCTGTGACCAGCCCTCCTTCTAATTTTTGATTGCCCATACGGAAAGCAAAGTCCAAATGAATGCAAGCATTCTCTACTTAGTTACCCAGGTCTTCATTTTTTTTTTTTAATGATAGTTTTGGATGAACTCCAAGTATGGTGAGACAGAGAGAAGGCAAGGAGACAGACAACAGAGACGATAACAGCTAAGAAAGATGGAGAGAGACACACAGAGGAGAGACAAGAGGAGAGAAAGCAGAGAGACAGAAGAAACAGAGACAGAGAAAAGAGAAGAGGAGAGAGACACAGAGCAAAAGAAGAGACAGAGAAGAGAGACAGAGAGGGGCGAGAGAGGAGAGACAGACGAGAGAGAGAAAGAGAGAAGACAGAAAAAAGAGACATAGACAGATAGACAGACAGACAGACAGACAGATACAGAAAAAAATCATATACTGTATAATCATAACCACAACATCAAAAATCACGCTGACTTTTTAAAGTATTCCCGCTATGCAGACCTATTACTAAACCTCACCAGAACAACGCTCTGCCATTATCATTCAGTACTCCACCCCAAAAAAACAAAAACAAACAAGGAAAATCTGAGTCACAATTGCTCAGAGCATCGCATCGCAACACGCTGTGATGTGTACTGCTTGTGCAATATAGTCCGCCAGGCGTGCGTGCACTCAACGTACGCGGCAGCAGTGAGAAAATCCCAGACACACACTCTCACACACTGCGCGAACTAAGTTTAGACCCAACCCTCAGAATGCAGGAGAAAGACAGAGAGAGAGAGAGGGGAGAGAGACAGACAGACAGACAGACGGAGAGAGACAGAGAGAAAGAGAGGGAGAGACAACAGACAGACAGACAGAGAAAAGAGAGAGAGAGAGACAGAGAGAGAGAGCGAGACAGAGAGAGACAGACACAGACGAAAGACAGACACACAGAGAGATGCAGAATGAATTCTGTACAGTATAATTATGATCACAGCTTCAAAAATCACGCTGACATTTTAAAGTACGCCGCTATGCAGACTTATTACTGAACCTCACCAGAAAAAATTCTCTGCCGTTACCATTCAGTACTCCACCACCCCCACCCCACCCAAAAAAACAACAACAACAACAAACAAACAAACTGAGACATAATTGCCAGTGCATCGCATCCCTCTCTCTCTCTCTTTCTCTCTCTCTCCCTCTCTCTCCCTCTCTCTCTCTCACCCTCTCTCTCTCTCTCTCTCCCCTCCTCTCCCTCTCTGTCCTCCAGTCTCTTCTCTTTCTTTCTCTTCTCTGTCTCCCTCCCTCCTCCTCTTTCTCCATCCCTCCTCTTTCTCTTTCTCTCTCCCTTCCTCTTTCCTTCCCCTCTCTCTCTGTCTCCTCTCCTCCTTCCCTCTCTCTCTCTTCCCATCTCTCTCCTCTCTCCTCTCTCTCTCTCTCCTCTCTCTCTCCCCCCCCCTCTCTCTCTCTCTCCACATCTCTGGCTTATTCCATAGCAGACAGGGACTCGGTGAAGATCTGGAAAAGAAGGGAGAGAGAAAGTGAACACGTGTGTTGGGTGCTCTTGGTGTGAAGATGAAGATGCCGTGTGTTATCTGGCAAAGCTAAAAAAAAAAACGAAAAAAACCCAAAAACAAAACCCTCAACAGACATACCTGTGCCGCGTGTCGTGTTGTGCACACCTGAGGGGTGCCAGAGCATAGCACAGCGCGGCACAGCACAGCACACAGCACAGCGCGTGGCGTGGAGAAGCCCCTGGAGTGAAAGATCTTGAGTGCTAGTGCCACTTTCTTTCTGCTGGAACTAGAGACTCAAGTAGACCTTGCCAGAGAAATTCCGTAAGCAGTAGGCAGTTACTGTAGTTGTGTCTTTGGAGCGAGACTGGGAGAGGATGATGCTGTGTACTGCATTTTGTTAATTAAGACCTACATCATTCACGCTGTATTAACAAAGATCTGAAGCGTTCGTGCTTGAAAGCCTGTGCCCACGCTCTGCACGGTTTTTGCAAAGGCGAAGAGAGTGCAGTATTTTGTCTTTACTCTCTCTCTCTGTGTCTGTGTCTGTTCTGTCTGTCTGTCTTCTGTCTGTCTCTCTCTCTCTTCTTCTCTCTGTTCTCTCCTCTTTCTCTGTCTGTCTGTCTGTCTTCTCTCTCTTCTCTATCTATCTATCTAACTTTACTTTTCTTCTCTCTCTCCCTCTCTCTCTGTCTTTCTCTCTCTCTCCCTTTCTGTGTTTCTTTCTTTCTCTGTCTGTCTGGCTGTCTTTTTGTCTGTCTGTCTCTCTTCTCTGTCTCTCTCTTTCTTTATCTCTCTCCCTTTCTCTCTGTTTCTTTCTTTCTCTGTCTGTCTGTCTGTCTCTCTCTTCTCTTCTCTCTATCTATCTATCTATTACTCGTATCTATCTATCTATCTTTTCTCTCTTCCTTCTCTCTCGTCTTAATCTCTCTCCCTTCTCTCTGTTTTCTTTCTCTGTCTGTCTTCTGTCTATCTCTCTGTCTGTCTGTCTTCTTCTTTTCTCTATCTCTCTTCCTTTCTCTGTGTTTCTTTTCTGTCTCTGTTCTTTGTCTCTCTGTCTGTCTGTCTGTCTCTGTCCTGTCTGTCTGTCCCTCTCTCTCCCCCCCTCTCTCTCTCTCTCTCTCTCTCCTCTCTTTTCTCTTTCTCTTTTGGCACGGCTATTGAAGTCTGGTTACCAATCATGGCATAATTAATTACGATGCTGGGAGGGGGGGGGGGGCACATCAATTAGGGAAGTGCCCGATGTAGATGAATCTGTTCTGTCTATCTTCTCTCTGTGTGTCTGCCTGTTTGTCTGTCTGTCTGCCTGCCTGATTGTCTGTCTCTCTCTCTCTCTAGATATATATATAAATATATATGTATATACATATTATATCATATTGTATATACGTATGTATATATATGTATACATATATGTACATATATAAAAATATGTATATATGTGCATATATATATATATAATAATATATACTTCTCTGTCTCTGTCTTTCTCTCTCTGTCTCTCTGTCTTCTCTCTCTGTCTCTCTGTCTTCGTCTTCTGTCTCTCACCCTCTCTTCTCATCACTCTTTCCTGTAACACCACACCAAACACACACAACACACACACACTACACACCCCACACACAAACACATACACACCAAAACCACAAAAACAAACACACACACCACACACAAAAACCACAAACAAACACAAAACACCAAAACCCACACGTAAGCCACACAACACACACAACAACACACACACACACACACAAAAACACACAACAACACAAAAACACACACACACACACACACACTACTCAGATCCTCCAACCCCTCTCTCTCTCTCTCACACCCCCCCCCCCCCACACCCCCATCCCGTTCCCCATTTCAAGACGTTGCCAGCATACAGGATTTTTCAGTTTAAGTTCATCTGGGAGTTCGCTGTAAATTTGGATGTATCGCATAGGCCTTTGGCACTGTTGAGCGTCAGGGAATCCTGTATGCTGAGCAAACTCCACACAATGTTTCGAACGAGTCAGAACAAAAGCGTTCTCGGCCTGACTGCATAGTAGAGCCATGTGGGGTGGGGGGTGGGGGGTTGAGGGTGGGTGGGTGGAGGGCAGTGTCAGTGGAGAGCACGTCTTATCTGGTTTTACTGGTGAGGACAGTATTTCCTTTGTGATTTGGGAGGAAAGAAACAACGTAAGAAAGAAAGAAAGAAAAACAGAAAGACAGAGAGGGAGAGAGAGAGAGAGAGAGGAGCAGACAGACAAGAAAGAAAGAAAGAAAGAAAGACAACAGAAAGACAGAGAGGGAGAGAGGGAGAGAAGAGACAGACAGACAGACAGAAGAAAGAGAAAGAAAGAAAGACACAGACAGACAGAAAGAAAGAAAACAGAAAGACAGAGAGGGAGAGAAGAGACAGACAGACAGAGAGACAGAAAGAAAGAAAGACACGGACAGACAGAGAGAAAGAGAGAGACACAAGAGAGAGAAAGAAAGAAAAAGAAAATAGAGAGAAGAAGAAGAGAGAGAGAGAAAAAAGTAAAAGAAAAGTAAAGAGAGAGAGAGAAAGAGAAGGAAAGAAAGGGAGAAATAAAGAAAAGAAAAAGAGAAGAAAGAAAGAAAGAGAGAGACAGACAAGGAAAGAAAAAGAGCGATAAAGAAAGAAAGAGAAACAAAGAAAAAAAAGAAAGAAAGAGAGAAAGAAAGAAAAAGAGAATGAAAGAAAGAAAGAAGAAGAGATATAAAGAAGGGGAGAAATAAAGAAAAAAAAGAAAGAAATAAAGAGAAAAAGAGAGAAGAAAGAAAGGAAAAAAGACAGAAAAAGAGAGAGAGAGAGAAGAGAAAGAGAAAGAAGAAAAAGAAAAAAAAAAGAGAGAAGGAAAGAAAGAAAGAAGGAAGGAAGGAAAGAAAGAAAGAAAGAAAGAGTGAGAGAGAGATGCGAGAAAGAACACAGAGAGAGAGAAAGGCGAGGAGAGGAGAGATAGAAAGAGAGAGAAGAGAGAGAGAGAGTGGTGAGGCATTGATGCTCTGGGTCCCATCCAACACCCTCTGGTATTTCTTGTTAACTGTAAACCGTACACATACACAGCGGAGTAAACTTGTAACACTTTTTTAAGTATTATAATTATGTTCTGGCGTCCGAACAGCTGTTATACATGTGTTGCTGTCGGTCACAATGTATGTGGCACAATGTATATAACTACTGTTCTTTGTTATTTTCTTCTATTTTTCGTCTGGGCTCCTTGGTTCTTTTGATAGAGCCATGAACCCAAGAACTGATGTCTCAAGTTCAATCCCCGCGGGCGTTTTTTTTTTTTTTTAAAAACAGGCCTGTTGGATGTCCACCTTAATTTTTTTTAACTTGCTTTTATTCGTTTTCAAATATATAGCATTTACAAACGTCTTGAAATGTATACAAATGCATAATGAACAGATCTAACAAAATGTAGAAAGAACAAGCATTCATTGCAATATATATATATATATATATATATATATATATATATATATATATACATATATATATACCTGTACGTATGTATATATACATATATACGTATGTATACATATATACGTATATATGTGTGTGTGTATGTATAATATATATACACACACTCATATATATAGTATGTATATATATACATTCATATACACACACATATATATGTATACAGATATATTTACTCACACATATACACACATCTACATACACATTTATATATACACACATACATATGTACATATGTCCACCTTAATCAATGCTGCCATCATTCTGGTGGTGTCCGCTTAAGTGTTTTATAGTCCTCTTTCCTCCTCCCCATTTCAAGTCTTTGCAATTATAGTTGTTTATTGTTTTTGTTGTCCAAAGCCCAGCTGACTTCGTAGAGCCATATCAGGGCTATAACCGTTTCAAATCATCATCATCATCATCAGGTGCCCTGCCGCATGGCGTTGGCGACCATGGACTTCCAACCATCTCTATCTCTCGTTGCCCCCAGCATCTCCCCCACCCTCTTCATCCCCAGCCACTCTGCAAGTCCGTCCAGCATTCTCTCCCTGGGTCTACCTGGTGCTCTCTTTCCCTCCAGCTTTCCCGTTGTGACCAGGTGCTCCAAATCCCCCTTCCTCATAAAATGGCCTATAAATGTTGCTTGTCTTTTCCTAATCTTCCTTATGAGTGATCTACTTGTGTCTGCCTCCATCAAGACTGTCTCGTTTGTTTTCTTTGCTGTCCATGGAACTCTCAACATTCTTCTTAGAAATCACATCTCGGCTGCCTCGATCCTGCTCTGGCTTTGCTTGCTGACTGTCCACGCCTCGCATCCGTACAACAGTATTGGTTCTATATAACATTCAAGGACTCTCTTTCTGATGTTAATTGATAGGCATTTGTTGGTAAGAATGCTTGTCATCTTTTTGAATGCTGTTTTGGCTTGGCCGATTCTGCCAGCTATTTCCGATGTGCATCTGCCGTCTGATGAAATGACCGTTCCCAGGTATGTGAACTTATTAACCTGTGTCAAGGTTGTGCCATTTGCTGTTATTTTGCAGGAGGGGATTTCATGTTTTTTACTGATCACCATGACTTCAGTCTTCCTGCTATTTAGTTCCAACCCCTTACCTGTGCTTTCTGTTTCTAGTATATTCACAAGGTTTTGTAGGTCCCTTTCATTTTCTGCAATTAGCACGGATGGATAATCAGGATGCTTTGGTGTTCCATTCTGGAATGAGAACTGCGTGACAGGGTTGTACTCTTTACGTTTCAAAGCACATACAAAACTTCAGCAGGAAAAACAACAACAGAAAATGAACATTAAGTACACATATCAATGTGTTCGCGTACATAATCTGAGGAGATGCCCCTGTCCAATTTATCGCACAGGGGATTTAGAAAACATACCTGAATACAAATTTAACCCTTTGACTCCCGCACCCTATCCACCAACTGCAAACACTTAACCCTTTGATTTCCTCACCCTATGTCCACCACCTTCCTGCAAGCAGGAAGCTGGTGGATAAGGTGAGGAAATCAAAGGGTTAATTTTTTTCTTGGCTGGCATGGTTGGCCATGCAGAATTTGCCGGTGCACAGGGTGCGGGAGTCAAAAGGTTAAATGTTGCTCGGTGGGATTGAACTCACGATAACAGATCATGAGTCCCACGACTCTATCAGAAGAAATCCAAAACAAATGTGACTGCCCGCGTTCAAGCAAACAAGAACCAGAAAAATAAAAAAACACGAAAATAGAATCACAACGCGTATTTAATACAAGACAAGGCAGGCGCAAATTTTCGGCCAACTGGCCTTTGTCAAGCGTAAGATCACAAACAAACAAACAAACACCAGATACAAAAAATTAGGAGAAAAAGACTGAAACTTCACCTGCTGCTCTGTCCAGTGTGAGAAAAGACAAGCAGCTTTGGAGGGAAACAGAGCACCAGGTAGACCAAGGGAGAAATACTGGACGGAATTGCAGGGTGGCTGAGGACAGAGAGGGTTTCCTTGTGTCTGCCTCCTTCAAGACTGTCTCGTTTGTTGTCTCATCCTTTTCTCACACTGGACGGAGCAGCAGAGGAAGTTTCAGTCTTTTTCTCCTAATTTTTGTATTTAGTGTTTGTTTGTGATCTTACGCTTGACAAAGGCCAGTTGGCCGAAAATTTTGCGCCTGTCTTGTCTTGTATTAAATACGCGTTCTTATTCTTTTTTCGTGTTTTTCTCTGGTTTCTATTCAGAAGAACCAAGCATACTGCGTAAAAGACGGAACAACAACAACAACAACAACAACAACAAAAGCAATAGCCAGAAGAAGAAAACTGAACCGGGACTGACAAACACAAACACAAACACAAATCACAGGCTGGGTGAATCATTCCTGACTTATCCCCGTAAACCCTCTCTCCATTATCAAGCTCTTTCTATCTCTTCGAGACAACTGTTTCAAGGGAAACAACTGCACAGACGCGTTGCCTGCATAAACTGAAGTAATGTGTGTGTTTGAGAGAGACACTCACAGAGAGAGAGAGAGTGTGTGTGTGTGTGTGTGTGTGTGTGTGTGTGTGTCTGTTTGTCTGTATGTCTGTGTATGTATGTGTGTGTGTGTGTCTCTGTGTTGTGGTGTGTGTGTGTGTGTGAGAGAGAGAGAGAGAGTGTGTGTGTACATATATAATAATAATAATATATTTTATTTATATAGCGCAAAATCTTGATAAAATCAAATCTAAGCGCTATATGGGGTGTGTAGTGTGTGTGTGTGTGTGTGTGTGTGTGTGTGTGTGTGTGTGTGTGTGTGTGTGTGTAAGCTTGTTACAGAGAGAGAGAGAGAGTGGATGTGTGTTTGTGTGTGTGAGTCTGTGGTGTGTGCGTGCGTGTCTGCGCTTGCGTGCGTGCGCGCCCGCGCGTGCGTGTGTGTGTGTGCGCGCGCGAGCGTGTGTAAGCTTTGTACATTACTCATTCCTTGCTCGCATTCTTGTTCATCTTCGTGTGTAACTAGTTTTGTTTGTTCGCATTGTGTGTGTGTGTGTGTGTTGGTTTCCTCGAAGACTGAGCGATGCTGCGTGTACATGTACATGTATGAGAGTGCCAGATCCTCTGTGTAATGAAGCAACTACAACAAGAAGGCAGAGACAGTGGAAGTGCGTGTGTGTATGTGTAAGTGTATGTATGTGTGTATGTGTATGATTTCCTCATTGAAAAAGAAGCTGCCTGTAGACCTAGTTCCTGTGTCTGACACCTGTGTATAAAGAAATCTCGAACGATTTCACCGGCTCCAACGGCACTGTCATTAAGGTTGTGGATACTGTGGGGAACTTGCTGTCTTGATGTTCAATGTTCATGCTCACACAAGGATTGACTTGAAATGCTGGTCGGTATAATTCCCATGATGGGAATGTTCTGTTGTTTTTGTTTGTTTGTTTGTTTGTTTTTCTCTCTCTCTCCAAGAATTGCGCTTGAATTTCATTGGCTATCTTCAGGGCATGGTAGTGGTTATCTAAGAGAGAAATCTTGAATTGTTTTGGGGAGGTTTTGTTGGTTAGTTTGTTTGTTTTTGTTTTCTGTTTGACCATTTCTTTGTCTGTTTGTTTGTATATTTGTTTGTTGTTTGGTTGTTTGTGGAGGTGTTTATTTATTTGTTTGTTTGCTTTGCTTTTGTTTACTTGTTTGTTTTCGGTTGGTTGGTTGGTTGGTTGGTTAGTTGCTGGTTGGTTGCTTGCTTGCTTGATTGCTTGCTTGCTTGCCTGCTTGCTTGGTTGCTTGCTTGGATTTGTGCTTGTTTGTTTGTTTTGTTTTGTTTCGTTTGGTTGTTTTTAAAGAATTAAACCTGATTCTCTCCCCCAATCGTCTGGCAGTGAAAGATACTTCAAAGAGAATTCTGGAAAACTTCTTTTACGAAAGTGGCATTAGTTCCCATTGGATCTTCCCCCACCGCCATCCCCCCCCCCCTCTCCCTCACCTCCCCCCTTTTTTTGTTTTTTGTTTTGTTTTTTCGTTTGTTTGTTTTTTGTCTCATTTTCTACGCCGTTTCGGTAACCCCAAAGCGTCGGAAAATGTTTGGCAAAACCAAGCCGATGCCTGGTAAAAGAGATGATGGATAATCAGGATGCTTTGGTGTTCCATTCTGGAATGAGAACTGCGTGGCAGAGTTGTACACTACGTTTCCTTTTATATATACATGTATATCCTGTCGATAACCAGGCCAGAGAATCCATCCGTACAGGGTGAGGCAATGTTCTAAAGCTTCTTTTTACAACATTGTAATAGCTCATCATCATCATCATCATTGTCATCATCATCGTCGTCGTCATCATCATCATCATCATCATCATCATCATCATGTGCCCTGCCGCATGGCGTTGGCGATCACGGCCTTTCACAATGAATCTATCCCTTGTCGCTGCAAGTACATCTCCCACCCTCTCTGTCCTCA
>JAPXFY010000027.1:28614204-28621704 GCA_030674185.1 Monoplex corrugatus | reverse complement strand
CATTTATAGGCCATCTTATGAGGAAGGGGGAATTAGAGCACCTGGTCACAACAGGAAAGGTGAAGGGAAAGAGAGCACCGGGTAGACCCTGGGAGAAAATATTGGACGGACTTGCAGGGTGACTAAGGACGGAGAGGGTGGGAGATGTGCTTGCTTCCATATGTCCATACATATGGAGGACCATGATCGCCAACGCCGTGCGGCAGGGTACATGATGATGATGACGATGACATAATCATCGTGGTGTAGTGGTCAGCGCAATGAACTGCCGACTGGAAGGTTGTGGGTTCGAATCTCCATCAATCCTTTCAATTTCAAAATCATACTAGCAGCTGTGGTGTAGTGGTTAACGAAACGGACTACCAATTGGAAGGCTGTGGGTTCGAATCCCATCAGTCCCTTCAATAATCAACATGGGATTTTTCGGCTCTAACCGGCTCCTACCCAGAGTTGGGCGTGCTATAGGCTCATTGGGAAGACTGGGACCATACAGTCAAGTGTCATCCACTTCACGGATGCGTCATTCAGGGCGTTGCTCAAATTTTCTTACCAGCACAGCAGGTGTCTGTATCTCTCGGGCCTGGTTGACGCCAGGATATATTTTGATAGTAAGCGTAGAGTACAGCCCTGTCACGTAGTCTCAATCCTAGATGGAACTCCATGGCATCATGATTATCATCCCCATCGACATCATCATCATTGCATTATAAAATATGAGCTAGCTTCTGTGGCCATTAAGGTGGCGCAGAAAATAGGATGAAAAAAAAAGGTGAGCGCAATGGTAACCTCCCTGAGTGCGATGATCCTATTGAAAAAAAAATCAAAATCATTGTGGGATATTTCGGCCACAACTTGGCTCCTACCCAGAGTCGAGTGTGTTATGGGCTCATTTGTAAGATTTGGGACCACGCAGTCTAAATCGAGCCTCAACTACTTCACGAATGCGTCACTGAGGATTTTTGCTCAAATCTCCTGACTATTACCACCGCAGCTGTCTGTATATCTCGGGCCTGGTTGATGCTAAGATATATTATGATGGTAAACGTATAGTACAACCCTGTCATGCAGTCTCAAACCTAGATGGGACTCCGCAGCATCATGATTATCATCGTCATTGTCATTCTTATCGTCATCGCCATCATCATAGCATTGTTAAAAAAAAACAAAAAAACCCCAAGTCTCAGCTTCTGTGGCAGTCAAAGCGGAGTGGACATAAAACGTGAACACAAAGGAAACGGCCGAATTTCGATGATTCTTTAAAAAAAAGTTTTTTTTTTAAAAATTCCATATACACTAACACCACTCATGTCATGTGATAGAAAAGATCCAAGCTGACCATGATCTTTACCAGCGCACAGGTTTTTTTGTTTGTTTGTTTGTTGTTGTTGTTTTGTTTTATTTGTTTGTTTGTTTGTTCGTTGTTTGTTTTTGTTTGTTTGTTGTTTTTGTTGTTTTTTTGTTCAGGCTTGGAAGTTTGTCAGATAAGTGCTGGCAGATTTGGCTGGAGCGCATAATGGAGTTCTCCGAGTGCTGTGAGTCCTCTTGCACAAACTGCAAACGCCAAACTCCAAGATAATCATGGCATGAGCCATTTATATGCTTGCACTTTCAGTTTTAGTTACCGTTTTCAGTTTCTCAAAATGACGTCTCCATGGTCGGAATGAATTTGATGAAGTCCAGAATGATTATGGCACAAGCCTTAAGCCTGCACATAAACCCATGAGCTGGCCAGGTCCTTGTTGTTGCTGTTATTGTTGTTTAAAGCCCAGCCGACTGCGTAGAGCCATATCACGGCTATAACCGTTTCGAAACAGAGACAAAACTTCAACAGGAAAAAAAGAAAAGAAAATGATGTACACGTATCAATGCATTTGCGCGCAGGGGGTTTAAACAACACACCTGAATACAAATTTAAGCATACCTAAGGACACCAAAACATATAAAACGGGCATAAATTTACCTAAAATTGCTTCTGCATATATCACCTCCCTAGAGCCAAAAATGCATAATATATATATATATATACCCAATTATCAATCGTGAGAAAACATACGTAAGACTTTATGGAACACATACAGGTGAATTGACCAGCAAGGCAGAAAATGAAGGAAGAAATGCAGAAAGCAAAGGAGCAAGGCAGAAACAAAGAGACTGACAGAAAAGAGGAAATTTCTAGCACAGGCTTTCCAGAAGGTGGGGATACTATTTACACTGAAAGAGCCCCCGGCATCCTCATAGGGGAAGGCCAGGTCCTGAGGTCCTATCTAGCCTATGGGTTTGTTCTGAGGTCCTGCCTAGCTTATGGGTTTGTATCTTGCAGTAGTGTTTTTTTTTTTCTGTTTCTGTCCATGAGTACTTGCAGAGTGGCTGGGGACGAAGAGGGTGGGGGAGATGCTAGGGGCAACGAGAGATAGAGACAGATGGATGTCCATGATCGCCAACGCCATGCGGCAGGGCACCTGATGATGATGATGAGGAGTAGTTTTGTACATGTATTAGTCTGTCACTGGAACAATCTTGACTACATTGTAATGATGTAAAGTTGCACATGAGCCTTATGCACTGGCAAGTGTTAAGGTCCTCGCTAGTTTTAGTAGTAGTAGTAGTAGTAGTAGCAGCATCAGTAGTACTAGCAGTAGTAGTAGTATCATCGTCGTCGTCGTCGTCGTGGTTGTTGTTGTTGTTGCGTTGTTTGTTTGTTTATTTGTTTGTGTGTTTGTTGTTGTTGTTGTGTGCTGCTTGCTGCTATTTTGTTATTATTGTCATCGTCATCATCATCATAAGTAGTAATAGTTTGTTGTAGAAGTAGTAGTAGTATTTGTTGAGTAGTAGTACTACTACTAGTATTTGAGTAGTATTTGTTGTGTTCATCTTTATGTCAGTGTGTCATTGGTACAGTGGCAACCGAGGCTGTATTGTAGTGATGTATATATATATCGCTGTCTGTCAATGTTAACATGATACGTACACAACTACGCACACATACACATAAATACACACACAATACACAACACAATACAATACACACATATTACACACAACATAGCACACATACACTACACCACAAATGCAATATAACACACACACATAGTACACACACATACACACACACAACTCATAGTCACAAAAATACAATACACACACATACACACACACACAACCATAACATATATACACACAAAAACACACACACATCCACACAATACACACTCACACCACACACACATACAATACACACACATACACACACACACATCATGATACAACAAAACATACACATTAACAACCACTACACACACATACATACACACAACATAACACAGCACAAGCCAAGACATTAGTCCATTAGGCTTGGTATCAACTAGAAGGGATGGCATTGTCCAATGTCTTTCTACTGCATTGCTTCGATGGATCGGCTAGATATCTATATCGTGTGTGGGTGTGTGTGTGTGTTGTGTGTTGTTGTGTGTTGTGTGTGTATGTATAGTATCTATCTCTCGATAAAATGTATGATGTTATTTTTTTTCTGACCTATTGTCGTCATATGTTATTATTAATAATATATTTTAGATATATATTATGTATGTAACACACAATACAACATGTAATATTTGTCTTGTTGTTGCGTTGTTGTTGTTTTGTGTTGTGTGCATGTTGCGCTGCTGTGTGTTTATTTATATCACATCGCATATCATCATCATAAGTGTAGTAGTAGGTGTTGTAGAAGTAGTGTGTTTGTATAGTAGTAGTTATACTAGTTGTTGCATAAGTCTCTCAATAGACATCACAGTGATACTGATAATATTCCTTTTTGTCTACACGTATTTTTTTCAAAGATTAAAAGGGTTGGTAGAATTTATGTCCTTTACAATTCAATACATTAAAAACATATGAAAGGTATGCTCACTATTCGAAGAGTAAATAAAGAGAATGCTTGATTTGATACGATATCCATATCATAACGTTAATATATGTTGTGTGTGTGTGTGGTGTGGCGCGCGCTCGTCGCGTGTGTGTGTGATTCATTGTCAGGAGTTATTGCTCAAGAACCGGTTTTATCCTTGCGTAAGGACGAACGCGAAATGCAAATCAGTACAATGATAATACCGACTCTCTCTCACTCTTTTGCAAGAATTGAATCTTCCGTGTTCTATGTGCAACTTTTTGGAACTTCGCTACAAGACACAGTAGGTAGGTTGTGCCACAGCGATTGAAAACGCTTGCAGAATTCCTGCAGTCGTGATGGATGGAACTGTCCTGATCTGGGTGGGCTGGTAATGGTAGTGATGCTGTTGTTACCAGTGTGGACACCGAGTTCGACTGTTCTTTTTTTTTTTTTTTTTTTTTTTTTTTTTTAAATTCGTCAGGTTTTTTTTTCTTCTTTTTTTTTCTTTTTTTTTTTACGGTTAGGTGGAAGGAAGGGTTGGAGGCTGATAATTTGTGGTGAAGAGGTGGATTATGCCTGCGAAAGTGGATATTTTTTCCCCCTTGAGATTTTGTTTTCCTTAGAGGGGGGGGGGGGGGGGATGGGGAGGGGCATTGATAACTTCTTTGTTACTGCGGGGTCTTGAATGTGTGTTGAGTGCGAGCTGCACACGTGACCTCTGTTTTATCGGTTTCAGTTTCAGTTTCAGTTTCTCAAGATGACGTCTCCCGCTCGGAACGAATTCCATATGCACTAACTGTCACGGTGCCAGTTAGTGGTGATCGTGGCACAAGCCTTAAGCCTGCACATAAACCCATGAGCTGGCCAGGTCCTGAGGCCCTACCCTAGACTCTTTTTACCTATCTTTATTATTCATTTTATACTGGTATTTTTATCAGCCTACGACTGGAATAAACTTGGTTACATGTAAATGACGTGTTATCGTCTCATCCGAAAGGCTAAGACCTAGGCCACTCCCCAACTGGTGGCGGGGGAAAAGAAACTCACTGAACAAGGTTAGCAAGGATATTGATTTTTTTTTCGTTTTACTAGTTGGAACGGTTGTGCTTATGGTTTACGATACCATGACACTGTTAAAAGTCAATAGTCTGTGACCCGACATAGCAAAAGGTGGTTAAAGACACAGACAGCCGGTTATACGAATGGTAAATAGCTGTAAATGGGTCAGCACTGAGGGAAAGAGAACACCAGGGAAGACCCAGGGAGAAAATATTGGACGGACTTACAGGGTGACTGAGGACGTAGAGGGTTGGGGGATGTACTTGCGGCGACAAGGGATAGATGCATATGGAGGGCCATGATCGCCAATGGCATGCGGCAGGGCACATGATGATGATGATGATGATTATGATGGGTCAGCATTAGGTCAACTGACATCTTTCCATGTTTCCGGTCTTTAACATATGATTTTCAATTTCCCGAAGTTTTATCGTATTTTAAGACTGAGATCGACCATAAAAAGCAAATCTTTACTATTTTTTTTTCTATAAAATTTTATTATAAGCGTATTATTTCGTTTGTCAAAACTACACAGAATTCAAACGCGATAAAAGAAAGCTTTTGGAACAAAAATGTGCAGTTTAGCTGTTTTTTGTGTTTTGTTTTGTTTTTTTTGTGTTTGTTTGTTGTTTTTTTTTTTTTTTGTTTTTTTTGCTTTCTTTTCTTCTCTCTCTCTCTCTCTCTCTGTCGCTCTCTCTCTCTTCGCTCTCTCTCTCTCTCTCTCTCTCTGTCTCTCTCCTGTCTCTCCCACGCAGGACTAAGCCTACATATTTTTCACATTAATTTTCTTCTTCTTCTTCTTCGTGTCACAGGCGTTTACAAGTGAAGGTGTGAAGTGGACACGGGTCATGGCAGCCTCTCCCAGCGTGACGGAAGAGCTGACCTGTTCCATCTGTCTGGAACTCTTTGAAGAGCCAGTGCTGCTGCCCTGCGCCATACCTTCTGCCGCCAGTGTCTGCGAGAGTTCTGCGCCAGCGGCCTTCTGTCATCCACGCTGGACCCGGCGGGGTTCAGCACCAGGACGGTGGTCCATTCTGTGTCCTAAGTGCCGTGCTAACGTCAAGCTTGGTACGCTAAGTAGCTTCTTCGACTTTTTTGTTTGTGTGGTTGGTTGGTTTGTTGGCTGGTTGGTTGGTAGGTTGGTTGGTTGGTTGGTTGGTTGGTTGTTGGTTGGTTGGGTTGGGTTGGTTGATTGGTTGGCTGTTTGGTTTTGGTTTGTTGGTTGGTTGTGGTGGTTGTGTGTTGTGGTGGTTGATTTTGGTTTTGTTTAGTTTGTGTGTGATCGATTTAGGGTAGAGGTTTGTGTGTTGTTTGGTTGTATCGTTTTGGTAGATGGGTAGTTGGTTGTTCGTTATGGATGTATGTTAGTTTTGGATGGTTGTTCTGTTGGTTGGCTGGTTGGTTGGGTTGGTTGGTTGGTTGTGATCGGTTGGTTGGTTGGCTGGTTGCTTTCTTGCTTGTTTGGTTGATGGTTGGTTGGATGGTTGGTTGGTTTGTGTGTGTGTGTGTGTGTGTGCGTGTGTGTGTGTGAGTGTGTGTGTGTATGTGTGTGTTTGTTTTTTTGTGTTTTGTTGAAGAAAATGGTGCGGTCGATTTCTTGGGTGAGAGGACTAGCGGTAGTTTGGTTGTTGGTTGGTTGATGTGGATGGTTAGTTATGGATGTATGTTCGTGTTTGGTTGGTGGGTTGGTTGGTGGGTTGGTTGGTGGGTTGGTTGGTGGGTGGGTTGGTGGGTTGGTTGGTGGGTTGGTTGGTGGGTTGGTTGGTTGGTTGTTGTTATTTTTTGTTGTTGTTTTGTTAAACGAAATGGTGTGATTGATTTTTGTTGAGAGGTTTGGCGGTAGTTTGATTGGTTGTTGGTTGGTTGATGTGGATGATCAGTTAATGGATGTATGTTCGTGTTTGTTTGGTTGGTTGGTTGTTGTGTTTTTTGTTGTTCTTTTTTGTTGTTGTTTTTTTGTTTGTTTGTTTTGTTTTTTGTTAAAGAAAATGGTGTGGTGGAGTTTTGGGTGAGAGGTTTGGCGGTAGTTTGGTTGTTGGTTGCTTGATGTGGATGGTTAGTTATTGATGGGATGTGTGTGCGTGTTTGGTTGCTTACTTGCTTGCTTGCTGGCTGGCTGGCTTGTTAGTTTGCTTGCTTGCTTGGTGGGTTGATTGTTTGGAAAGCCAGAGGCATACCAAATGGCCTGAAAATCAAACTTTTGAAATGTTTGATCTGGCCAATCATGATTTATGGCTGCGAAGCCTGGACTCTCTGAAAAGCTGATTGCATAAGAATTGAGGCAGCAGAGACGTGGTTTTATCGGAGACTACTACTACGTGTCAAATAGACAGATAGAAGAACTAATGAAAGTGTCCTGGAAGAATTTGATACCACCAGAAAACTACTAGCAGACACCCTCAACAAGAGAAGATTAAGACTGAAATACATTGGCCGTGTGTCACGTAACGAGAACACAGATCTCGTGGCAACCATCTTTCAAGGAAAAACGGTGGCAAAAAGGAAGAAAGGCAGACCTCCAATCTCATATATCGAGAACGTAACCAACATCAGTG
>JAPXFY010000027.1:28606704-28609204 GCA_030674185.1 Monoplex corrugatus | reverse complement strand
GAAATCAAAATCGAAAATCGCGCAAAAAAAATATTTTTCGCGTTAAAAAAAAATCGACGACCATACTTAAAAAAAAGAAAAGAAAAAAACAGCTGATCGGTGGATGGAAGGCTGACACAGAATATAAGAAATGCATGGAGGAAGAAGGAGGAAAGGAAGGAAAAAAACAGGGAAACAAGTGACAGGAGAAAGAAAAGCTAGGTGTGCCTGCAAAACAGATTTCCTCCAAACGGAAGGCACTTGAGAATCTGGAGGCAGATGGAAGAGAGCAAGGGAGGAGCATGCAGAAATGGTCATTTGTGAGGCAGACACAGAGGGCAAGGACACCACAGAAGGAAAGGACATCACAGAGGATGAATACACCACAGAGAGCATACCTGATCAAGCACAGACAGAAACCAAACGAAAAAAAAAAGCAAACATCTCTGGCAAGATTCTTTCGTCGTTCTGACTTGGATAAGCCTTCTAGCTAGTTTTGATGAATATGTCTGTGTATGAACACACTGAAACGATCTGCTGTGTATGATGGATCCTGATCTTGTGCCCAATGTTTATTAAATACTCTTTTGACTGATATTCATTGTGATTTTCAGTGTGTTAGATGCCTTTAAATTTGTCTCCAGAATGCCTCAGAATGCACAGATTTTAGTCTTGATTTTAAAAATTTTCCGGGGGAGCATACCCCGGACCCCCCTAGAAGTTTCCTCTTTTTTTTTTCTTAGCATTTCCAGGCTCTGATCCTACATTGTCAATCATGCTTGCAAAACGAAATCTTAACCTTTTGACTCCCTCAACCTATCCACCAGCTTCCTGCAGGAAGCTGGTGGATAGGTTGAGGAAGTCAAAGAGTTAAGTTTTTTGGCAGTAGGCGTATAGGATGCAGAAGTCAAAGGGTTAAAGTACAAGGAGTATCCTTTTGATGTGGACCGTTTGCGCTATACAAATGAAACGCTATGGTCATAGGCATTGTACTGTACGAATTCTTGTTATATGTGTGTGTGTGTTGCGAGCAACAAGGTTTATTTCGTGAAATATGCGGGGCGGGAGTCGTGTGTGCTGTTAAATGATATTTTTAAGACTGAGTGTGTTTCTTGTTCTTTGGCTTGTCTGAAGAGTAGGGTTAGACATCCATATGTTTTTGACTCTGTGTGCGTGTGTGTATGTGTGTGTGTGTGTGTGTCTGTGTGTGTGTGTGTTTATTTATTGATTTACTTACTTATTTGTTTATTTATCTATTTATTTACATCTGTGGTATATGTGCATTTATTTATTTGTTTGTTTATTTATTTATTAGTGTGTTTTTTGTTTTTTTGTTCATGTATATACATCTGTGGTTGTGTTATTTATTTATTTATTTATTTAGTTATTTATATAATCTGTGATGTGCGTGCGTGAGTGCGTGTAAGTGTGTGTAGTGTTGTGTGTGTGTGTGTGTGCGTGCGTGCGTCATCATCTCTTGTTTGGCTCTTGTCAACATGAAGCAGTGCTCTTGTGAGATGAGGCTCTACACAAGTTTTGTCTGGATGTTGTGTTGTTGTTGTTGTTGTTGTACTGGGTCTGTTGAGTTTTTGTTGTTTTTTCGGTGGTGTTGGTGATTTATATGTTTGTATGTTTGTTTGTGTGTTTGTTTGTTTGTGTGTGTGTTTGTTTGTTTTCTTTTTGTTTGTTTTGGCTTGTTTTGGTTTGTTTGGTTTGGTTTGTTTGTGTGCTTGTTTGTTTGTTTAGTTTGTTTGTTTTGTTTTGTTTCTTTATTTCTTTGTTTGTTTGTTTGTTTGTGATTGTGTTGTATTGTATTGTTTTGTTTTATTTTATTTTGTCTATTTACTTTTTTTTTTTTGGGGGGGGGGGTGAGGGGAGTGATGAATAGTATTGTGATTTTTTTTCTTGTTCGTTTGGGGACCTTTTTGTTTCTTTTCATTTTCGTTATTGTTTGTTGTTTTTTGTTTGTTTTGTTTTTTAAGAATATCCTATTTTCTTTTTTTCTTTTTTTTTCTTCTTCTTCTTTTTTTTTCGTCTCCCCACCCTTTCCTAACACCGTGTACCAACCGTCTTTCAGGACGAAACAGAGGACCAATAAAATGAATCACAAATACTCAAGGGGTCCCCACGATACTCCAACTCAGCACGGTGCTGACGGTAGAGGAACCGCTGGCCGCTTGCTCGGAGCGGGATCTATGGACGAAAAGTCGTGCGCTTTGTGAAGGCCAATCAGGACAGCGCAGAGGCAATGTTTTGGGAAGCTGGATTTTTTACTAAGTTCTGCTTTTGGTACCTTCATGACTATTTCTCATGTTAGGCTCATGTTTTGTTTTAAATCGATTTTTTCTATCTTCTTCCTTCTTTCTTATCTGTATCTATCTATCTACCTGACTAGTCTAGCTACTACTAGCTATCTACTACTACACTACTATCTATCTATCTATCTACCTACCTACCTATCGACTGACCTATCTATCTATCTATCTATCTACTACCTACCTATCCTACCTATCCTATCACT
>JAPXFY010000027.1:28594204-28596704 GCA_030674185.1 Monoplex corrugatus | reverse complement strand
TACCCAACTATCAATCCTAAGAGAAAGTATGTAAGGCTTTATCGAACACATACAGGTGAATGGATCAGCAAGACAGAAATTGATAGGAAGAAATGACAGAAAGTAGAAGAAGACAGAAACGAAGAGATTGACAAAAAAGAGGAAATGTCTAGCAGAGAGTTTCCAGAAGGTGGAGATACTGTTTATACTGAAAGAGCCCCGGCACTCTCATGGGGGTTAGCTGAATACGCTGACTGATTATTGTTTGGCGTATGTTATGGTGTGACTAATCATATCGTGGTTAACGTGTCTGTAACTGAATTTTGTTATTTTCAGTATCATTGTTGATTTAATGACTACCTGGCTGAACCTGTCTCTCATTGTTGATTATTTTGACATCAGCCTATTCAATCATCCAACTGTCAGTTTCATATTTATCTTGACACCATGAACGGATTGGCACCAACGTGTCACGGTCACACGTTATCACACTGTTTGCAAACATCGGTCACATGTTATCATACTGTTCGTAGTATGTTAACACATTGATTAACCCTTTGACTCCCGCATCCTCTTCACCAGCTGCAAAAACTTAACTCTTTGACTCCTCGCCCTGTCCACCACCTTCCTACAGGAAGCTGGTGGATAGGGTGAGAGAGTCAAAGAATTAAGTTTTTTGCTTTGCTAGTATGGTTGACAATGCAGGATGCTGGTGGACAGGGTGCGAGAGTCAAGGGGTTAAAGTGAACGTAAGAGTGCTGGTGTGCAGTTTTATTCTCCCTCCCCCTCCCCCTCCGTAGGGAGTAGGGATGGTGGGTTTGTTTGTTTCTTTCCTTTTCCTGTTTCAGATTTTTATTATCATAGATGTATGCCTAAGATGAGAGATAAAGGTTTGCATATTAGCACCCCCAACCCACCCTTTTTGTTTTCTTCTCCATTCAATTGAACAAAAACGCCTCGGCTTCAGGGGGGCGTTGCCCCCACTGACGTAACCCCCACCACGGACTTTGACCCTGGACCCCGTTTGTGACCCCCCCCCCCCCCCCCCACCTCTGTCACTTTTCCCAGATCCGCCCCCGGTAAACACTTCATTTCAATAGATAAGAACGTCTATGTCAAGAGGAGCAACTGCAGATAGCAGGCTACTTCTCCCCCCTCCCCCCCCCCCCCGCCTCCAGGAAAAGGTGGAAGCAGAAGAGAGAGAGAGAGAAGAGAGAACAGACAGACAGACAAATAGAGAAAGAGAGAGAGAGAAAGAAAGAGAGACAGAGTGAGAGAGACATAGAGACAGAGAGAGAGAGAAAAAGAGAGTGAGAGAGAGAGAGAGAGAAAGAAAGGGAGACAGAGTGAGAGAGAGACAGACGGAAAGAGGAGAGAGAGATAGAGAGAAAGAAAAAGAGAATGAGAGAGAAGGGGGCGGGGCGGGGCGGGGCGGTAAATGGTAAGGTTTTCGGAGCTTGGAGTTCGTTCAAGAGATATTCATGGCATTCGGTCAGTTCCATATACGTGCTCCACCCGAATCCGCCAGCGAGCATCGTATCTCGCAGACATCTTGGAGCCTGTGATAAAAACCCTGTGCACCTGACAAGGTCTTGAAATAAGGAATGGGAAGGGACAGGAAGGGAAACTATGAAACTCTATATTAAGTGGACGGGCTTCTCTGTCAGTGATTAACCCTTTGACTCCCCGCACCCTGTACACTTTCTCACCTTGACTTTCTCGCTCTGTCCGCCAGCTTCCCGCAGGAAACTGGTGGATAGGGTAAGTGAGGAAGTCAAAGGGTTACGTTTTTTTTGCTTTGCTAGCATGGTTGACTAATGCAGGATGCTGATGGACAGGGTGCGGGAGTCAAGGTGCATGTGTCCATAATCTACCAGACATTGACCTGCCCCGATGGATCTTTAACGTGCGTTATTTGTTTTGCGTTGCGTAGACACACGAAGGGGCGGGCTCAGGCACTAACAGGTCTGCTTTACTACATACTGACCTGGAAACCGAAAAAAAAAATATCCATCCTTTAACCCTTTGACTCCCGCGTCCTTTCCACCAACTGCAAAAATTTAACCCTTTGCCTCCCTCATCCTATCCCTCAGCTTCTTGCAGGAAACTGGTGGATAGGGTGAAAGAGTCAAAGAGTTAAGATCTTTGCTTTGCCAGCGTGGTTGACGATGCAAGATGCTGGTGGACGGGGTGCGAGAGTCAAAGGGTTAACCGAATCCAGCCTTACATAGTGAAGGTCTTCCCTCTGGGGCAAACCCTTTGACTCACACACCCTTTCCACCAACTGCAAAAATTTAAGCCTTAGACTCCCTCACCCTGTCCACCGACTTCCTGCAGGAAGCAGGTATTCAAGGTGAGGGAGTCACAAAGGGTTAAGTGTTTGCTTTGCTAGCATAGTTGGCAACGCAGGTTGCTGGTGGACGTGGACAGGGTGCAGGAGTCAAAGCGTTAATTAACCGACTTAGACTTCTACGATATGTAACTGTAAGAAGCAGGGCCGGATCTGGGGGAAACAAGGAAG
>JAPXFY010000027.1:28579204-28589204 GCA_030674185.1 Monoplex corrugatus | reverse complement strand
TAATTTTCTTTTCGTACAGGTACACATGTAAAATAGAAATGGACGAAGCGGCAGGGAAGTTTCAGTCTTCTTCTCCTAATTTTTGTGTTTGGTGTTTGTTCGTTTGTCATCTTACGTCTACTCTTGGCAAAGGCCAGTTGGCCGAAAATTTGCGCTTATCTTATTTTCATCTATGTTATTGTTGTTTAAACCCAGCCGACTGCATAGAGCGATATCAGGACTATAATGTTTCAACAGGGAAAAAAAAGAAAAAGAAATTTAAGTACACGTAGCAATGCATTCGCGTACATAATCTGAGGAGATGCCCCTGGCGCTGACCACTCCGTCCAATTTATCGCACGGGGGATTTAAAAGAAACACACCTGAATACAAATCTAAACATAACTAAGGACAATGAAACATACATAAAAACAGCCTAAATTACCCAAAATTGCTTCTGCATATCTTACCTCCCCAGAGCCAAAAATGCATTTAATACATGTACCCAGTTATCACTTCTAAGAGAAAGTATGTAAGATTTTATTGAACACATACAGGTAAAGAACAGCAAGAGAGAAAATGATAGGAAGAAATGACAGAAAGTGACAGAAAAGAAGAAATTTCTAGCACAGAATTTCAAAGGTGATGATACTTTTACACTGAAAGAGTCCCCGGCATCCCCACGGGGGTACATTAGCGCCTGTTTTGCCTGGTTGTATTAAACACACGTTCTGATTCTGTTTTCGTTTGTTTTTTTTCTGGTTCCTTAGTATGTAGACTTGGTGGCAACATACAGCCTGCACAGTGTGAGCAAAAGGACGTGTATACAAGCAAAGAGAGTAAGCCAAGGCACTATTCTCTTTGATACAAGCATCTGAAAAGAAATCTTCAGAATTCTGACTTAGATGTTTTATTCAATTAAGCCATTGCTCCTTATGAAGAGGAGTAATTTTTTTAAAAAATTGTACAGCAACTGAAAAAAAATCTAAACGATAGCACACACACACACACACACACACACACACACACACACAACACACACACCACACACACACACACACACACCACACACACACACAACGTATAGATAGGTCTATTATCTTAAGATTTAAAAAAAGAAGAAGAAAAAATAGTGGGGGGGGGGGGGGAGGATGAGGAGCATATTAAACTGTTTAACATGTATGTGTGTGTGTGAGCACGTGGAAACCTGTGTGTGTAAAAGCGAGGCAGTTTAATTAAGGTTTAAATCATTGGTATGCAAAACTGCTTTCATTTTTTCGTGATTGTGTCTTTAAAACAGGCGTATTATACACATATACAAAAACCTCGATTTCTTCTTCTTCTTCTTTGTTACCCATAATCAGCGAAGATCCACAGTCTATATATAGCCGAAGAAGCTGCCATGTGCTTCTACGTAGTAAACCAAATTTGGTGGTAAAGATGAATTAATTTTGCATGTGAAACGATGCTTGTGAAATGCAGGCTGCGATAGGATTTCTGATTAATGAGACATCGAGGACACACAGCTGTGCTCGCTGGCTGGTGTAAATGACAGGTTAATCAGAGTGAAAACAATACGAATAATCAGATGCAAGAATATCAGTGTTATGGAACGAATCCACACGTCACAAGGCTTGTAGGCGTTTGTAGGCGTTTGTTTCCTGCAGTTAAGTAAGAAAAAAATAAATAAATAAAAAGCGGTCGTTAATGCATCAGTTCAGATTGAAAACAAAAATGAAGTATAACAGGTGATGCAAAACTCAGTTCGACTTCCTTAGTCTCTTTTCTAGTCTTAAATTTATCACCAGCTTACGCACGTTCACTCACTCGCGTGCACACACAAACATGCCACACACATACACTCACACACTTACACATACACACACATATAATTACTTTTTTTTTTTGTATAGCGCAAAATCTTGATAAAATCAAATCTAAGCGCATACACATACATACATGCATACATACATACATACATACATATACATACATGCACACATATACATACATACATACATACATACATGCATACATACATACATGCATGCATACATACACGCACATACCAAACACACACACACACACACACACACACACACACACACACACACACACACACATACAAGTGTAGACAAACACTTATAGTGAAAAGACGTTAAATCAAGCAACGAACGAACATACCAAACACACACACAAACACACACACACACACACATACACACACACATACACACACACACACACACACACACACACACATACACACTCATACACACACATACACACATACACATACATACACACACACATACACACACACACACACACACATACCAACACACACACACACACACACACACACACACACACACACACACACACGTGTAATCAGGTGTATTATTTTAAGATGCAAAAAAAAAATGCATCCATGTAAGATTGAGCACATAATAATCGAGAACTCTCTGTCCCTGTCCTCTCTCTCTCTCTCTCTCTCTCTCTCTCTCTCTCTCTCTCTCCTCTCTCTCTCTCTCTCTCTCTCTCTCTCTCTCTTCCTCTCTCCTCCCTCTCTCTCCTCTCTCTCATCACCAGCTCACGCATATTCGCACACGCGCATGCACGCGCGCGCGCACACACACACACACACGCACACGTGTGGACAGTCTATTTTTTTAAGATGCAAAAAAAAAAAATGCATCCATATATGGTTGAGCAACACAATAATCGAGAAGTCTCTCTCTCTCTCTCTCTCTCTCTCTCTCTCCCCTCTCTCTCTCTCTCTCTCTCTCTCATCACCAGCTCATGCACTTTCGCACACGCGCATGCACGCACAAACACACACACACACACACACACACACACACACACACACACACACACACACACACACATACAAGTGTAGACACAGGTTTATTATTCAAGAAGCAAAAACAAAACCAAAATAAATATAAATATAAATACCGAAAGCATCCATTTATGGTTGAGATCAGAAACAATCGAGAACCCAGCCTCTCTCTCTCTCTCTCTCTCTCTCTCTCTCTCTCTCTCTCTCCTCTCTCTCTCTCTCTCTCTCTCTCTCTCTCTCTCTCCTCTCTCTCTGCGAATACACGAACTCAAAGAATGTGCAGCACAGATGCTCTGGCCGAGCCCTTTTGTTGTCCGTTATGGAAAGTGCCACCTCCGCACAATCCCGTTTCTGTCTTCGTTTCCTCTTAAGCCGTTCCGGTTTGGTTTTTTTTGTTTGTTTGGTTTTTTTTCCCCGCATCTTGATTGATTGAACTAAAATTTGCAACAAACCCTACTCGAATTGTAACGTCACGATATTAAATTAATCTTCCCGGGTGACAGTTTGGGGTCACCACGTTTGGAAACAGAATGATACCCAACGCCATTCTTTTAATAGAAAAAATAAAAATACTTGAAACTTCTTGGGGTTTATTTCCGCCACTATCTACGTCAAAGACAACACACACACACACACGTGAACAAGGGGAAATAAATCGTGTAGAAAATGACGAGACAAAAGTGCCGTCTGCTTTTCTTCAAACAGGCACGCTACAGCCAGCGAAGAGAGCTTCACTATCAGTTTCCGTTCGCTTTCTAGGTCACGAATATTGATTGGTTGGTTCATCATGCAGACGCTCGGCTTTGTCCTTGACTGCTTTCTTACGACCTCTCTGATTGGCTTTCGGAGCAAAAACCCCTTTCTGTTCCTTCTCCTAGACGAGCTTATTTTTTTCTGACGTCAGTTGACGTCATACGTGTGCTAGTTTTGTGTTCATTATGGATGAGAGGTGCGGGTTTGCTAAAGAGGAAGGATATAAATATACAGCAACGGACATTCGTATATGTCGCAATAATTCCAGATGGAAATATCTTCGACCGAAAAATCGGAGTTATGACCTAAATGAATTGTGACTGTCTATGTCTCTGTTTGTCTGTCTGTTTATCTGTCTGTCTGTCCTGTCTCTCTCTCTCTCTTTCTCTCCTCTCTCTCTGTGTCTCTGTATATCTCTCTTTCTCTCCTCTGTCTCTCTCTCTCTGTCTTTGTCTGTCTGTCCCTCTCTCTCTCTGTTATCTCTTTCTCTCTCTGTCTGTTGTCTCTCTCTCTCTCTCTCTCTGTTGTCTCTCTCTCTCTCTCCCTCTGTCTCACTCTCATAACCATAATTTCTGCAGCTATGTTTTTTTTTTTCACTTTCCTTCAAGATATTCTTTTAGATGCTAATGAAAAATGGTCGCACCATTATAACAGTCTTCACTGTTCACCCATTTGATATGTTTCCTGCAATATATACAATCAGAATGAACCGATCTCAAAGACGTTTTTTTTTTTTTTTAATGACAAATTCTCAGTAACACCTGACATATTACTCAACAGTTGAAATTGATCAGTTCGTCAACAGCCGAGATATGAACACTGCTAAAAAAAAATAATAAAATCACCGTGGTGGTAGGATGCTTTTGAATGCGTCCCAATCTGCTTTTTTTTTTTCTTTTTTTTTTTTTTTCTGTAACTGTATTTTGGAGGTTTATCAAACTATTCGACACCGTTTGTTTCGATCTTACGTATCTAGAACTCTGAGAACGGAGACAAACCAAGAGATCCCCGCACCTATAGATCCCCACAGCAAAAAGATTTTATTTTTGAAACCAACAGATACGCGCACCAATAGATTCCCGTACCTAGACCTCCATACCAGTAGACCCTTACGCTGATAGATCCTCATAATGCTTGATCTCACACTGACATATCCCTGCATTGCTAGATCCTCACACTGATAGATCATTAAAGGCTAGACCTTCACACTAATAGACACAATACTAGACCCCCACACTGATAGAACTCACGATGCTAGACCTGTACACTGATAACCCCCCACAGTGCTAGATCCTCACACTGATAGACCCCACACACAATGCTAAACCCTGCACTGATAGCCGCCGCCCCCAATATAAATCCTCACATTGAAGGCCCCCACAACACTAGACCATCATATGATAGCCCCACTATGCCAGACCTTCACACCAATACACCCCCCACACCATCACACCTCCACACTAATACGCCTCCACACAAATAGTCCCCACACTTAAATACCGTCACACCTATAGACCCCCACACTCAAAGACACCCACACTGATAGACCCCTACTTTGATAGATCCCCACAATGCTAGACCCCCGCATCGATAGACCTCCACACATACAGACCTTCACACTGACAGAACCTCCCACATCGATAGACCTTCACACCGATAGATCCTCCCGCATCACTAGAACCCTCACCAATGGACCACCACACAGATAGACCCCACAGTGACGGACCCTCACACTGATAGACTCCCACACAGATAGACCCCACACATCGCTAGACCCACATCTATAGACCCCCACATCGATAGACCCCCACATCGATAGACCCCACACTGAAGACCCCCACATCGCTAGACCCCACATGATAGACTCCCACATCGATAGACCCCCACATCGATAGACCCCCCACACTGATAGACCCTACACAGACCCCACACAGATAGATCTTACACTGATAGACCCCACATCGCTAGACCCCACATCGATAGACCCCCACATTGATAGATCCCCCATGATACCCACACACTGATGGCCCCCACACCGATAGACCCCACATCTAGCAATTGCAGGGCATTACTTTTGAGCTGATACTAAATGTTTGTCAGATTGATTATGGCTCTTGTTTCTCCTTTCATGGTAGATTTTTAGCCAGTTCCTCTGACCGTTCCTTTTTGAGCAAGACAATCTGTGATGTGATAATTTCACACATGTTGTTGGCGCAAAGGTATGATTTTTAAGCGTCTAAGGACTCCAGACTTCCCAAAAATGCAGAATTCTAATTGTAGTGGAAGTACATGCAAGTTTGTCGTCACGATTATTTCCCTTTAACAACATGTTGGGGACAGTAGATCCATCCCCTTGTGAAATTATGTAGGTCGATCGATACTTGCTCGTTTGTTTTGTGTCAGTATGGTGTTCCTACTTCGTTTTACAATTTTTGAAGTAGGTTCATCGAGTCAGTCAGGATGAAAGGCCTGACTTTCTTTGCTTTCGTCATCCAGTGAAGTTTAACCATTTTTTGAGTATGAGTATGCTGCGTGACTGCCTCAATATCCATTGTTTGACTGGAGGTTATGATATCATATAGTATGGTGTTTTTTTGTTCTGTTTTGACAGTGAAACTTCATCCAGACTTTTTACTGCGATTGAGCCATCTGTGTGTTATGATCACATCTTTGGGGTTGCAGTTCAAATGCTGGATGAGAAGTTTAATTTCCGATTCAGCTTTTTAACTTCTGGCCATTCGCAACAGTTTTCCCTAGATAGGTAGACAGACAGACAGACGGACGATAGATAGATAGATAGATAGAGAGAGATAGAGAGAGAGAGAGATAGTAGAGAGATATAGAAAATAATAATAGATAGATAGATAGAAGAGAGAGAGAGAAAGAAAGAGAGAGAGAGACCAGAGAGATATAGATAGAGGAGAGAGAGAGAGAGAGAGAGAGTAGAGAGAGATAGAGATAGATCGTAGATAGAGACATGTAGATAGATATAAATCTACCGGCTGAACCTGTCTCTCAGTGACAAAACAGCTACTCACTGCGTAGCTTTCATAGATAGTTAGATAGATAGATAGATAGGTAGATAGATAGATAGTAGGTAGTAGTATGAGAGTAGAGATGCAGAAAGATGGAGAAAGTAGAGATAGACAAAGATATATATATAAGAAAGATACAGGCAAATAGACAAATTGTAATATATGTATGTCTTTATGTATACATCATATATATATATATATATATATATATTATGTGTTGTGTGTGTGTGGTGTGTGTGTGTGTGTGTGTGTGTGGTGTGTGTGTGTGCATGTACACACGAACACACACACACACACACACACACACACACACACACACACACACACACACACACATACACACACACAGAGTAAACACGAATCACTTTATTATACTTGAATAGTAGCATTAAGTCCCATTGAATCTGTTTTAGTCTTTGCAATTCTGCATTATATGCAAGTATTCAAACATAAAAAAAAAAAAAACCACACGAAACGCATGAACTAAAACTAGACAAAATCTTGTACAACACTTATTTTCCGAACTCATTCGGGCTTAGCGGCACATTCCACATATGGCCCCCCCGTTTCTTCTTCTGATTGATATTCTTCTATTTCTGTCAGTTCTTCTAACAAACTATTTTCGTTCTGATCTGCCATGGTATCCTCATCTTCTTGGATGAGATCTTCAATTTCGTTATCTAGGTCATCAATTTCAATTTCAGCCTCAGGGCAGGACCGTGGCTTCTTAGTTTTAAGGGGCATCCTCCTCAAAGATGTCGCCCTCTGATTGTGATGAGTCATCATCAATCATGTTTTTCTGAGGCGGTCGTTTTTTGCCAACGGTTCTTCTGTCTCTTTCGTCATCTGTACTCTGGTTCAGAGCTTTCAATATGCGCAGATTCTGCGCTTTTATCTCCTCCCATTCCTTGACAGGAATATGGATACATGCTCGAGTCGAGCTGTTTGTTTTTCGTGGCTCAATTGTTCTTCCCCTGAGTCAGGGGCGTTTGTTTTGGCTGGGTCAGCCATTGTCACTGTTTGATTTATTTTCTGAGATAACCCTCGCTAGTTGAGATGATATCCCTAAAGAAATAGGTTTGTTTATTAAGTATACTTTATAATGGTTATATGGGCTATAGGTTTTATCGATAGCACTGACCTTTTTGACTGGATGGCAGAGATTTCGAAATTAAAAAAATGCATAGCTATGCGAACACGTTCTGGTCTCTTCCGGAAGCATACACGATATGGTCCCGTCCTTACGCATGCGCATCTCACCTGTCCCGTAGTTTCGTAAACTACGTGAAATGGAATCAGACATGTTAGTGGAATGCGGAGAACTCAGCACTGTTTGGCGAGCTGACCACACTCCACTAGTATCCAGTCTGCCTCTTCAGCGGGTATGCATGCTGGGTGTTCATGTTTCTGTAAGCCATCTACTGATATGATTTATAAGTAATAATAATTACAATATTTATATAGCGCAAAATCTTGATAAAATCAAATCTAAGCGCTGAAACAGACACACACGCACGCACACACACACACACACACACACACACACACACACACACACACACACACACACACACACACACACACACGCACGCACGCACGCACACGGCTATAAATGGGGAGAAAGAATAAAAGCAATGGAAAATTATAGAGAGCATATTATATACAATTATATATTACAATGTGATTCCCCTCCGAGTGGAGACAGGATGCAGAGGGGATTGAGTGAGGTCATGATTTTATGCAGAGGAGAAAAGGTGAGTTTTGAGAGCGGACTTGGAGACAAAAGTAGGTTGCTGACGGACTGAGAGAGGAAGTTTGTTCCAGGAGAGTGGACCAGAAACAGAGAAGGCTCGTGGACCATAGGTATTGAGCTTAGTGCGTGGAAAGCGAAAAGTCAGAGGATCGGAGGCAGAGCGGAGGGTACGTGAGGGAACATAGATCTCAAATAGGCTTGACAGGTAATCGGGGGCTGCGTTATTTAGGCTTTTGTAGCACATGGTGTCTAGTTTGTACTGTATGCGCTTTGATACAGGGAGCCAGTGAAGTTGTGCCAGGAGAGGAGATATGTGGTCAGCTTTTTTCTTTTTGAGTACAAGGCGTACAGCATTGTTTTGAATGCGCTGTAGGATGTGAATGGTGGAGGCAGGAAGACCAGACAGGAGTGAATTGCAATAGTCAATGCGAGACATTATGAAGGAGAGAACGAGTTTTGCAGTTGTTTCGACAGGGAGATACTTCCTGATCAGGCTTATACGATGGAGGTGATAGTAACAAGATCTGGCAGTTTGAGAAACAAAGTTGTTCATGGAGAGGGTAGAGTCAATGCGTGCATGTTTAACCCTTTGACTCCCGCACCTTGTCCATCAACATCCAACATTGTCAATCAGGCTAGCAAAGCAAAAAACTTAACCCTTTGACTCCTTCACCTTATCCGCCAGCTTCCTGCAAGAAGCTAGTGGATAGGGCGAGGGAATCTTAACAGTTAAGTTTTTTGCAGTTGGGGATAGAGTGTGGAAGTCAAAGAGTTAACTTCACTACCGCGACCTTATAACAAAAAAAAGAGAGAGAGAAAGAAACACACAAAGGTAAACACAAGATAAAAGCAAACACGCGAGCATTTTTTGTTTTTGTTTTTTTGTTATTTTGTTTGTTTGTTTGTTTTTTTAACACGCGAGCATTTAACACATACTACTACCAACGAAAACAGGAAGAGAGAGAGAAAAAAAAAAGCGAGAGAGACAGAGACACAGAGAGACAGAGAGAGAAAGAGAGTGAGAGAAAGACAGAGAGACTCAAAAGAGAGAAAGAGAGAGGGGTACAGAGAGGGGGAGAGAGAGAGAGGCCCAGACACAGACAGAGAGAGAGTGAGAGAGAGGGGTGGCAGACAAACAGAGACAAAGAGAGAGGGAGAGACAGAGAGAGAGAGATGGAGAGACAGAGATAGAATGAAAGAGAGACGCAGGCAGAGAGAAAGAGAGACACAGAGAGGGAGAGAGATAGAGAAACAGAGACACAGACAGACAGACAGAGAAAGAGAGACAGACAAAGACAAACAGACAGACAGACGGACAGAAAGAACAAGATAAAAAACAAAAACAAATTTGTTCCTGGTTAGAGTGAATTGTGAAATAGGAGTGTCGTCAACACCCGTGTCGTGTCGAGGAAAAATTGGGTTCAAGTGAAGTGGTCGATCATTGCTGAAGAGGTCTGTTGCTTCATTCCATCTGAGCGACCTTTCGGAATAAGGATTCAGCTCTTTACCTTCCACAAAAACAAACACACACACAAAAAAAGGATTCAGCTCTTTCTTTACCTTCCACAAAAACAAACACACAAAAAACGTGTAAGTGAGCGATTAAACAATGCTTGGTTGTTGTTGTTTTTCAAC
>JAPXFY010000027.1:28574204-28576704 GCA_030674185.1 Monoplex corrugatus | reverse complement strand
GGTCTGTGTCAACCGTCTGTCCACCTGTTGTAGGTCTGTGTCAACCGTCTGTCCACCAGTTGTAGGTCTGTGTCAACCGTCTATCCAGACGTCCCTCCTGATGCAATTGTCCAAGTTTTTTGTTTGTTTGTTTGTTTTTGTTTTACAAGAGATCAATAGATTTCACCTGATATGATTTTAAGGCTGATTTTCTTCAACTGCATTTTAGACTTCAAGGTTAATGGTGAACATGGTTTTTAACTGTTGTCTTGTATCTTAAAGGGCTGTCATTTTTGACGTGGTGTTAGCCCTGATATGGCTCTAGTAGTCGCTGGGCTACAAGCAACTTGAACTGTCTGTCCACCAGCTGTAGGTCTGTGTCAACCGTCTGTCTATCTGTTGTATGTCTGTGTCAACCGTCTGTCCACCTGTTGTAGGTCTGTGTCAACCGTCTGTCTATCTGTTGTAGGTCTGTGTCAACCGTCTGTCCACCTGTTGTAGGTCTGTGTCAACCGTCTGTCCATCTGTTGTAGGTCTGTGTCAACTGTCTGTCCACCTGTTGTAGGTCTGTGTCAACTGTCTGTCTATCTGTTGTAGGTCTGTGTCAACTGTCTGTCTACCTGTTGTAGGTCTGTGTCAACTGTCTGTCCACCTGTTGTAGGTCTGTGTCAACTGTCTGTCTACCTGTTGTAGGTCTGTGTCAACTGTCTGTCCACCTGTTGTAGGTCTGTGTCAACTGTCTGTCTACCTGTTGTAGGTCTGTGTCAACTGTCTGTCTATCTGTTGTAGGTCTGTGTCAACTGTCTGTCCACCTGTTGTAGGTCTGTGTCAACTGTCTGTCCACCTGTTGTAGGTCTGTGTCAACTGTCTGTCCACCTGTTGTAGGTCTGTGTCAACCGTCTGTCCACCTGTTGTAGGTCTGTGTCAACTGTCTGTCTACCTGTTGTAGGTCTGTGTCAACCGTCTGTCCACCTGTTGTAGGTCTGTGTCAACTGTCTGTCCACCTGTTGTAGGTCTGTGTCAACGTCTGTCCATCTGTTGTAGGTCTGTGTCAACTGTCTGTCCACCTGTTGTAGGTCTGTGTCAACTGTCTGTCCACCTGTTGTAGGTCTGTGTCAACTGTCTGTCCACCTGTTGTAGGTCTGTGTCAACTGTCTGTCTACCTGTTGTAGTTCTGTGTCAACTGTCTGTCTACCTGTTGTAGGTCTGTGTCAACTGTCTGTCTACCTGTTGTAGGTCTGTGTCAACTGTCTGTCTATCTGTTGTAGGTCTGTGTCAACTGTCTGTCCACCTGTTGTAGGTCTGTGTCAACTGTCTGTCTACCTGTTGTAGGTCTGTGTCAACCGTCTGTCCACCTGTTGTAGGTCTGTGTCAACTGTCTGTCCACCTGTTGTAGGTCTGTGTCAACCGTCTGTCCACCTGTTGTAGGTCTGTGTCAACTGTCTGTCCACCTGTTGTAGGTCTGTGTCAACTGCTGTCTATCTGTTGTAGGTCTGTGTCAACTGTCTGTCTACCTGTTGTAGGTCTGTGTCAACTGTCTGTCCACCTGTTGTAGGTCTGTGTCAACTGTCTGTCTACCTGTTGTAGGTCTGTGTCAACTGTCTGTCCACCTGTTGTAGGTCTGTGTCAACTGTCTGTCTACCTGTTGTAGGTCTGTGTCAACTGTCTGTCTATCTGTTGTAGGTCTGTGTCAACTGTCTGTCTACCTGTTGTAGGTCTGTGTCAACCGTCTGTCCACCTGTTGTAGGTCTGTGTCAACTGTCTGTCCACCTGTTGTAGGTCTGTGTCAAATGTCTGTCCACCTGTTGTAGGTCTGTGTCAACTGTCTGTCCACCTGTTGTAGGTCTGTGTCAACGTCTGTCCACCTGTTGTAGGTCTGTGTCAACTGTCTGCCCACCTGTTGTAGGTCTGTGTCAACTGTCTGTCCACCTGTTGTAGGTCTGTGTCAACTGTCTGTCTACCTGTTGTAGGTCTGTGTCAACTGTCTGTCTACTGTTGTAGGTCTGTGTCAACTGTCTGTCCACCTGTTGTAGGTCTGTGTCAACCGTCTGTCCACCTGTTGTAGGTCTGTGTCAACTGTCTGTCCACCTGTTGTAGGTCTGTGTCAACCGTCTGTCCACCTGTTGTAGGTCTGTGTCAACTGTCTGTCCACCTGTTGTAGGTCTGTGTCAACCGTCTGTCCACCTGTTGTAGGTCTGTGTCAACCGTCTGTCAACGACTGTTGTAGGTTTGTGTCAACCGTCTGTCCACCTGTTGTAGGTCTGTGTCAACTGTCTGTCCACCATGTTGTAGGTCTGTGTCAACTGTCTGTCCACCTGTTGTAGGTCTGTGTCAACTGTCTGTCCACCTGTTGTAGGTCTGTGTCAACTGTCTGTCCACCTGTTGTAGGTCTTGTCAACCGTCTGTCCACCGTTGTAGGTCTGTGTCAACGTCTGTCCACCTGTTGTAGGTCTGTGTCAACTGTCTGTCCACCTGTTGTAGGTCTGTGTCAACCGTCTGTCCACCTGTTGTAGGTCTGTGT
>JAPXFY010000027.1:28556704-28569204 GCA_030674185.1 Monoplex corrugatus | reverse complement strand
AAGTTTTTCAGATGGAGAATAGGGTGCAGGGAGTCAAAGGGTTAAGTTTTTTTCAGTTGGTGGATAGGGTGCGGGGAGTCAAAGGGTTAAGTTCTTTTTGGTTGATGGACAGGGTGCGGGGAGTCAAAGGGTTAAGTTTTTTTCAGTTGGTGGCTAGGGTGCGGGGAGTCAAACGGTTAATTTTTTCAGTTGGTGGCTAGGGTGCGGAGAGTCAAACGGTTAATTTTTTTTCAGTTGGTGGCTAGGGTGCGGAGAGTCAAACGGTTAATTTTTTTCAGTTGGTGGATAGGGTGCGGGAAGTCAAAGGGTTAATTTAATAAAAGTGTGACGAAGAGTGCAAATTCATTAATATGCTGGTTCAAAATGACTAAGCCTAGAGGGAGGGGTGGGGGGTAGGGGAGGTGAGAGTATTGTCGATATCATTACGTTGTTGTTATGTGCTAGTGAATCGATGGGTATAGGGAGGTAGGTTGGTAATGTAGGAAAAGCTTTCATCCTTTGGCCTCTCGCTTCTGCTTGTTCTCTGGTTGAGAGCCAGTGGGTCACGATTTCTATGGCGGTGTTGGTTGTTGTTGTTGATGTTGTTGTTGTTGTTGTTGTTGTTGTTGAAACTATTCTGTATCGTGGGTAGATGTGTATGTGTTCTTTGTTATTGTGTAGGTGTGTGTGTGTGCATGTGTGTGTGTGCGCGTGTGTGTGTGTGCATGTGAGTGTGTGTGCGTTTGTGTGTGGTTGTGTTTATGTTTGTGTGTGTGTGTGTGTGTGTGTGCGTGTGTGTTTGTGCGCGCGTACGCGCGCGTGTGAGCGTGTGTATGTCTGTGTGTGTGTGTGTATGTCTGTGTAACACTCCGTTCGCGTGTATGTGTGTGTGCGTGCGCGCGTGTGTGTATGTCTGTATCTGTGTCTGTCTGTGTCTTTGTGACTCTGTATGTGTATGCGTGTGTGTGTTTGTGTGTGTCTGTCTATCTGTCGGTCTGTCTGTCTCTTCTGTCTGTCTGTGACAAAAATGTGCGAACAAGACTTTCTCAGCTTTTTAAACCGGAGATGTCTTACAAACCATGGTACTGTGGCAATATAAGGCAAATGTCTAGACGGCGCTGTCATTCTTCATCAAACGAAATGGCGCTCACACATTGAGGTCCGCCGTCTCTCAAGGGTGAAGCAGTGCCAGAGCCTGCTACACCCCCCCCCCCGTCCGCCCCCGGCAGCATTCACCCCCACCCCGGCTACTGGATGTCCCCTCCCCATCTGTCTTGTCGCACCAGCAAATGCGGGAGGAAAATTATATATAACTGCTCTGTTTACCAGTTCCAGTTTTTGTTTCTCAAGATGACGTCTCCGCGCTCTGAACGAATTCCATATGCACATGGCGCAAGCCTTAAGTTAAGCCTGCACATAAACCCATGAGCTGGCCAGGTCCTGAGGCCGTACCTAGCCTATGTTTTACCTAAGGTATATTTTATGTAAATTAGCACAGAGTGGTTAGAGTCTACCAAGGAACTGGCAGGAACAAGAAGATGCAGACACATTCATCACTATATTCGGCATGAACATGTTGTTGTTGTTGTTGTTGTTGTTGTTGTCGTTGTTGTTGTTGTTGTTGTTGGTGGTGGTGGTGGTGGAGTTGGAAAAGCTGGCATCCTTCGACTTTGCTTGCTTGTTATATGGTTGGGAGTCAGTGGGTCATGACTTATGGCGGTTTTGTTGGTGGTGGTGGTGGTGGTGGTGGTGGTGTCGTCGTCGTTGTTGTTCATTCTTCGTTGTCGAAGAAGACCACGGCTTAAATTTTGACTGGGGGATTGGCGATTGTGGGTCCGGAGGTGGCTGGTGAGGCCAATCCGGGCCACGCACGTTGGGCAAACCTGGGTTGGTACAGTTGTAAGAATTGGAGGTCGCTCGATCTGGCCTTGAATTGAGCGCTTCACGTTTTCTTCGAGCCTCTGCATGCTGTGCGTCTTCTCTCTGCTGCTCTTGCTCCGGTGGTCAGTTTGCCTCGCCAGTTTTTGGTCGATCTAGTGCAAGCGTCTCCCCGGTATGAACATGTACCCAGCAGACGAAAGAAGTTGCGTCCACAATAGTGACTGTATTGCACAGTAGTTAAGAAGTTATACTATTGAGTTCTTGAGTGTTATATAGAACCAATACTGCTGTACGGATGTGAGGCGTGGACAGTCAACAAGCAAAGCCAGAAAAAGATTGAGGCAGCCGAGATGTGGTTTCTAAGAAGAATGTTGAGCGTTCCATGGACAGCAAAGAAAACAAACGGTATTGATGGAGGCAGACACAAGTAGATCATTCGTAAAGAAGATTAGGAAAAGACAGGCAACATTTATAGGCCATTTTATGAGGAAGGGGGGTTTGGAGCACCTGGTCACAACGGGAAAGCTGGAGGGAAAGAGAGCACCAGGTAGACCCAGGGAGAAAATGCTAGACTGACTTGCGGAATGGCTGAAGACGAGGAGGATGGAGGAGATGCTTGGGGCAACAAAAGATAGAGACAGATGGAAGTCCATGATCGCCAACGCCATGCGGCTGGGCACCTGATGATGATGATGATGATGATGATGATGATGATGACTATTGTTGTACGGGTGCGAAGCGTGGACAATCAGCACGCGAAGTCAGGACAAGACTGAGGTTGTCGAAATGAATGTAAAGAGTTCCGGGGACAGCAAAGAAAACAAACGAAACAGTCTTCAAAAAAGCAAACACAAAAAGAGTATTAATTAATGAAGAAGATTAGGAAAAGACAAGCGCTAGTGAAAGTGCATTTTATGAGGCAAGAAAACTTTGAGCACCTAGTCACAACAAGAGAGCTGGAGGTAAGATAAAAAGCACCAGGTAGACCCAGGGAGAAAATATTGGACTGGTTTTAGCAAAATGGATGAAGACAGAAAGAGTAGGAGATATACTTTCAGCGACAAAAGATAGATTCGTATGGAGGGTCATGATCGCCAACGCCATGCGGTAAGGCACATGATGATGATGATGACGACGACGACGGCGACGACGACGACGATGATGATGATGATGATGATGATAATGAATATGGAAGTTCCATCTCTGGAAACTATTTCTGATTCAGAAAAAAAAAAAACTTGATGTATTAGAACCAGACATCTCAGACGCAGAAGTATCATTGTCTTCTTCCATTCGCCAACGACATAGTCAGGCTACGTCTGACGGTGAATGTGGCTTTTTTTTTCACAGCTCCTGCCAGCTGTTATAAAGCTTGGTGGTCCTAGTTATAGACAGCCATACCTCCTGTCGTTCCCTGTGATAGAGGCGATATCGTTGTACTATGAGTTTAGTAGTTAGCATCTCTTGACATCAGGAGTAGTTTGGTGAAGGAGTCAATTTGGTTGGTTGGTTTCGTTGGTTGGTTGGTTGGTTGGTTGGTTTCGTTGGTTGGTTGGTTTCGTTGGTTGGTTGGTTTCGTTGGATGGTTAGTCAGTTGGTTTGATTGGTTGGTTGGTTGCTTGTTTGCTTCTTTGCTTGGTTAGTTGGCTGATTGGTCGATTGCTTGGTTGGTTAGTTGGTTGATTTGTTGGTTGGTTGGTTGGTTGGTTGGTTGGATGGTTGGTTGGTTAGTTTGTCGACTGGTTGGTTGGTTGGTTGGTTGGTTGGTTGGTTGAATGGATGGTTGGTTGGTTGGTTGGTTGGTTGGTTAGTTTGTCGGCTGGTTCGTTGGTTGGTTGGCTGGTTGATTGATTTGGTTGGTGTGGATTTTTTTTCCTTTCCTCAAGACTTGTTCCACCTTGTGCAGTCAGATTAAAAGGCAGGAACTCCGTATTTCCACCAAGCAGCTGTTTTAAGCTTAAGTGTTAAATATCAAAATTTTGCGAGCCAGTAATAGCTGATTGGATTGAATTGCATTAATTTTTTTTGTTTATTTGTTTGTTTGGTCGCAACACAACTTTTCTACGCAGGCTGCTTGTCCCCAAGGACAGCACGCCGCCATAGCACAGTGCCACCCGTTTTGTTTTACTGGGTGTTTTCATGTGAGCGTAAATTGTGTGTTGTTCTCCTGTCAAAGTGGGTATTTTGTACAGAATTTTGGCACAGATATGCTCTTTTGCTGCCACGGGATGTTTCACGTGCGCTAAATGTATACTGCATACGAGACCACTCTGGCGTTCGTTCGGTAAAGTTTTTTTTTAAGTCTTACCATACTCTGTGTATACGACGACTAGCGATAAGGATCTTTTGAAAAAGAAGCTTTAAGAGTTTGTTATCTCCCGCTCCTGGTCGACATAGTCCCACCGTGAACGTCGACATAGTCCCACTGTGAACGTCGACACAATCCCACTGTGAACGTCGACATAGTCCCACTGTGAACGTCGACATAGTCCCATTGTGAACGTCGACATAGTCCCACTGTGAACGTTGACATAATCCCACTGTGAACGTTGAACAGTTGCATGTCCAAAGTTTGATTTTGATTATATAATCAAAGGACATAACTCTTAAGAATTATCTCCCATGTTGTATAGAACTCTCTTATTTCTTTGATATTGATTGTTTCTGGTTGCAGGCGAACGGAGCGGGTCACAGTGGACGGGGTGACGGGCGAAGTCAGCGAGTTCTGCCTGGATTGATCCATCGCCGGCGTGGCCGTCCTGGCAAGAAGGGGAGATGACTCCGAAGGATGTCACTCCTGCGGCCCAGGAGTTGTCAGCGAGAGAGGCCTTCCGTACCCTGCGATATAAACTGTACGTTTTTGTTGTGTTGTTTGGTTGGTTGGTTGTTGCTTGGTTGTGGTTGGTTGGTTGTGGTGGTTGTTGGTTGTTGTTGGTGTTGTGTTTGGTTGTTGGTTCGGTTGGTTGTGTTGGTTGGTTTGTGGTGTTGGTGGTTGGTTGTGGTTGTGTTGTGGGTGGTTGGTTGGTTTTGTTGGTTGTTGTGGTTGTTGTGTTTGGTTGGTTGTTGGTTTGGTTGTGTTGGGTTGGTTGGTTGTGGTTGTGTGTTGGTTGGTTGTGGTTGTTGGTTGGTTGGTTGTGTTTGGTTTGTTGTTGGTTGGTTGGTTGGTTTGGTTGGTTGGTTGTTGGTTGTGTTTGGTTGGTTGGTTGTGTTTGGTTGGTTGGTTGGTTGGTTGGTTGTTTGGTTTGGTTGGTTGTGTTTGGTTGGTTGGTTGTTGTGTTTGGTTGGTTGGTTGTGTTTGGTGTTGGTTGGTTGGTTGTGTTTGGTTGGTTGGTTGTGTTTGGTTGTGTTGGTTGGTTGGTTGTGTTGGTTGGTTGGTTGTGTTGGTTGGTTTGGTTGTGTTTGGTTGGTTGTTGGTTTGGTTGTTGGTTGGTTGGTTGTGTTTGGTTGGTGTTGGTTGTGTTTGGTTGGTTGTGGTTGGTTTGTGTTGTTGTGTTGGTTGTGTTTGGTTGGTTGGTTGTGTTGGTTGTTGTGTTTGGTTGTGTTGGTTGTGTTTGGTTTGGTTGGTTGGTTGGTTTGGTTGGTTGTGTTGTTGTTGGTTGTGTTTGGTTGGTTGGTTGTGTTTGTTGTGTTGGTTTGGTTGTGTTTGGTTTGGTTTGGTTTGGTTGGTTGTTGGTTGTTGGTTGTGTTGTTTTGGTTGGTTGGTTTGGTGTTGGTTGTGTTGGTGGTTGGTTGTGTTGGTTGTTTTGGTTGGTGTTGGTTGGTTGGTTGGGTGTGGGTTGGTTGGTTGGTTTGGTTGGTTTGGTTGGTTGGTTGGTTGGTTGTTTTGGTTGGTTGGTTGGTTTGGTTGGGTTGGTTGGTTGTGTTTGGTTGGTTGGTTGGTTTGGTTTGGTTTGGTTGGTTAGTTGGTTGGTTGGTTGGTTGGTTGGTTGTGTTTGGTTGGTTTGGTTGGTTTGTGTTTGGTTGGTTGGTTGTGTTTGGTTGGTTGGTTGGTTGGATGGTTGTGTTTGGTTGGTTGGTTGGTTGTGTTTGGTTGGTTGGTTGGTTGGTTTGGTTGGTTGTGTTTGTTGGTTTGTTGGTTGGTTGGTTGGTTGTGTTTGGTTGGTTGGTTTGGTGTGGTTTGGGTTGGTTGGGTGGTTTGGTTGATTGGTTGGTTTTCGTTTGGTTGTTTGTCTCTTTGTTTGTTCGTTCGATTGTTTAACCCTTTGACTCCCGCACCCTAACGGCAACCTACATCGTCAACCATGCTAGCAAAGCAAAAACTTAACCCTCTGACTCCTTCACCCTGTCCACAAGCTTCCTGCAGAAAGAGGGAATATACAAATAGAAACGAATAGGCGAGAGAAAGAAAAGAAAAAGACAGAAACAAAGAGAATAATAGAAGAAGAAAAAAAATGACGACAATTCTGGCACAGAATTTCCAGATGGTAGGGATATTATTAAATACATGAAGGAGTCTCTGGCATTCCCACGGGGGAGCAGACAAACCAGAGAGCAAGTAGAAAAGAGTAGACCATAGCACACTACCATTCTAGAAATGTACAGATAGAACTGTTTTAACTCTGAACTTTATTTTGAGACAGTTTGTTCGTCTGTTTCATGCCTGGATCTTTTATTTGACTTACTAACTGATAGAGAACTAAGAAAAAAAGGCGGTTGTTAAAGAGGAAGTAGCCAGTAAAGTGATTTGTTATAATTTTGCAGCAAGTAAAACCAGAAATCTTTGAACTAGTCATAATCTGTAAAAATAAAATATGATATATGTAATAATGATAATAACAATGATAATAATAATAATATGATAGATAAAATGATAATAAGTATATATTAATTAACAATAAGCTAATGATAACAGTAGTAGTAGCAGCAGCAGCAGCAGTATAGTATAGTAGTTGTTGTTGTTGTTGTTGTCGTTGTTGTAGTAGTAATAATGATAATAACAATAATAATAACAACGATGATGATATGATGACGATGATGACGAATGATGATGATGATGACGACGACGACGATAACGACGATGATGATGATGATGATAAAAGCTCTCATTTTAAATTAAGTCCCTGGGTACAATTAGCTGATGACGAACTCTCTTCAGATATTTGACCCTTAGACTCCCACACCCTGTTCACCAACTGCAAAAACTTAACTCTTCGACTCCCTCACTCCTATCCAACAGCTTTCTGTTGGAAGTTGGTGGATAGGGTGAGGGAGTCAAAGAATTAAGTTTTTTACTTTGCTAGCATGGTTGACAATGCAGGATGCTGGTGGACAGGGTGCGGGAGTCAAAGGGTTAACAAATTTTACGTATATTCATGTTGACGTTCTTGCACGTGCGTCCTTGAATGTTACAGGCATTTCAATTCGAATCGACCCTGCCAACTGCCACAAATCCATCGCCGTGACGTCATCCCGGGAAGAGGTCATGCACCGGAAGTGCCGTCTGGCCAACCTCAGCGACACCCACCCTCCCGCCACCTCGCGGCGACTGGACGAAATGGAGGGCGCCATGGGCGAGAACCCTTTCCTGCCTCTGCCTCACATGTATGGGAGAACGTCATCCACTTCCACGTTTATCTCCCGGTTGGAAGACTCCAACTGGTGTGTGACGTGGGCGTGTGCAAGGTGGGGATGGAGGACACCTGCGCCCTCGTCTGCGACAACCCCAAGTCCTACTGCTGTTACCTGGTGAGGAGGAACCGCTTCATCACCTTAGAGTTCTGGAACGGGCCCAACCAGGAGATCCTGGCCCGCAGCCTCAACGTGGCAGACCTGGACAAAGAGAACGAGAAGACGCTCCGGCTGGGATTCTACCTGGACGTGACCCGCAAGGTCCTGGCCATCGTCAACCCGCGGCAGCACGGTGCTGGCTCATTTCAACGTCAAGTTCACCAGCCTCATCTGGATCTGCGGGTTGTACTGCCCGGAGCAGGTCTACGCCACCGTCAAGCACGTGCACGTCAACAACATTCCCACCGTGGTGGCCAAGCTCGTGGCCAAGTCTCAAGGATCTGCTGGCAGTGCCGCTAGCCTCAGATAACGAGCATCACGTTCTTTTTGTAGATCATCATCATCATCATCATCATCAAGTGCCCTGCCACATGGCGTTGGCGATCATGGCCCTCCATACGAACCTATCCCTTGTTGGTACCTCAAGCACATCGTCCACACTCTCTGTCCTCATCCACTCTGCAAGTCCGTCCAATATTTTTTTCCCTGGGTCTACCTGGTGTTCTCTTTCCCTCCAGTTTTCCGGTTGTTGACCAGGTGCTCTAATTCCCATTTTCCTCATAAAATGGCCTATGAATGTTGCCTGTCTTTTCCTAAATTTCCTTATGAATGATCTTCTAGTCTCTGCCTCCATCAGGACTGTCTCATTTGTTTTCTTTGCTGTCCATGGAACTCTCAACATTCTTCTTAGAAATCACATCTCGGCTGCCTCAATCTTGTTCTGGCTTTGCTTGTTGACTGTCCACGAGATGAATCTCCAGAGTCGAGTTAGATGAATGTTTAAAAAAACCTAACGTCACCCACCCCCACCCCTCCTCCCCAAACACTTCTGAATGGATAAGAGGTTCTTTGCCGACTGCAAACACAGTGTTCCCGTTCTGCAGAAGTTCTCAGAGACTAACGGCATTGCAACGAGCATGTTGAGGAAAGAATCTCTGGAGATGTCTGCTGACGTAAGGCACTGATGACATTATGTTCCTGACACCCTGTAAAACGTCACAGAAACGCGTGAAAAAAAAACACCATGTCACGGGCTGTGACGTGAGTAACCAGACGCCAGAAACCCATTCTCTGGATTAGTCTAAGCTACAACAACATCCTCAGCTCCACGAAGATCGCTAAAATGAAGTTAGTTTGTGACAAATTAGCTGGAGAGGGTGCATCAAATAATGTACATTCTGTCACTTACAATAATATAGGGCTATCAAGTTCATGAAAATTAACTCTTTGTTAGAAAAGGTTAGGAACCAGATAAACAAGAAAACCGAAAAAGAACGCGTATTCAATACAACAAGACAAGACAGGAGCAAATTTTCGACCAGCCGCCTTTGTCAAGCGCGAATGCACGGTCACAACCAGACACCAAACAACAGACCACCACTGAGATGCTTTTAAAATAAGGGGGGGGGGGGGGGGGGGGGGGGGGGGGCTATCAACAAGACCAGACGTGACATGGCCCAAAACTCCACTAAGATCGGAGAAAAGATGGGCACAGCATCGGTTGATCATCACATTCATCAGCAGAGGAATAAAGTTGTCTGTTGTCTTTTTTCTTTTTTCTTTTATTGTTGTTTAAAGTCCAGCCGACTGGGCAGAGCCATATCAGGGCTATAACCGCTTCAAAACACACAAAACTTCAACAGGAAAAAAAAAAGAAAAGAAAATTAAGTACACGTATCAGTGCATTCGCGCACATAATCTAAGGATATGCCCCCGGAGTAGGACCATTCCGTCCGATTTATCGCACAGGGGAGATTTAAAAAACACACCTGAATACAAATATAAGCATACATAAGGACACCAAAACATATATAAAAACAGGCATAAATTACCTAAAATTGCTTCTGCATATCTCGCCTCCTTAGAGCCAAAAATGCACTTAATACATGTACCCAATTATCAATCCGAATAAAAAGTACGTACGACTTTATCGAAAAAATACAGGTGAATGGACCATTAAGGCAGACAATAAGTAGAAATGACAGAAAGCAAGGCAACAAGGCAGAAACAAAGAGAGTGACAGAAAAGAGAAAATTTCTAGCACAGAATTTCCAGAAAGTGGGGATACTATTTATACTGAAAGAGCTCCCTGCAACCCAACGGGGGAGTCTGTCGTCTGATCGCCACACCAGAAGGCATATACCTCAACAACTGGCTAAATTAATTAACCCTTTGACTCCTTCACCCTATCCACTAGCGTCCTGCGTCGTCATCAATGATGGATCACCGTCATCATCAGGGTTAAGTTTTTGCAGGTGATGGGTAGGGTGCGGGAATCAAAGGGTTAAGTTTTTAGCAGTTGGTGGATAGGGTGAGGGAATCAAAGGGTTAAGTTTTTAGCAGCTGGTGGATAGGTGAGGGAATCAAAGGGTTAAGTTTTTACAGCTGGTGGATAGGATGAGGTAGTCAAAGGGTTAAGTTTTTGCAGGTGATGGACAGGGTGCGGAGTCAAAGGGTTAAGTTTTTGCAGCTTGGTGGATAGGGTGCGGGAGTCAAAGGTAAGTTTTTGCAGCTATGAATATGGTGAGGGAGTCAAAGGGTTAAGTTTTTTGCAGCTTGTGGATAGGATGCGGAAATCAAAGGGTTAAGTTTTTGCAGTCTGGTGGATAAGGTGCGGGAGTCAAAGGTTAAGTTTTTGCAGCTTGGTGGATATGGTGAGGGAGTCAAAGGATTAAGTTTTTGCAGCCTGGTGATAGGTGCGGGAGTCAAAGGGTTAAGTTTTTGCAGCCTGGTGGATAGGTGCGGGAGTCAAAGGGTTAAGTTTTGCAGCTTGGTGATAAGGTGCTGGAGTCAAAAGGTTAACAGCGTGTAAATAAAATGATATCTAGATGTAAAGTGAGAGACGATGTAAAGAAGGTATGGGACAGACGGCGTGAAGAAGACCTTGACCCCACACGCCATTTCAACACTTCCGGTCTTCCACCAGCCCCCCCCCTCTCTTGACCTTCAACTTTCTCCCCCGCGACATCCAAGAAAGTACGAAAGCTGACAGATGAGAGAAAGAAGAAGTGAAAAAAGAAGCGAATGACAGGAAAACTTGTTTGTGTAATGTATTATGTCTGTATACTACAGAAAACTTGTTTGCGGAGTGTATTGTTTGCGGAATGTATCATTGATTTACACTAAAGAAGACTGTGTAATATATTATTTATGTATACTAAAGAGGACTTGTTTGTGGAACGTATTATTTATGTATATAACTACAGAAGACTTGTTTGTGGAATGGATTATTTGTGTATAACTACAGAAGACTTGTTTGTGGAATGGATTATTTGTGTATACTACTGAAGACTTGTTTGTGGAATGGATTATTTATGTGTACTACTGAAGACTGTTTGTGGAATGGATTATTTATGTATGCTACTGAAGACTGTTTGTGGAATGGATTATTTATGTATGCTACAGAAGACTTGTTTGTGGACTGGATTATTTACGTATAACTGCAGAAGACAGTTTGTGGAATTTGATTATTTATGTATAACTACAGAAGACTTGTTTGTGGAATGGATTATTTATGTATACAACTGAAGACTGTTTGTGGAATGGATTATTTATGCATACAACTGAAGACTTCTTTGTGGAATGGATTATTTATGTATACAACTGAAGAATGTTTATGGAATGTATCATTTATGTGTTCTACAGAAGACTGTTTATGGAATAGATTGTTTATGTGTACTACAGAAGACACTTTTAACCCTGGTATGGCTCTTCGCAGTCAGCTGGGCTTTAAACAACAAAAACAAACAAGAAGACTGTTTGCGGAATGTCTTATTTATGTATACTTTGTGAATGGTGATCCCATAACAGTGTAAAATTTGGACGATCAAAAAAACAAAAACAAAAAAACAAAAAAAGGCATGCCAGACTCAAAGATCGACATCTTCGAGTTCAACCCAGCCCCGCAACATTAAACACTGGTCTGTTTGGCTGCCAATCTTTCTGCATAGATGTAACAACCCATTTGTCTTTCATGTTGGGCCATTATTAGACCTGTTGAAACAGTAAAAAGAAACAACTTGATGGAAACCCACTCTTAATAGCCATCGTCTTTATTCTGCATAGACACAACAGCTGATTTGTCTTTCATATTCAACCGGTTAGATCCGATGACCCAACAGGAACGGCCGTTTTGTGTTTGTTTTTGTCCTGCATGGGGGAGGAATGGGCCATACCCTGCTTCGCTGGCCCTAGACGAGTTGGCAGGGGGAGGGGGAATAGTTAGCTCGGGGATTCCTCCTGCTGGCTACCAGGCTCAACCCGTTCCCAGGCGTCAGCAGACAACGACCAACTTCTTACTCGAGGAACTTGAGGAAAAGTCTACGAGCAATGCATTTTGCCCGCAGTCACCTACGGTGCAAAAACGTGGAATCTAACAACAACAAAAGAAAAAAAAACTCGCCTTGAAACTAAGAACCATGCAGCGAGCACATGACAGAATTATGCTTGGTATCATATCACCTGGAAAGATGGCGAAACGGCTCAGTGGACCAGAGAAAGAACAAAAGTGCGAGACATCCTGGAAATCATCAACAAACTGAAATAGAACTGGGCAGAATATCTCAACCGGAGAATGGACAATCGTTTGACAGCTAAAACACCACGTTCTGGATACCAAGAGACGGCACTCGCAATAGACGAAAAGAGAAAACTAGATGGGGAGATGACTTAGATGGATTTGACAAGAACTGGAGAGGAAAAGAAAAGCTCTAGAACGAAGTGAATGAAAGTAGCTGGGGAAGGCCTACGTCCAACAACGGACTTTCGATGACTGAAAGATTAGATAGATAGATAGATTCGACCATTTTTAGACCTACATTTACTGTGCCCTTCATGTAATAACCGCACCACCATCACCACTACCACGACCACCACCATCATCACTATTACTATTCCCCGTAACCATTCCCAGT
>JAPXFY010000027.1:28511704-28524204 GCA_030674185.1 Monoplex corrugatus | reverse complement strand
TTTCTTTCTTATTACGATCGATGGACAAAGCGAAAGTCGAGCTGTTCTCTCTCCGTGGTGACAACAATGTGGGGCCACAAATTTTATTTGTCTGTCTATCTATACAGTAATAGAAAAAGATAAAATGAAATAAAATAAAATAAAATAAAGTAAAATAAAAAATGTTAAAAAAATAAAATAAAATGAAATATAATAAAATAAGATAAAATAAAATGAAATGAAATGAAATAAAATAAAATAAAAAAGAAGTAAAATAAAATGAAATAAGATATAATGAAATAAGATAAAATAAGATAAAATAAAATAAATAAAATAAAACGAAACGAAACGAAATAAGATAAAACAAAATGAAACAAAATAAAATAAAACAAAATAAGATAAAATGAAATAACATAAAATAAAATATAAAAACAAAATAAAATAAAATAAAATAAAATAAAATAAAACAAAACCAATCATCAAACGACAAGTACAAAAATTAAGAGAGAAAAGAACGAAACTTCTTTTCTGTTTCATCCAGTAAAACAGAATAATAAGATAGAAGTCACACGGCACATACAGAGACGCACAACGCAATGACGATGCAATTTTCATAAAATTCATTGCACAATATAGGTATGTTCCTACATCAGCCCATATTTAAACTGACCTAACGTAAGTGGGATACATTTGCACCTGGGTGCACTCATGGCAACTATCTTCACCTAATGTAAGTGGGGTACACTTGCACCGGGGTGCACTCATGGCAACTATCTTCACCTAATGTAAGTGGGGTACATTTGCACCCGGGTGCACTCATGGCAACTATCTTCACCTAATGTAAGTGGGGTACACTTGCACCGGGGTGCACTCATGGCAACCATCTTTCAAGGAAAAACAGTAGTGGCCAAAAGGAAGAAAGGAAAGACCTCCAATCTCATACCACAAAGAATATAACCAACTTGTTTCTTGTTAGCATTCAATAAGATGAAAAGAATTCTAGCCAACAAATGCCTATCGATTAATTAACATCAGGAAGAGAGTTTTTGAATGTTATATAGAACCGATAGTGTTATGCGGTTGTGAGGCGTGGACAGTCAACAAGCAAGTATGTGAGTAGATGTCGCGCCAGCAGGCAGCAAAAGTGTGTGTGGTATTTTACAGTGATTTTATCGTGGTTCTATTTGTTTTTGTACATTGAATTTTATATCAGTTTATTCCTCTTGGGTCCCGACAAATGGTGATGTAAATTTTTTTTTTAAATTTTGAATATTTTACCGGATAATCTTATTTTAGAGTTTCGTATGCCTACTTTTCGTCATTTTAATTCTGCCGTTCAGGTCGGACATTTAACCTGTGAACTGTGTTAACATTTTAGCCTACTGTGTTCGCCCAACGCTACAGCTCCCAAACCTTCGTTGTTCTCTGCAAACATCATCCTCTCCTGACTGGCTCTCAATTATGGATCCGTCCGTCCTTAAACAAATTGGACTGACACTTTTTAAACACAGCAAATGCTACCTCGGTGGAGGCGTCTACCAGCGCATACGTACATTGGGGCTGTGTAGCAAGCCCCGCACTGCGCGATCCTGTCGTGGTGGACGTCTCCACCGACTTTGGCACAACCTGCCTCCTGCTGTGCCAGCCCGACGCCACTTTTCTTTTTCTGCTTCTTCGTCTCCTCCACTGCCCCTGCCTTCGACCTCGCTGCTGCGGGCTTCGTCTCCTCCTCTGCCATCTTCGCCTTCGCCTTCTGTCCTGGTGGTGGCGCCTTCGCCTTCTGTCCCGCCGGTGCTGCCTTCGTCTTCTGTCCCGCCGGCGCTGCCCTCGTCTTCTGTCCCGCCGGTGCTACCTTTGTCTTCTTCTTCTGTTCCATCGTTGCTGCCTTCGTCTTCTGCCCCGCTGGTGTCGCCTTCGTCTTTTGTCCCGTCGGTGCCGTCTTCTTCGCCACCTCGGCCGCCGCCATATGACTGTGATAAACTTAAACTATGCCTTTTTAACGCTCAATCAATATGCAAAGATGGCAAAGCCGAAGTCATTGCCGATTTTATCGCTGATGAGCACGTTGACATTACTTTTATCACAGAGACATGGCTTAACCCCCTTGGTCATGAACCTATACATGCTAGCCTCACTCCGAGTGGTTACAGGCTTGCTTCTTTCCATCGCTCATCTCGAGGTGGGCGGTATCGCCATCCTCTACAACGACTCACTCCATTCCCGCCTATCTTTCTCGCAGTCTCTGCCTTTCTCCCATCCTTCTTTCGAGCACGTTGAAGTATCCTTCCAATCCACCCCTCACCCCATCACCTTCTCCTGTGTCTATCGACCTCCACCTAGCTCTGCCAACAAACTCACCACATCCACATTTCTCTCTGACTTTGACCAACTGCTTGACCACTACTGCCTCTTACCTGGAAATCTCATCATTCTAGGTGACATCAATGTCCACTATGACAACACTCACCGTTATGACACAAGACATATCATCAACTCTCTGTCCAATCACAATATGACTCAACACATTTCTGAACCAACCCATCAAAAAGGTCACATTCTTGACTGGATCATTTCTCGTGATCACCACAATTCAGCTACTAACAACTGCTTAGTTCTTTCTACCCGTCTAACTTCAGCCCTTCCATCTGACCACTCTGCAATTCTCTGTTCTCTTGACATTTTTCCTCCTTCCCGTACCACGCGCACAGTGACTCGACGCAATCTCAAATCTATCGACCTCTCCACATTTTCATCTGATGCCTCCCGTCTCCTTTCTGAAAAGTCACATAACCTTGCCGATGAATTCTATACTACTCTCCACCATCTTCTGGACACTCATGCTCCAGCCACAACCCGTCTTTTACCTGACCGCCCCCCTACCCCCTGGCTCACTCATGAGATTGCCTGTGCAAAACGTTCCCGCGCGCAGAGCAGAGCGCCGCTGGCGCAAATCCAAACTCACTGTACACAGGCAACTTTTCCAAGCCTCTAAAACAAAAGTATCCACCCTCATTGCATCTGCAAAAACAAGCTATTTCCAAACCAAAATCCTGAATGCCTCTTCTTCAAAAGAACTCTTTACAACCATGAATCATCTCCTTGGCACACGAAAAGACTTACCTCTCCCAACAAAACATACAAATGAAGAACTCCCATCTGTATTCTCTAAGTATTTCACCACCAAAATACACCCTGTCAACCATGCCCACCTGACCCTTCCTTCTCTGGCACACCTCTCACTACTTTTACCCCAGTCTCACAAGAAGAAATTTTCAACACAATCAGATCCATGTCGTTCAAAACCTGCGAACTGGATCCTCTTCCAGGTTCTCTCTACTCCGATTGTCTCCCTACTCTCCTCCCATTCATCACTGACATCATCAACACTTCTTTTCAAACTGGAATTGTCCCAGATTCTTTCAAGTCTGCTATTGTTCACCCTCTCCTCAAGAAACACAATTTAGACCCAAATGAACTGAAAAATTACAGGCCTATCTCTAATCTCTCTTTCTTGTCAAAACTCCTTGAAAAGGTCGTCCTCAACCAGCTGAACTCTCACCTGTCTGCCAACAATCTCCTCAATCCTTTCCAGTCAGCCTACCGCCAGTGCCATAGCACTGAAACTGCCCTACTACACATTCTCAACAATCTCCTCCTTGCAACTGATACTGGCAAAGTCTCTCTCCTCACACTCCTTGATCTGTCTGCAGCCTTCGATACCATTGACCATGGTATTCTCCTTTCTAGACTTCATCATACTTTTGGCATCTCTGACATTGCTCTCTCCTTTTTCACTTCGTATTTATCAAACAGAAAACAAACTGTTCTAATCAATGGCACTTACTCTCAACCTGCATACCTGACCTGTGGTGTTCCACAAGGATCTGTCCTTGGCCCTGTTCTTTTCACTCTTTATACCTCCCCCCTGTCCACCATCATCAACTCCCACTCTATAAAACACCACTTCTATGCTGATGACACCCAACTTCAAGACAGTGACTCACCTGATAATATACAGCGCCTGTTGACTCGCACCACTGAGTGTTACTCGGACATTAAGAACTGGATGACACACAATAGACTTCAGCTTAATGACGACAAGACAGAAGCTATCCTCATTGGCACCCGTCAGAAACTTTCCCAGCTGCCTCCTCTTTCTCTCCCATTATGTAACACATCAGTCCCAATTTCTGATTCAGCTAAAAACCTTGGTGTCTGCATTGACTCTACCCTGTCCATGAACAACTTTGTTTCTCAAACTGCCAGATCTTGCTACTATCATCTCCATCGTATAAGCCTGATCAGGAAGTATCTCTCTGTCGAAACAACTGCAAAACTCGTTCTCTCCTTCATAATGTCTCGCATTGACTATTGCAATTCACTCCTGTCTGGTCTTCCTGCCTCCACCATTCACATCCTACAGCGCATTCAAAACAATGCTGTACGCCTTGTACTCAAAAAGAAAAAAGCTGACCACATATCTCCTCTCCTGGCACAACTTCACTGGCTCCCTGTATCAAAGCGCATACAGTACAAACTAGACACCATGTGCTACAAAAGCCTCAATAACGCAGCCCCCGATTATCTGTCAAGCCTACTTGAGATCTATGTTCCCTCACGTACCCTCCGCTCTGCCTCCGATCCTCTGACTTTTCGCTTTCCACGCACTAAGCTCAATACCTATGGTCCACGAGCCTTCTCTGTTTCTGGTCCACTCTCCTGGAACAAACTTCCTCTCTCAGTCCGTCAGCAACCTACTTTTGCCTCCTTCAAGTCCGCTCTCAAAACTCACCTTTTCTCCTCTGCATAAAATCCTAACCTCACTCAACCCCCCTCTGCAGCCTGTCTCCGCTCGGAGGGGAATCACTTTGTTTTAATATATAATTGTATATGATGTGCTCTCTGTGGTTTTCCATTGGTTTTATTCTTGCTTTTATTGCTTTTATTCTTTTCTCCCCATTTGTGGCCATGCATGTGTGGTGTGTGTGTGTGTGTGTGTGTGTGTGTGTGTGTGTGTGTGTGTGTGTGTGTGTGTGTGTGTGTGTGTGTGTGCGTGCGTGCGTGTGTGCGTGTGTGTCTTTTCGGCGCTTGGATTTGATTTTGTCGAGATTTGCGCTATATGGGTGTTGTGGTTGTTGTGTATGCATGTGCGTGCGTATGTGTGTATGTATGTATGTATGTATACGCTTAGATTTATGTATGTATGTATGTATGCATGTATACGCTCAGCTTAGATTTATGTATGTAGGTATGTAGGCATGTATGTATGCATGTATACGCTCATATGTATGTAGGTATGTATGCATGTATACGCTCAGCGCTTAGATTTGATTTTGTCAAGATTTTGCGCTATATAAATAAAATATATTATTATTATTAAAACCAGAACAAGATTGAGGCAGCCGAGATGTGGTTTCTAAGAAGGATGTTGAGAGTTCCATGGACAGGAAAGAAAACAAACGAGACAGTTTTGATGGAGGCAGACACAAATTGATCATTTATAAGGAAGATTAGGAAAAAGACAGGCAACATTTATAGGCCGCTTTTTGAGGAAAGTGGATTTGGAGCACCTGGTCATAACGGGAAAGCTGGAGGGAAAGAGAGCACCGGGTAGACCCGGGGAGAAGATACTAGACGGACTTGCAGAGTGGCTGGGGACAAGGAGGGTGGAAGGGATGCTTGAGGCAACAAGAGATTAGAGACAGATGGAAGTCCATAATCGCCAACGCCATGCGGCAAGGCACCTGATGATGATGATGATGATGATGATGATGATGATGATGATGATGATGATGACGACGACGACTGGATGAAACAGAATGGAAGTGTAGTTTTTTACTCCTGCATTCTCAGTCATGCTAGTAAAGCAAGAAGTATAACCCTTTGACTCCCTGCCCCTATCCACCAGCTTCCTGTATGCGTGTGTGTGTCAACATTTCAGTCAGTCTGTGTGTTTAAAGCCCTTTATTTTTGGGAGGGGGCGGGGGTTCTTTCTGCCAGTTACATGTGTTCTGAGTTCTTCTTACAAACACTTACATAAACACGACACGTGCCCACACGCACACACAAACACACATGAACACACACACACACACACACACACACACACACACACACACACACACACACACACAAACACACTTATAAACACACATACACACACACTTACACATACTGATTCACATGCACACACATGCACACACACACATACGCACACACACAAACAAACAAACGCATACACAAACACACACATCCAGAGTGAGACAGACAGACAGCCAAACAAGACAGACAGAGATAGAGACAGAGACAGAGACGAGACACAGAGAGAGAACGTAAGAGAAAGAACGTGCGACAGACAGAGAAAGAGAGACACGCACACCACACTGACACGCACGCACTCATAAACATACATACACACAACGAACGTACACGCCACTCGTGAATCACGTGCCAAATATAAACTTGTACATTCCACACAAAGAACCATTTCACTTGCGCACGCAGATGCACTGTAAAGAAATATCTTTGTCCACATCAACAGGTACAGTTGCACCCCAAATTAACATGTCCCGGAACGTTAAAAAGTTAAGGTTGGGCGAAATAAATCGATTTGCTCAAGTTTTAACCCTTTGACTCCCAACACCTGTCCACCACCATCCTGCATTGTCGAGGATGCTCATCATCATCATCATCATCATCATCATCATCATCATCATCAAGAGCCTTGCCACATGGCGTCGGCGATCATGGCCTTCCATATGTAATCTATCCCTTGTTGCCCCAAGCACATCTTCCACCCTCTCTATCTTCAGCCACTCTGCAAGTCCATCCAACATTTTTCCCCTGGGTCTACCTGGTGCTTCTTTCCCTCCAGCTTTCCTGTTGTGGCCAGGTGCTCCAATTCTCCTTTCCTCATATCGAGGATGCTGTCATCATCATCATCATCAAGTGCCTTGCCACATGGCGTTGGCGATCATGGCCTCCATCTGTTTCTATCCCTTGTTGCCGCAAGCACATCTTCCACCCTCTTTGTCTTCAGCCACTCTGCAAGTCTGTCCAATATCTTCTCCCTGGGTCTACCTGGTGCTCTCTTTCCCTCCAGCTTTCCTGTTGTGACCAGGTGCTCCAACTCCCTTTTCCTCATATCGAGGATGTTAGTAAGGCAAAAACTTAACCTTTGACTCTCTCACCCTATTCATCAGCTTTCTGCCTTTGACTCCCTCACCCTATTCACAAGCTTTCTGTCTTTGACTCCCTTACCCTATTAACCAGCTTTCTGCCTTTGACTTCCTTACCTTATTAACCAGCTTTTTGCCTTTGACTCCCTCATCCTATTCACAAGCTTTCTGTCTTTGACCCCCTCACCCTATTCACCAGCTTCCTGTCTTTGACTCCCTCACCCTATTCACCAGCTTTCTGCCTTTGACTCCCTTACCCTATTAACCAGCTTTCTGCCTTTGACTCCCTCACCCTATTCACCAGCTTTCTGCCTTTGACTCCCTCACCTTATTAACCAGCTTTCTGCCTTTGACTCCCTCACCCTATTCACCAGCTTTCTGCCTTTGACTCCCTCACCCTATTCACCAGCTTTCTGCCTTTGACTCCCTCACCCTATTCACCAGCTTTCTGCCTTTGACTCCCTCACCCTATTCACCAGCTTTCTGCCTTTGACTCCCTCACCCTATTCACCAGCTTTCTGCCTTTGACTCCCTCACCTTATTAACCAGCTTTCTGCCTTTGACTCCCTTACCTTATTAACCAGCTTTCTGCCTTTGACTCCCTTACCTTATTAACCATCTTTCTGCCTTTGACTCCCTTACCTTATTAACCAGCTTTCTGCCTTTGACTCCCTCACCTTATTAACCAGCTTTCTGCCTTTGACTCCCTTACCTTATTAACCAGCTTTCTGCCTTTGACTCCCTTACCTTATTAACCAGCTTTCTGCCTTTGACTCCCTTACCTTATTAACCAGCTTTCTGCCTTTGACTCCCTTACCTTATTAACCAGCTTTCTGCCTTTGACTCCCTCACCGTATTAACCAGCTTTCTGCCTTTGACTCCCTCACCCTATTCAACAGCCTTCTGCCTCTGAATCCCTGACCCTATTCACCAGCTTTCTGCCTTTGACTCCCTCATCCTATTCACCAGCTTTCTGCCTTTGACTCCCTTATCCTATTAAGCAGCTTTCTGCAGGAAGCTGGTGGATTGGGCGAGGGAGTCGCAGGGTTAAGTTTTTGCAATTGGTAGATATGGTGCGGTAGTCAAAAGGTTAAACTTGATGTCTCGCGCTAAGCAAAATAAACCCAATCAAAACGTGACTGATAACTACCGGGCTGCTGCTGAGACTCAACACGAAGATCACGATTACGGATGATTCTAGGTCACTGTATTGTCCTAGTCACATAACAGGAAAGCTAGAGGGCAAAAAGAGCACCAGAGAGCTCCTCCCCCCCCCCCCCCACCTACCCCCAGGGAGAAAAGATCGGATGGACTTGCGCAGTGGATGAAGACTAGACAGGGTGGGAGATGTCCTTGCAGCGAACGCAGGCTAATTGGTAGAGCCACGGACTAGACATTAAAAACTGGCCTGTTCATTGGCTGCCCATCTTAATGTTTCCATCATTCTGGTGGTGCCAGATTAGGGTTTGATAGGTCCCTTCTCTCCTTTTCCCCATTTCAAAACCTTGCCAGCGCATAGGGTTTTGTGCAGGCTCAGAAACCTGTTAGATAATTGCTGGCGGATTTGGGTGGAGTGCATATGGAGCTGCCCGAGCGCACTGAATCCCTCTTAAAATAACTTCCATAACTTGCAGCGACAAGGGATAGATTCGTATGGAGGGCTGTCACTGAGATTCAACATGTGGATCACGATTGTGGATAATTCTAGGCCCCTCTATTGTCCTGGGGCCGGATTTATGAAGAGTGCGCAACTTAGGCAGTGCATAACTATTTATGCCCTCTGCGAGGACATAGTAATATTGAGGCATAAAATGCTAAGCATATCGCGATCTATGAAGCGGGCACAAGGCTGAACTTAACTATGTAGTGCACAAAGGCTCGCAGTAACTTCCCCCTGTCGATATGGCAACGGAAAAGTGACATCATTCTGCTAAGTAATTGGGAAAGTAGATCATAATCCTTCTCCAAGTAAAAGACAATTTTAAAGTGCTGACGTCGTCTCTATTGTCTAAACAACAGGAAAGCTAGAGGGGAAAAAAGAGCACCAAGTAGACTCCAGGTGGAAAGAATTGGACGGACTAGCGGAGTGGACGGATGAAGACAGACAGAGTGGGAGAGTTACTTGCAGCAACAAAGGACAGGTTCGTATGGGGGGTTGTCACTGAGACTCAACACGTAGATCATGATTACAGATAATTCCCGGCCCCTCTATTGTCCTAGTCATGACAGGAACGCTGGAGGGGGAAAAAAAGAGCACCAGGTTGACCCCAGGGGTGAAAATATTGGACGGACTTGCAGAGTGGATGAAGATAGAGAAAGTTGGGAGATGCACTTGCAGCGACAAAAGATAGATTCATATGTAGGGCTGTCACTGACTCAACACGAGGATCACGATTACGGATATTCTAGGCCCTTCTATTGCCCTAGTCACAACAGAAAAGCTAAAGGGCAAAAAGAGCACCTAGGTAGAAAAGATTGGATGGACTAGTGGAGTGGTTGGATGAAAATAGAGACGTTTGGGTGATTGTACTTGCAGTGACAAAGGATAGATTCGTATGGAGGGCTGTCAGTTTCAGTTTCAGATTCAGTTTCAGTTTCAGTTTCTCAAGATGATGTCTCCGCGCTTGGAATGAATTCCATATGTACTAATGTCACAAGTGACGTGATGGAGAAGATCCAGAATGATCACGGCACAAGCCTTAAACCTGTACATAAACCCATGAGCTGGCCAGGTCCTGAGGTCATACCTAGATAGCTCCATAATCCTGGGATCATAGGAGAGTGAAATGGCAGAGACCTCAACTTTTCCCGGGCCAGCACCACGAGGGTGACGCTCATCCCCACTCCCTCAATTCAAATTCATATTCATATTCACGTGGGTTTTTTTTTATCAAGACTTCAGAAAGGCAAGAAGGCTAATTGGTCTTCAAGGGGTGGGACCTGGGAAATCAACCTCTCTCTCCAATGTTTTTTACCAAGGCAGCCGTGTAATTCCTTGCTCTTCACGATTTTCAATTGCCATGGGATCTTTAGCGTGCTCAGCCAGAAGGCATACGGGTCCGAATTGTTTTTCGTCCCCTTCCGAAGGACTAGACGTTCAGTTGGATTTTCTGGTCAAACTGAGGAGAAAAATCGAGGCCTCTATGGGGAGCGAACCATGGAACCTCGAGTTCAGTTATTGGCAGGCGAACGTCTGAACCATTCTGCCACTCTTCTCCCTCAGGTGCCGTGACCAGGATGTCACTGAAGCTCAACACGTAGATCACGATTAACGATAATTCTAGGTCCTTCTATTGCCCTAGTTTCAACAGGAAAGCTACATGTAGAGAGGGGAGAAAAGAGCACCAGGTTGACCCCAGGGTTCAGTTCAGTTCAGTTCATATTGCTTATAGCTCAGCCGACTACTAGAGCCATATCGGGACTAACACCACGTCAAAAAAACAAACAAACAAAAAAGGCAAACCCTCGTTAAGATAAAAGACAATTGTTAAAAACCATGCTCACCGTTAACTGACCCAAGAGAGAAAATATTGGACGGACTTGAGGAGTGGATAAAGACAGACAGGATGGGAGATATACTTACAGCGACAAAGGATAGATTCGTATAAAAGGTCATAATCGACAACGCCATGCTGCAGGGCACATGATGATGATGATGAGGCCCTAATATCTTACCAGGAACAGATGGGAGTGATGGTAAATGATTAAGACATCGGACTTTAAATCAAAAGGTTTGGGTTCGATCCTGGCTCAATGGGTGTCTTCCCAGCTGATAGAGACAAAACTGCAGACATCTTTTTCCCTATCCTCCGAGGTCAAATAGTGCATGGACCAGGAAACGAACCTGGGCCATCCGCGTGGCAGCCGAGAATTCTAACCACTAAGACCACCGATTTTCTGCGGGCTGGTTGGTTCTTCTGATAGAGCCGTGGACTCAAGATCTGATATCTCGAGTTCAACCCAGCCTCATCATCATCATCAAGTGCCCTGCCGCATGGCGTTGGCGATCACGGCCCTCCATATGCATCTATCCATTGTCGCTGCAAGTTCATCTCCCACCCTGTCTGTCCTCAGCCACCCTGCAAGTCCATACAATAGTTTCTCCCTGGGTCTACCTGGTGTTCTCTCTCGCTCCAGCTTTCCTGTTGTGACCAGGTACTCTAATTCCCTTTTCCTCATGAAATGTCCTCTAAATGTTGCTTATCTTTTCCTGATTTTCTTTATCAATGACCTTCCTGTGTATAAATTTTTGCTGGGTTCCGTCACATTGTGGACTTTATTGGAATGAAGTTTCGGACAAATTAGCAAAAGATGGTGCATCCAATAATGCAAATACCGTAACTTTCCATAATATACGACTGTCAGTTCATGAACTTGGTTCTGTGTTGGAATGTTCACTGTATACAAATTTTTCCAGTACCCAAAGCCTGATACCTAACTGCCCCAGACAGCTAGCGTCCTTGATATACAAACTAATGCTTAACTCTTGGAAAACAAAATATACACAGAATGTATGTATTTGTTCAAAAGAATTATCTGTCCACCATCTGCTCTTTGAATGTCCTATTTTACTTACGACATATAGAAATAACAATCTCGATTTTTCATGTACTGACTCTAGAGATATCCTTTACAACAAAAATAATGATATTATTTCGGTAGTCCAGCTGATTCTCAGATCCCCTGTTGGCAGATTGTTATGAAGAGTTAATTAATTGTTGTATGTTATTGATTGACACTGTTAACTTAATGTTCTGAATTCTTAATTGTTATTGTTCCCCTTCTTACATTCAAACTATCACTACCCCTTCCCATCCCCGTCCCCCACCCTTTTTTTCCCCCTATGTGTGTGTGTGTGTGTGTGTGTGTGTGTGTGTGTGTGTGTGTGTGTGTGTGTGTGTGTGTGTGTGTGTATGTGTGTGTGTGTGTATGTGTGTGTGTATGTGTGTGTATGTGTCTAAAATCACTATTGTGAACAGACATTAAATAAAGATTCCATTCCATTCCTTCCTGTGTCTGCCTCCAAATCATGCCCAGCCAAAGCAAGAAAAAATCCCAGCCTGCAACATTTAAAAAAAAAAAGGCCTGTTCACAGCTTATTAATGTTTCCATCATTCTGGTGGTGTCAGCTTAGTGTTTCCATCATTCTGGTGGTGTCAGCTTATTGTTTCCATCATTCTGGCGGTGTCAGCTTAGTGTTTCCATCATTCTGGTGGTGTCAGCTTAGTGTTTCCATCATTCTGGTGGTGTCAGCTTAGTGTTTCCATCATTCTGGTGGTGTCAGCTTATTGTTTCCATCATTCTGGCGGTGTCAGCTTAGTGTTTCCATCATTCTGGTGGTGT
>JAPXFY010000027.1:28506704-28509204 GCA_030674185.1 Monoplex corrugatus | reverse complement strand
CTTGCATCACTGACCCAATGGCGCGATCAAGGGTCAGTCTGATTATAGAGCTACGTAAAACCTTCCCTCTGTCTGTCTCTATGTTCTTTCTTTTATTTCTGTCTGTCTTCTCTTCTCTCTCTCTTCTCTCTTCATCTCTATTTTTCTATTACTATCTACTTCTACTAGTACTCGTCTTCTATCTCATCTGTCTTATCTCTATCTCTCTCTTTCTTTTTCTCTCTGTCTTATTTTCTTTTTTCTGTTCTTCTCTTTATCTCCTCATCTCTTTGTTTTCTTCTATCTCTGTCTCCTCTGTCTCTCTGTCTCTGTCTCTGTCTCTCTCTCTTTGTCTATCTTCTCTCTCTTCTTTCTCTCTCTTTCTCTCTGTCTTATGTTGTCTTCTGTCTTCTCTGCTCTCTCTCTCTCCTGTTTTCTCCTGTCCCTCTCTGTCTATTCTCTGTCTTTCTCTCTCCTCCCCACCCCGTCTCTCTCTCTCTCTCTCTTGTGTCTCTGTCTGTCTGTCTTCTGCCTCTCTCTGTCTCTTCTGTTGTCCCCTACTCCAGCTCACTATGGATAACAATCCTCCTCTTCCGTGCAAAACACTCCCCTCATGGCAACTATCTTTCAAGAAATAAAACAGAGGGCAACAAGGAAGAAAGAAGACCTCCAATTTCATACATCGGAGAACATAACCACATCAGTGGCCTAAATATTCGAGAAATTGGTCCCCAAAAGCCAAGCAAGGAAAACGCGGCTTGGAGGGAGGCGGTGGTGTCAAAGAGTGCACCGGCCCACGCTGAACCCGGTGACACCGACAGGTGAGACAGGTGAGACAGGTGAGGTGTTGCCTGTGTAAGAGTCGATCCATTGATTAGGCAAGCACGCAGAGATACCGGTAAAGAAGCCCACCGGAGAAGAGGAAAGACCAAGGAACAAAGAGAAGACACCATCATAAACAGCGATATCAAAGGGCAAAACAAAGAGAGAGAGAGGAGAGGAGAGAGAGAGAGAGAGAGAGAAAGAGAGAGAGAGAGACAGAAAACAGAGAGAGAAAAAAATGCATGCACTACCTCTGTCCATCTAATTTCATCATCATCGAATTATATAAAATAAATAGCAAAATTCCCTGTACTCTCCCACAAAGCTTTTGTGGGAAACAACTCTGATCTCAAAACAAAAATAAAAACCACGCTTTAGAGTAGGTCTACGTTGACCTATTTCATGAGACGGATAAAAATTTTGAACAAGATGGCCCAAAACTAATTTTATCATCATCGAATTGTATAAAATAAATGGCAAGATTTCCTGTACTCTCCCTCAAGGCTTTGTGGGAAACCACTCAGATCTTTAAAAAAAAAAAAAAAAAAAAAGCACGTTTAGAGTAGGTCTACGTTGACTATTCATGAGACGGATAAGAATTTTGAACAAGATGGCCCAAAACATTCCAAAAATCTACCTTTGTGTGATGCGGCCAAAAATGAACCGGGTGACGCCGACAGGTGAGACAGGTGAGATTAGAACTTCCAAATCTATTTCTCACTGAAGTGATTAACGATGTTTGCATTGTTGATATGTTAATGTTGATCCACGTGTAATCTTTGTGTAGCGAAGACCCTCTTTGGGCAATGGCTGGATGTGTGAAAGCATGCATATAAATCCTCGTATGTAGCGATCATCATCATCATCATCATCATCATCATCATCATCAACAACAATGCCCTGCCACATGGCGTTGGCAATCATGGCCCTCCATATGCACCTATTCCTTGTGGTTGCAAGTGCATCTCTCCACCTTCTCCGTCCTCAGCCACCCTGCATGTCTGTCCAATAGTTTCTCCCTGGGTCTACTGGTGTTCTCTTTCCCTCCAGCTGTCCTGTTGCGACCAGGTGCTCTATTCCCCTTTTTCTCATAAAATGGCCTATAAAAGCTTGCTTGTCTTTTCCTAATCTTCTTTATCAATGATCTCTATGTGTCTGCCTCCGTTTCTTTGCTGTCCATGGAACTCTCAACATTCTTCTTAGAAACCACATTTCGGCTGCTTCAATCTTGTTTTGGCTTTGTGTGTTGATTGTCCACGCCTCACAACCGTACAACAGTTTTGGTTCTATTTAATTATCATTCAAGAACCTCTTCCTGATGTTAATTGATAGGCATTTGTTGGTAAGAACGCTTTTCATCTTTTGAATGCTGTTTCGGCTTGGCCGATTCTGCTGGCTATTTTTGATGTACATCTGCCGTCTGGTGAGATGACTTTCCCAGATATTGAAACATAACAACCTGTCTGACAGTTGTGCCATTTGCTGTTATTTTGCATGAGGGGATTTCATGTTTGTTTTGTTTGTTTTACTGATTACCATGACTTCAGGAGCGCTATTCCCCAAATTCAATTTGGACTCATTACAATTTACACATAATCTGATTTCGTTTTAGCGTAGCTCGGAAAACTCAAGCTGTTGTTGCACAGTCTATATGTTTAGTGGGCATGCTGGCTAGGTAACAAAAAACGCATATACAGCA
>JAPXFY010000027.1:28494204-28499204 GCA_030674185.1 Monoplex corrugatus | reverse complement strand
CTCTGTCTTTGTCTCTCTCTCTCTCTCTCTCCATCTCTCTGTCTGTCTCTCTGTCTCTCTCTCTCTCTCTCTCTCTCTCTGTTCTCTTTCCCCCTCTCTCTCTGTTCTCTTTCTCTCTCTGTCTGTCTGAAAGAAAGAAAGAAAGAAAGAAAAGAAACAAGGAAAAAATGAATGAATGAATGAAGAAGAAGAAAGAAAAGAAGGGAAGAAAAAGAAAGAAAGAACGAAAAAAAACAAAGAAACAAAGAAAAGAAAAAATGGACAAGAGGTGGGTGACCGGGAAAACATACAAACTTTTAAAAAAATGCCCTAGCCTACCAGTGTCAGCATATGTCTGCCTTCCCACTCACCCAGCCATCACACACTGTCTTTCTTTTGACAGTTTATGTGTAGTGAGGGCTGAAAATACGAGTAAACATGTCTTAGTCATCAGACTGGTACGGTCTTGTTGCCTGAGTCTTAAGTCTTTTGATAGGAAGAGAGAAAAAAGAGAGGGAGAGAAAGAGAGTGAGAAGTCAGAGACAGAGGCAGACAGACAGATAGACAGACAGACAGACTGACAGATGATAAGAAGAAGAGAACGAAAACAATATTAAGAATAAGAATAATCATAAATGATTTCATTTCTGAAACGCATACAGCTCCTGACAACAGTGTATCCTTGCCCTCATGGATCAAATGTTACTGTTAAAAAGGAAAGAATGAAAAAAAAGAAAGAACGAAAGAAAGAAAGAAAGAACGAAAAAAGAAAAAAAAGAAAGAAACGAAAGAAAGAAAGAAAAAGAAAGAAAAGAAAGAAGAAAGAAAGAAAGAAAGAGAGAAAGAAAGAAAGAGAGAGAGAGAAAAGAAAAAAAGAAAGAGAGAGAGAGAGAACGAAAAAAAAGAAAGAAAGAAAGAAGAGAGAAGAGAGAGAACAAAAGAGAGAGAGAGAACGAATGAAAGAAAGAAAGAAAGAGAAGAAGAGAGAGAGAGAACGAAAGAAAAAAGAAAGAAAGAAGAGAGAGAGAGAGAGAGAGAGAACGAAGAAAAAGAAAGAAAGAGAGAGAGAGAGAAAGAGAGAACGAAAGAAAAAAGAAAGAAAGAAGAGAGAGAGAGAGAGAGAGAACGAAAGAAAAAGAAAGAAAGAAGAGAGAGAGAGAAGAACGAAAGGAAAAAGAAAGAAAAGAGAGAGAAAGTGACAAAGAGAGAGAGAGAGACAGAATGAAAGAAAGAAAGAAAGAAAGAGAGAGAGAGACGAAAGAAAAAAGAAAGAAAGAGAGAGAGAGAGAGAGAGAGGAGAGAGAGAGAAGAGAGAAAGAACGAAAGAAGAAAAAAGAAAGAAAGAAAGAAGAAGAGAGAGAAAAAAAACGAAAGAAAGACACAGAGAGAGAGAGAGAGAACGAAAAAAAACAAAGAAACAAAGAAAAGAAAAAATGGACAGAGGTGGGTGACCGGGAAAAGCAAAAAAAAAACAAACAAACAAAAAAATGCCATGCCATAGCTTACCACTGTCAGCATACATATATATACCCTCCGACTGACCCAGCCATCACACACTGTCTTTCTTTTGACAATTAATATTTTATGTGTAGCGAGGGCTGAAAATAATTGCCGTCTTAGTCATCATACTGGTACGTTCTTGATGCCTGAGTCTTAATTAAGTCTCCCTTTGAATAAAAAGGAGAAAGACAAAGAACAGGTTGATCGGAGGGAGGGAGGTATTGGCGTAAAACGTTGTTTGTTTAGAGAACGAAAAAAGAAAACAAACAAAAAGAAACTACAAGATTTTCCTTAATCGCTCTTCTGCGCAGAGACGTTAATATAATCTACTAAGAATATATAATTGCAATAGAGGTGTGTATGTGTGTGTGTTGTGTTGTGTTGTGGTGTGTGTGTGTGTGTGTTGTGTGTGTGTGTGTGTGTGTGTGTGTGTGTGTGTGTGTGTGTGTGTGTGTGTGTGTGTTTCTCTGTGTGTGTGTCTATGGTGTGTTGTTTCTCTGTGTGTGTGTCTATGGTGTGTGTTTCTGTTTAGTCTCTATGGTATGTTCTGTGTGTGAGTCTTAAATTAGTTTTTGAATGATGAGGAAGTTGTCGGAGGGGGGAGTGGCGAAAACGTGTTGTTTGAGACAGTGATTTATGTCTTGGATGAGAGTTATGATGTACTAGTTTTGGGTGTGTGTGTGTGTTGTTTTGTGTGTGAGTGTGTGTGTGTGTGTGTGTGTGTGTGTGTGTGTGTGTGTGTGTGTGTGTGTGTGTATGTGTGTGTACATGTGTGTGTGCGTGTGTGTGTCCTGAACTCAGAAGTCGTTTCATAGCCACAACAACACACACACACTCACGCGCACACACACACACACACACACACACACACACACACAAACCCAAAAAGCACACCATTAGACACACACACAGAGAACCCCACGAGCACACCATAGACACACACACAAATACACACACACACACAAAACACACACACACACACACACACACACACACAAAACATTGAAAAGAAAGTGTTTCGTGTCGACTAGAGGTGTGTGTGTGTGTTAATGTGGTGTGTCTGTTGTGTTATGTTAGTCTTTCACTATAAGTGTTTAGGATGTGTGTGTCCATGTGTGTGTGTGTCTATGTGTGTGTGTGTGTGTGTGTGTGTGTGTGTGTGTGTCTATGTGTGTGTGTTATGTGTGTTGTGGCGGCTGTGTGAATGTGTATGTGTGTGGTGTGTCGGAGCTGTGTGTGTGTGTGTGATCCTGTCTCTTGGTTTTATTTAGTTTATTTATACCTGAGCAAAGAATGTTTTGTTTCGTCACTCAGAAATAAGCGGTTTTCCCCCTTGTCAAATGTTTCTGCTTTCTGTCTGATGTTCTTATTCTCTGTATAGATAGATAGATAGATAGATAGATAGATAGATAGACAGACAGATAGTAGATAGATAGATAGGATAGATAGGATAGATAGATAGACAGATAGACAGATAGATAGATAAATAGATAATGATAGATAAATAGAGAAGTAGATACACTAGATAGGATAGATAGGTAGTAGATAGATAGATAGACAGATAGATAAATAGTATAAAGTAGATAATAGATATAAGAGAGATAGATAGATAGTAAAAGTACATAATAGATAATAGATAGAAGTACGGTAGTACATACATACATACATAGATAGATGGATAGATAGATAGAAGATAGATAGATAGATAGACAGACAGACAGACAGACGATAGATAGATTGATAGACAGACAGAAGACAGATAGATAGATAGACTAGATAGATAGACAGATAGACAGAAGATAGATAGATAGATAGATAGATAGATAGATAGATAGATAGATAGGTAGATAGAGAGGAGAGAAAGATATACAAAGAAGATTATACATACATATATGTATGTATTATCTTCACTCCCTTTGTCTTTCTATATATAGGGAGAGATAGGGAGAGAGTCAGACAGAATGGCAGAGACAGAGAGAGAGTCTGTCTGTCTGTCTGTCTATATGTCTGTTTGTCTGTGTGTGTGTGTGTCTCTCTCTCTGTCTCTCTCTTTCTCTCTCTCCCCGTGCCTGTCTGTCTATCTGTCTGTCTGTCTGTCTGTCTCTCTCTCTCTCTCTCCCCGTGCCTGTCTGTCTATCTGACCCTCTCGCTCTTTCTTTATGTACACACACACACACACACACACACACACACACACACACAACACACACATCAACAATAACATACATACATACATATCATACATAATACATACATACATACATACATACATTATACATACATGTATACATACCATACAGAGAGAGAGAGAAAAACAGAGACCGTGAGACAGTGAGGGAGAGAGCGAGAGAGAGAGACACAGAGACAAAGAGAGAGAGACAAAGAGAGAGAGCAAAGAGACACAGAGACAAAGAGAGAGAGAGAAAGAGAGAGAGACACAGAGACAAAGAGAGAGAGAGAAAGAGAGAGAGAGAGACAGAGAGAGAGAGAGACAGAGACAGAGAGAGAGAGAGAAATAGAGAGAGAGAGACACAGAGAGACACAGAGAGATCCCGACAGCTAACAGTCCAGGACATCAAGTAAGTCAGACGTAAACACGCGGAAATGGCAGCTTTTTACCTGTGATTAATCCTGTCATCATATCACAAGGACACGAAAACATCTTTCTTATAATAAGCCTGTCCCTGGGCATACCCCCCCCCCCTCTCTCTCTCTCTCTCTTTTCCCTCTCTTTCTCTCTCTCTCTCTCTTCTCTCTCTCTCTCTCTCTGAGGCTCTCTCTCTCTCTCTCTGTGTCTCTGTGTCTGTGTCTGTGTCTGTATCTGTCTCTATGTCTCTCTGTCTCTTTGTCTCTGTCTCTATCTGTCTGTCTGTCTGTCTCTCTCTCTCTCTTCTATCTCTGTCTCTGTCTCTGTTTCTCTCTCTCTCTCTCTCTCTCTCTTTCTCTCCTCTCTCTCTCTTTCTGAGGCTCTCTCTCTCTGTCTAACGACGCACACACACATACACACACAATCACCGTCTAATATCACTTATAGTGAAAAGACGTTAAATCAAGCAACGAACGAACGAACACTCTCTTTCTTTCTCTGTTTTTCTCTCACACATGCATACACTCTCCTTCTCTCCCTCTCTCTCTATCTATCTATCTATCTATCTATCTATCTATCTATCTATCTATCTATGCGTCTGTCTGTCTATATATACATAGCTATAGATATGGGTGTGTATATATCACACACATACACACACACTGTCTCGCTCTCTCTCTCTCTCCCTCTCTCTCTCTCTCTCTCCCTCTCTTTGAGGCTCTCTCTCTCTCTCTCACGACACACACACACATAGCAGACACATTCTCTCTCTCTTTCTGTCTCACACACACATACACTCTCCTTCTCTCTCTCTCTTTCTATCTTTCTCTCTCGCTCTCTCTCTCCCTTTCTCGCTCCTCTCTCTCTCTCTGCCTGTCTGTCTGTCTGTCTGTCTGTCTCTCTCTCTCTCTCCTCTCTGTCCTTTTCTCCCTCT
>JAPXFY010000027.1:28489204-28491704 GCA_030674185.1 Monoplex corrugatus | reverse complement strand
ACACACACACACGAACACAAAAACACAAACACAAACACAAACACAAACATAAGCACAAACAAACACAAAACACAAACACAAATAAACACAAACACAAACATAAACACAAACAACACAAACACAAACAAAACACAAACACAAACACAAACACAAACAAAACACACATATCATACACAACACAAGGACAAACATGACCCAACAACGTTATACTTTAATAAATGCTTCTACAAAACTTCCCAGCTTTGTTTACTTCCTCAATTTCTACATTGCTGCTATCAGCTTACAGTAGCTTGCGACAACAAGTAGAGGGGGGCGGGGGACAGGAAGAGAGGTACGAAGGAGACAACAAGTGTGAGAGAGGATGAAGAGAGGTGAGGAGGAGAGAGAAGGTAGGAAAGAGAAGAGAGAAGTAGTGAGGAGGGAAGTTGTGGAGAGGGAGAGGGAGGGAGAGGAGAGAAGGATGTAGAGAAGAGGAAGGTTGTTGAGAGAGAAGAGAGAAGGTATGTGAAAGAGGAAGAGAGGAAGGTATGTTGAGGAGAGAAGAGAGGAAGGTATGTTGAGGAGAGAAGAGAGGAAGGTATGTTGAGGAGAGAGAGAGAGAGGAAGGTATGTTGAGGAGAGAAGAGAGGAAGGTATGTTGAGGAGAGAAGAGAGAAGGTATGTTGAGGAGAGGAGGAGGAGGAGGAAGGTATGTTGAGAGAGGAGAGAGGAAGGATATGTTGAGGAGAGAAAGAGGAAGGTATGTTGAGGAGAGGAAGGAGGAAGGTATGTTGAGGAGAGGAAAGAAGAAGGTATGTTGAGGAGAGGAGAGAGGAAGGTATGTTGAGGAGAGGAAAGAGGAAGGTATGTTGAGGAGAGGAGGAGAGGAAGGTTGTTGAGAGAGAGGAGAGGAGGTATGTTGAGGAGAGAAAGAGGAAGGTATGTTGAGGAGAGAAGAGAGGAAGGTATGTTGAGAGAGAAGAGAGGAAGGTATGTTGAGGAGAGGAGAGAGGAAGGTATGTTGAGGAGAGAAGAGAGGAAGGTATGTTGAGGAGAGGAGAGAGGAAGGTATGTTGAGGGAGGAAGAGAGAGAGGTATGTTGAGGAGAGGAGAAAAGGAAGGTATGTTGAGGAGAGAGAGAGGAAGGTATGTTGAGGAGAGAGAGAGGAAGGTATGTTGAGGAGAGAGAGAGGAAGGTATGTTGAGGAGAGAGAGGAAGGTATGTTGAGAGAGAAAGAGAGGAGGTATGTTGGAGAGAGGAGAGAGGAAGGTATGTTGAGGAGAGAAGAGAGGAAGGTATGTTGGAGAGAGAGAGAGGAAGGTATGTTGGGAGAGAAGAGAGGAAGGTATGTTGGAGAGAGAGAGAGAGGAAGGTATGTTGAGAGAGAGAGAGTAGAGGAAGAGGTATGTTGAGGAGAGAAGAGAGGAAGGTATGTTGAGGAGAGGAGAGAGGAAGGTATGTTGAGGAGAGGAGAGAGGAAGGTATGTTGGAGGAGGAGAGAGGAAGGTATGTTGAGGAGAGGAGAGAGGAAGGTATGTTGAGGAGAGAGAGAGGAAGGTATGTTGGAGAGAGAGAGAGGAAGGTATGTTGGGAGAGAGAGAGAGGAAGGTATGTTGGGAGAGAGAGGAAGGTAGTAGAGGAAGGTATGTTGAGGAGAAAAGAGAGGAAGGTATGTTGGAGAGAGGAGAGAGGAAGGTATGTTGAGGAGGAGGAAGAGAGGAAGGTATGTTGGAGAGAGGAGAGAGGAAGGTATGTTGAGGAGAGAAGAGAGGAAGGTATGTTGAGGAGAGAAGAGAGGAAGGTATGTTGAGGGAGAGGAGAGAGGAAGGTATGTTGAGGAGAGAAGAGAGGAAGGTATGTTGGAGAGAGGAGAGAGGAAGGTATGTTGAGGAGAGAAGAGAGGAAGGTATGTTGAGGAGAGAAGAGAGGAAGGTATGTTGAGGAGAGAAGAGAGGAAGGTATGTTGAGGAGAGGAGAGAGGAAGGTATGTTGAGGAGAGAGAGAGGAAGGTATGTTGAGGAGAGGAGAGAGGAAGGTATGTTGAGGAGAGGGAGAGGAAGGTATGTTGGAGAGAGGAGAGAGAGAGGTATGTTGAGGAGAGGAGAGAGGAAGGTATGTTGAGAAGAGGCGAGAGGAAGATATGTTGAGGAGAGGAGAGGAAGGTACGTTGAGGAGAGGAGAGAGGAATGTATGTTGAGGAGAGGAGAGAGGAATGTATGTTGAGGAGAGGAGAGAAGAAGATACGTTGAGGAGAGGAGAGAGGAAGGTATGTTGAGGAGAGTAGAGAGGAAGGTACGTTGAAGAGAGGAGAGAGGAATGTATGTTGAGGAGAGGAGAGAGGAATGTATGTTGAGGAGAGTAGAGAGGAAGGTATGTTGAGGAGAGTAGAGAGGAATGTACGTTGAAGAGAGGAGAGGAATGTATGTTGAGGAGAGGAGAGAGGAAGTCTGTTGAGGAGAGAGGGAGGTCTGTTGAGGAGAGGAGAGAGGAAGGTATGTTGAGGAGAGGAGAGAGAACGGT
>JAPXFY010000027.1:28481704-28484204 GCA_030674185.1 Monoplex corrugatus | reverse complement strand
ACTCACACGCACACGCACACGTAGGCGCACTCACACACGCGCACGTGCACATGCACACATGCATGCACGCACACACTCACACACATACACACACACAGATACACAGACACATACACAAGCACACACAAGCACACACACAGACACTTACACACACACGCGCGCGCGCACACACCACGCACACACACACACATACACACACACACACACGACACTCTCACACACACACACACACACACACACGCACGCACGCACGCACGCGCACACACACACACACACACACACACACACACACACACACACATACGAACGCCAACACACTCATTTGGAGCAACAACATCAAAAAACAAACAAACGAAAAAAGAAAATTCGTACGAAAGTAGGACACAATTTTGAACCGCACATTTTCACACACACACACCCACACGCACACACACACACACACACACACACACACACACACACACACACACACACACACAACACACACACACACACATACACACACACACACACACACACACACACAACACACACACACACACACACACACACACACACACACACACACACACACACACACACACACACACACACACACACACTCGCACGCACATAGCGCACGCGTAAGCTCGCACGCACTTGTCACTATTATTAATGTAATTTGGTTAGATGGTTGGTTGATTGGTTGGTTGGTTGGTCGGTCGGTCGGTCGGTCGGTCGGTCGGTCGGTCGGTTGGTTGGCTGGTTGGTTGGTTGGTTGGTTGGTTGGTCGGTCGGTTGGTCGGTCGGTTGGTTGGTTGCTTGGTTGGTTGGTCGGTCGGCTGGTCGGTCGGATGGTTGGCTGGTTGGTTAATTGGTTGGTCGGTCGGTCGGTCGGTCGGTCGGTCGGTTGGTCAGTCGGTCGGTTGGTAGCTTGCTTGCTTACTTGCTTGCTTGGTTCTTTGTTTCAGTTTAAAATCATGTTCAGTAAACAGACCAAATATTGAAATTAACAATTTCAAATTATACAGAGGTGCTCGAGTAGGTAAACATCACACCTCAAACCCAAAGGTCCTGGGTTCGATCCGTCTAGCCACCTTTGCCTGGCGGGTAAAAGAAAGGGAGGAGAAATGTGACAGATCTCCAAAGTCAACATGTGTGCAGACGTGCCAGTGCCTAGACCTTTTTTTTAAACTTGTTTTTATTGTTTCAGATGCATAGCATTTTCAAACATCTTGAAATGTATACAATTCATTATCAACAGATCTCTAACAAAATGTAGAAAGAACAAGCATTCGTTGCAATCATGGCGTTGGCGATCATGGACTTCCATTTGTCTCTATCTCTCGTTGCCCATAGCATCTCCCCCACCCTCCTCGTCCCCATCCACTCTGCAAGTCCGTCCAGCATTTTCTCCCTGGGTCTACCTGGTGCTCTCTTTCCCTCCAGCTTTCCCGTTGTGACCAGGTGCTCCGAATCCCCCTTCCTCATAAAATGGCCTATAAATGTTGCCTGTCTTTTCCTAATCTTCCTTATGAGTGATCTACTTGTGTCTGCCTCCATCAAGACTGTCTTGGTTTGTTTTCTTTGCTGTCCATGGAACTCTCAACGTTCTTCTTAGAAACCACATCTCGGCCGCCTCAGTCTTGCTCTGGCTTTGCTTGCTGACTGTCCACGCCTCGCATCCGTACAACAGTATTGGTTCTATATAACATTCAAGGACTCTCTTCCTGATGTTAATTGATAGGCATTTGTTGGTAAGAATGGTGATGGTATAAGATCAGATAAATTCCCCTTTCCCCTTCCCCCTTCCCCCAGCTTCTCTGGAATGTTACCCCCCCCCTTCGGTTATATCACCTGAGGTGGTGCTGATGTAAAACTAAACCAAATCAAGCAAGAAGGAACCAGAAAAAAAAACACCCAAAATTATATAAAAAAAAAAAAAAGAAGAACACGTATTTAATACAACTAGACAAGACAGGCGCAAAGCACTAAGCTCAATACCTATGGTCCACGAGCCTTCTGTTTCTGGTTCACTCTCCTGGAACAAACTTCCTCTCTCAGTCCGTCAGCAACCTACTTTTCTCTCCTTCAAGTCCGCTCTCAAAACTCACCTTTTCTCCTCTGCATAAAATCCTGACCTCACTCAACCCCCTCTGCAGCCTGTCTCCGCTCGGAGTGGAATCACATTGTAATATATATTTGTATATAATACGCTCTCTATAATTTTCCATTGCTTTTCTTCTTTTTCCCCATTTATAGCCATGTGTGTGTGTGTGTGTGTGTGTGTGTGTGTGTGTGTGTGTGTGCGTGCTTGCGTGTGTGTGCGTGCGAGCGTATGTGTCTGTTCAGCGCTTAGATTTGATTTTTATCAAGATTTTGCGCTATATAAATATTGTAATTATCATTATTATTATTATTATAAACGTAAGATCACAAACAAACAAACACCAGATAACGAAAATTAGGAGAAAAAGACTTGAAACTTCCCTGCTGCTCTGTCCATTTTAGTCAGTTTATT
>JAPXFY010000027.1:28476704-28479204 GCA_030674185.1 Monoplex corrugatus | reverse complement strand
TAAAGGGTAAAAGTTGCTGCTAGTTGATGAAAAGGGGGAAAGAACTGCGCACTAAATATTCCCATCCCACTCTGACCGGCCGCACCCTTTTCCCTGTTCACTTTGATCTCCTGACAGAGCCGTGCATTTTTATATAACCTACAGTCAGCAGTTATTTTAACCCTTAGACTTCTCCTGCACCCTGTCCACCAGCTGCAAAAAAAAAATTAACCCTTTTTGAGTTCCTTACCCTATCCTCCCATCAGATTCCTGCAGGAAGCTGGTGAATAGGGTGAGGGACTCCAACAGGTTTAAGTTTTTTTTGCTTTTTTTCTATCAAATGATGACGACTGCAGGATGCCAGTGGATAGGGTGAGGGCGTCAAAGGGTTAATCCCTTAATACCCTCACCCTATTCACCAGCTTTTTGCATATTATTTGCCATGACAGCAAAGCGAAAACGTTAACCCTTCACTCTTCACCCTGTCCACCAGCTTTCTGTATATTATTAGCCATGACAGCAAAGCAAAACAGTTAACCCTTTCACACCTTCACCCTGTCTACAAGCTTCCTGCATTTTTCAACGATGATAGCAAAAACGAAAACTTAACCCTTTCACACACTCACCCTACCCACCAGCCACCTGCAGGAAGCTTCAGGGTAACGGGGGAAGGGGATTGAAACGATCCCATTGTGCAGGAAGCTAGTACCGTAGTTAGTGTGAGCAATTTGGTGTGAGGAAGTGGAAAGAGTAAACGTTGCTGCTTGTTGATGTAAGGTGGAAAAAAAAACTACGCACAAGTAATTCCGATCCCACTTTGACCGACCGCACCCTTTTCCCTGTTCACTTTGATCTCCTGACAGAGCCGTGTATTTTTATATAACCAACAGTCAGCAGTTATTTTAACCCTTAGACTTCTCCTGCACCCTGTCCACCAGCTGCAAAAAAAAACTTAACCCTTTTGAGTTCCTTACCCTATCCACCCACCAGATTCCTGCAGGAAGCTGGTGAATAGGTTGAGGGACTGAAAAGGGTTAATTTTTTGCTTTTTTTTTTATCAACTGACGATGAGGGCAGGACGCTAGTGGATAGGGTGAAGGAGTCAAAGGGTTAATCATTTCACACCCTCACCCTATTCACCAGCTTTCTGTATATCATTTGCCATGAGAGCAAAGCGAAAACATTAACCCTTTCATACCCTCACCCTGTACACAGCTTCCTGCATTATCAACGAACAAAATACTTAACCCTTTCTTTTCCTCACCCTGTCCACCAGCTTTCTGTACATCATGAGCCATTACAGGAAAGCAAAAACGTTAACCCTTTCACATCCTCACCCTGTCCACAAGCTTCCTGCAGTTTTCAACGATGATAGCAAAGCGAAAACTTAACCCTTTTACACACTAATCCTGTCCAACAACTTCTTGTATTTTGTCGGACATGATATCAAAGCAAGAACTTAACCCTTTCGCTCTCTCACCATAATTTAGCAACTTCCTGCATTATCAGCAATTTTAGCAAAGCAATAAAAATATTAACCCTTTTACACACTCACCCTACACACAGCCACCTGCAGGAAGCTTCAGGGTAACGGGGGAAGGGGATTGAAACGATCCCATTGTGCAGGAAGCTAGTACCGTAGTTAGTGTGAGGAAGTGGAAAGAGTAAAAGTTGCTACTAGTTGATGAAAAGGGGGAGAGAACTGCGCACAAAATATTCCCATCCCACTCTGACGGACCGCACCCTTTTCCGTGTTCACTTTGATCTCAGAGCCGCGTATTTTGATATAATCAACAGTCATCAGTTATTTAACCCTTAGACTTCTCCTGCACACTGTCTACCAGCTGCAAAAAAAATCTTAACCCTTTTGAGTTCCTTACCCTATCCACTCACCAGCTTCCTGCAGGAAGCTGGTGGATAGGGTGAGGGACTCAAAAGGGTTAAGATTTTGCTTTTTTTTTTATCAACTGATGATGATGGTAGGATGCTAGTGGATAGGGTAAGGGAGCCAAAGAGTTAATCATTTCACACCCTCACCCTATTCACCAGCTTTTTGCATATTATTAGCCATGACAGCAAAGCGAAAACGTTAACCCTTTCACGCCCCCACCCTGTTCATCAGCTTCCTGCATTACCAACGAAGATAATACTTAACCCTTTCCTTCCCTCACCCTATTCACCAACTTTCTGTATATCATTAGCCATGACATCAAAGCAAAAATGTTAACCCTTTCACACCCTCACTCTGTCCACAAACTTTCTGCAGTTTTCAACGATGATAGCAAAAGCGAAAACTTAACCCTTTCACTCACTCACCCTACCCACCAACCACCTGCAGGAAGCTTCAGGGTAACGGGGGAAGGGGACTGAAACGATCCCATTTGTGCAGGAAGCTAGTACCGTAGTTAGTGTGAGGAAGTGTATAGGGTAAAAGTTGCTGCTTGTTGATGTAAGGTGGAAAAAAAAACTGCGCACTAAATATTCCGATCCCACTCTGACCGGCCGCACCCTTTTCCCTGTT
>JAPXFY010000027.1:28464204-28469204 GCA_030674185.1 Monoplex corrugatus | reverse complement strand
TATCTATCTATCTCTCCCTCTCTCCTTATCGCTCTTCTGTCTCTCTGTCCTGTCCCGTCTCTGTCTGTCTCTCACTCACTCACTCACTCACTTACTCACTCTCTCTCTCTCCCCTCTCTCTCTCATCCTCTCTCTCTCTCTCTCTCTCTCTCTCTCTCGTAACGTTCAAGTTTTGTTCTTGATGCGTGTATGTGTATGCACGTTGTTTTTCGCCCGTACAATGATTACGAAAATTTGTCCATTGTGGGATTTTTCGGCTTTAACAGGCTCCTACCCAAGTTAGGAGTGCTATGGGCTCATTGGGAAGACTAGGACCACACAGTCAAGTCTCATCCACTTCACGGATGCGTCATTGAGGGTGTTGTTCAAATCTTCTGACCAGCACCGCAGGTGTCTGTATCTCTCGGGTCTGGTTGACGCCAGGATATATTATGATATTAAGCGTAGAGTACAGTCCTGTCACGCAGTCTCAATGCTAGATGGAACTCCATAGCATCATGATTATCATCCTCATCGACATCATCATCATAGCATTGTAAAAAAAATTGTCCCAGCTTCTGTGTCCATTAAAGTGACGGAGAAAATGGGGCGAAAAAAAAAAGGTGAGCACAAAGGTAACGTCCCTGAGTGCGAAGATCCTGAAAAGATACTGTCTTCACCTAGTTGATAGACAACTGAAGCTTTGTGCATTGACTGGGGAGGGGGGGGGGTGCTTTCTGTCATGAGAGAATAGCTTAGTTGTGTTGTGATCCATGCCTTTAAGTATTTATTTATTTGCTTTATGTATTATGTTCCTTTTCTTTTTCTGAAGATAAGATACGCAGATACACATGTAATTTACATGTAATCAAGATTATTCCAGTGATAGGCTGATACAATACCAGTATAAAATATAGACAAGGTAAAACATTAGGTTTGATAGGGCCACATGAAGACCTGGCCAGCTCATGGGTTTATGTGCAGGCTTAAGGCTTGTGCCATGACCACTATACACATGGCAGCTGTGACGTTAGTGTGCGTATGGAATTCGTTCCGAGCGCGGAGACGTCGTCTTGAGAAACTGAAACTGAAACAGGAACAAAGGAGCCAGCCCCCCATCTCGCGCACTTAACACGAAGATGGTTCAGATACAAACAAGTATGCACGCACGTTGGGCAGGAACATCAGTAAACCCCACCCCCACCCCTACCCCCACACTTTACCCATCAGGCGGAGGGCACCGCAGGCAGGATCGAACCCCAGATCTTCTGATTGGGATCTGACATCTTACCCACTTGTCACACACGGAGTCAGGAATTGAGGGACTCACTGAGCTTGAGCTAAATTATGTACTTTATTTTTGTTTGTTTGTTTGTGTTTGTTTCGTTTTGTTTGTTTGTTTTGTTGTTTGTTTGTTTGTTTTGTTTGTTTGTTTTAGGATTCATTGCACTCAGGGAGATTACCTTTGTGCTCATCTTTTTCTCTTTTTTTTTCTTTTTTTTTTTTTTTTTCCTTTTCTTTTCTTTTTTTTTTTTTTTTTTTTTTTTTTTTTTTGGTCCCATTTTCTACGCCGTTTTCAATGGCCACAAAGCTGGCACAGTTTTCTTACAATGCGATATGATGATGTCGATGAGGATGATAATCATGATGCTATGGAGTTCCATCGAGGATTGAGACTGCATGACGAGGGCTTGTACTCTACGCTTACTATCATAACATATCCTGGCATTTACTAGGTCCGAGAGATACAGACACCTGCTGAGGTGATGGGTCAGAAGATTTGAGCAACACCCTCAATGACGCATCCGTGAAGTGGATGAGACTCGACTGTGTGGTCCCAGTCTTCTTCCCAACGAGCCCGTAGCGCATAGCGCTCCCAACTCTGGGTAGGAGCCGGTTAGAGCCGAAAAATCCCGCAATGATATATTTTTGAAGGGACTGATGGGGGATTCCAACCCACAACCCTCCAGTCTGTAATCCTTTGCCATAACCACTACACCATGGCGACCTGTTAAATTATGTAGGCTACTTAGCTAGCTCAGTGGAGCGGGGACCCTATCAACAAGAGGGTTTCTCGTAAAAGTCAGGCCAGGCCTCTCTTTCCATTGCGCTTCGGCTTGCGGTCGCTTCAGAATAATGTAGGTGATTCTAATGCGTAATTTCGGGGAAGTAGAGAGACCGGAATGGCGCCGTGGTTAGATAACAACAAACTGTTTTCCAGGCGGTAATCTTCTTAACTTCAAACAATTACCGTGTTCGCCCCCAACCCCACTCTCTCTCTCTCTGTCTCTCTCTCTCTCTCTCTGTCTCTCTGTCTCTCTGTTCTCTCTTTCTTTCTCTCTTTCTCTTCTCTCTGTCTCTCTTCTCTCTGTCTCTCTGTCTCTCTCTTTCTTTCTCTCTTTATCTTCTCTCTGTCTCTCTCTGTCTCTCCCTCTGTCTCTCTGTCTGTCTTTGTCTCTCTGTCTCTCTGTCTGTCTCTCACTCTGTCTATCTGTCTGTCTGTCTCTGTCTGTCTCACGATCACACTTGACTATTATTTATGTGTGTATAAATATATATGTGTGTGTGCGTGCGTGTGTGTGTGTGTGTGTGTGTGTGTGTGTGTGTGTGTGTGTGTGTGTGTGTGTGTGTGTGTGTGTGTGTGTGTGTGTAGATAAAGATATAGATATAGGTAGGCTACACATATAGATATACAGATATATATCACTTTTTTTTGAAAGAGAGATTATTTCACTCAGAAGAGAGTTGTATGTGAGTGTGTGTATTCGTCTGTATGTGTCTGCTTGCCTGCGTATCTGTCTCAGCTTTTTATGTGTTGGAACTTGACTCAATTCTGGCCAACAGGTGTAGACTACTGAGGACTCGCAAACACGTCAGTCTGAAAAAAAATTGAAGCTCCGAGGTCAAGGTCACAAGGAACCCAAAACCAGTGCCTAAAATTAGCCTTTTTCGAGGAAGGTATGTGAACTGCTCCTTCTCACGAACGTCTGGTGGTAATTATTTGAAATCCGTGCTCACTCTTATGACGGCTTATTATTATCTTCAGTGCTTGAAGCAACTGAACTAACAAGCCGAAGAAAAAAACACAAAACAACAGCAGCAACAACAACAACGACGACGACGACGACAACAACAACAACAACAAAGCCTCGCTGTGACCCGCCAAGGGTCGAGGCTTCCGCTTGGGAGTGCTAGCTCGCTAGTATTATGTCTTGTGGAGAGGGTGGCTAGCAGTACGTTTGCCAAGAGTGTAGAGGGGTGGGCTCAGCCAGGTACAGCTTGCCCAAAAGACGTGTAGAGGGGTGGGCTCAGCCAGGTACAGCTTGCCCAAAAGACGTGTAGAGGGGTGGGCTCAGCCAGGTACAGCTTGCCCAAAAGACGTGTAGAGGGGTGGGCTCAGCCAGGTACAGCTTGCCCAAAAGACGTGTAGAGGGGTGGGCTCAGCAGTACAGTTGCCCAAAGAGTGTAGGGTGGCTCAGCCAGAAGCTTGCCCAAAAGACGTGTAGAGGGGTGGGCTCAGCCAGGTACAGCTTGCCCAAAAGACGTGTAGAGGGGTGGGCTCAGCCAGGTACAGCTTGCCCAAAACACGCTGTTGTTATGGTTATCTTTCTTTAAAAAGCCCAGCCGACTGCGTACAGCCATATCAGGGCTATAACCGTTTCAAAACATACAAAATACTTCAACAGGGGAAAAAAAGGGAAAAGAAAATTAAGTACACGTATCAATGCATTGATGCTCCTGGCGTTGACCACTCCGTCCAATTTATCAAACAGGGGATTTTAAAAAAAAACTGAATACAAATTTAAACACAACTAAGAACACTAAAGCATATCTAAAAACAGGCCTTAATTAATAAAAATTGCTTCTGCATATCTCATTTCCCTAGAGCCAAAAATGCGCTTAATACATGCACCCAATTATCAATCCTAAGAGAAAGTATGTAAGACTTTTTGAAAAACGTACAGGTGAATGGACCAGCAAGGCAGAAAAATGATACGAAGAAATGGCAGAAAGCAAAGAAGTGAGGCAGAAACAAAGACGGTGACAGAAAAGAAGAAATTTCTAGCACAGAACTTCCCAGAAGGTGAGGATACTTACTTATACTGAAAGAGCCCCCAGCACCCCCACGGGAGACCAAAACACGCTAAATACGATTGGAATGACAAACAACACTGCTGATTGGATAGAGAAACCATTTGCAGAAAACCCAGGCGCTGGCACACAGTCGACAGAGCTAAAAGAATCTGGTGAATTTTTTTTCTCCCCGTGTGGACACCCCATTGACTGACTTTTCACGGAACTCCACAGACTAAAATGATTGCAAGCGTTCAAGCAAATAGGAATCAGAAAAAGACAAAATAGAATCAGAACGAATATATTAATACACCCAAAATAAGACGCGCTAATTTTCGGCCAAATGCTGTATTACTGATATCAACATACACACACACACACACACACACACACACACACACACACACACACACACACACACACACACACACACACACACACACACACAACACACACACACACACACACACACACACACATACATACACACACACACACACACACACACACACACACACACACACACACACACACACACACACACACACACATACGCACACACACACACACAGAGTTGTTTTTCTGGTTCATTTCTTTTTCCTGAAGATTAACCATTTCCAAGTTTCCTCTTTCCTCCTCATGTAAATTTTCTTTTCTTTTTTGTTGTTGTTGTTGTTGTTGTTGTTGTTGTCTAAAATCACTTTAGTGAATAGACATTAAATCAAATACCACACACACACACACACACACACACACACACACACACACACACACACACACACACACACACACACACACATAGACACACACACACATACAACGCACACACACACACACACATACAACGCACACACACATACACAACACACACACACACACACACACACACACACACACACACACACACACACACACACACACACACACACACACACAACACACACACA
>JAPXFY010000027.1:28431704-28454204 GCA_030674185.1 Monoplex corrugatus | reverse complement strand
ATGGTCGATGGTGTCGAATGCAGCCGAGAGATCAAGGAGAGATAGAAGAGAGATTTGATTTTGATCAAGAGCAGTCAGAATATCATTTGCAATTTTTACAAGAGCAGTTTCAGGGCTGTGTCCAGTGCGATAAGCCGACTGATAAGGGTAAGAGAGGTTGTTGGCGGTGATATGATCAGAGATCTGTGCGAGAACAATTTTTTCAAGGACTTTGGATAAGAAAGGTAGGTTGGAAACAGGTCGATAGTTTTTGAGGTTATTGGGGTCAAGACTAGGTTTCTTTAAAAGAGGTCTGACCAGGGCAGATTTGAAGGAAGTGGGAAAGATACCAGATGACAGGGAATTGTTGATGACAGTTGTGAAATGAGGGAGCAAAGTATCTTCTTCTTCTTCTTCTCCGCCTCCTCCTCCTCCTCGTTCTTCTTCTTCTTTTTCTTCTTCTCATCCTCCTCCTCCACTCCTTCTTCTTGTCGTCGTCGTCGTCTTCTTTTTCCTCTTCTTCTCCTCTTCATTATAAAACTCTTCACCAAATTCTTCCAGCTTTGTCAGTTGTGCGCCAAAGCCGGCCTGGGTCTCTGGAAATGGTTTCGTCTCTGTGTCCATTCCACAATATTTTCAGTCCATCGGTTTTCCTCCATTTTCCCCATCCGTCTCCCTTCCTCAACAGTTCACTGGAGGTTTGGTTTAGCGACCCATTGGATCTTGTTAGGCTACATGGCGATATCAATATAGTTTTCGTTACTTCACCCTTTGACTCCCACACCCTGTCCACCAGTATCCTGTATTGCTAGCATAACAAAAACTTAGCCCTTTGACTGCCTCACGCTATCCACCAGGGGGGGGGGGGGATCAAAGGGTTAAGTTTTTGCAGCTGGTGGCTAGGGTGTGGGAGTCAAAGGGTTAACCGGTGTCAGCAGATCTTCATTTGGTGTTTGATGGTTTTGGTGCTATTCGGTCACTGGTGATTATTATGATCAGTATATTTGATGTTGATCGCCTTGCGATAACAGCTCGTTTCCAATCGGCCTTTGCAAAAGGTTAATTTAAACGTTGGTCAGTTTGCATCTCTGAAGAAAAAAAACTAACTTCACAATGCAGTACAAAATAATTCAAGTAACTATCGTCTTCTTCTTCGTCATTTCATTCTCTCGTCTTCATGAAGAGTCCCGAGACGACACCGTACTAAAGAACTTTCGGGGTTTTTTTTGTTTGTTTGTTTGTTTGTTTGTTTGTTTTTTGTTTTGTTTGTTTTTTGGGGTTGTTTGTTAGTTTGTTTTGTGTGTTTTTCTTCTTTGCTTTTTGTTTACGATCATCGCACTCAGGCTGATTACCTCTGTGCTTTTTTTGGGGTGTTTTTTTGTGTTTGTTTGTTGTTGTTGTTTTTTGTTGTTCTTGTTGTTGTTTGGGTTTTTTCTCTTTTTTTTTTTTTTTTTTTTTTTTTTTGTCCCATTTTCTACGTACCTTAAATGGCACAGTTTTTACAATGCGACGATGATGATGGCGATGAGAATGATAATCATGATGCTATGGAGTTCCATCTAGGATTGAGACTGCGTGACAGGGCTGTACCCTACGCTTACTATCATACTATATACTGACGTCAACCAGACTCGAGAGATACAGACAGACACCTGCCGTGCTGGTCAGAAGATTTGAGCAACACCCTCAATGACGCATCCGTGAAGTGGATGAGACTCGACGTGTGTGGTCCCAGTTTTCCCAATGGGCATACAGCACGCCCAACTCTGGGGAGGAGGAGCTGGTTGGAGCCGAAAAAATCCCAGTGATATTTGACGGGACTCGAACCTACAACTTTCCAGTCGGCAGTCCGTTGCGTTAACCACTATACCACGGCGACTGGTAGCACTTTGTTTTTTATTGTACGACGTGTTTTGGGCAAGCCGACCATGGAGAACCCATCCTTCTCCAGGACTTTCTTTTTTTTTTTTCTTTCTTAGGTACACTCCCCACATGCGACAGGTAGTACGAGGTTACATATAGTTTACCAGTAGCAGAAGACAACTTCAGTGTTTTTTGTTGTTTTTTTTTTGTTTGTTTTTGTTTTGTTTCAGACTTCGTAATACTGTATTACTCAAGCATAGTAGCATTAAGTCCAATTGGACCTGTCTTATATCTACTCCGTGCTACTCTGCACAATAAATTGTAAACATAAACAAAAATACATAAATTGTGAAACAAATTATGAGTTGTAATGAAATATTGACTTTTATACCAATGGATCATGCGCTTTACAAAAGCAGCTTATTGCTTTTTTTTTTTATATATTGTTTAAATCCGGCTGCGACTGCGCAGAGCGCTATCAAGGCTATAGCTATCTCAGAACGTACACAATACCTCCTTGATAGGAGGTAACTGGAAGATAAAATTGTGTACACTCATCATTTCATTTCATCAGACGGCAGATGCACATCAGAAATAGCCGGCAGAATCGGCCAAGCCAAAACAGCATTCAAGAAGATGACAAGCATTCTTACCAACAAATGCCTATCAATTAACATCAGGAAGAGAGTTCTTTAATGTTATATAGAACCAATACTGTTGTACGGATGTGAGGCGTGGACAGTCAACAAGCAAAGCCAGAACAAGATTGAGGCAGCGGAGATGTGGTTTCTAAGAAGAATGTTGAGAGTTCCATGGACAACAAAGAAAACAAACGAGACCGTCTTGATGGAGGCAAACACAAGTAGATCACTCATAAGGAAGATTAGGAAAAGACAGGCAACATTTATAGGCCATTTTATGAGGAAGGGGGTTTTGGAGCACCTGGTCACAACGGGAAAGCTGGAGGGAAAGAGAGCACCAGGTAGACCCAGGGAGAAAATGCTGGACGGACTTGCAAAGTGGCTGGGGACGAGGAAAGGTGGGGAGATGCTAGGGGCAACGACAGATAGAGACAGATGGAAGTCCATGATCGCCAACGCCATGCGGCAGGGCACCTGATAATGATGATGACACTCTCAGTGCATTCGCGCACATAATCTAAAAATATGCCTCTGGCGTTGACTGCTCCGTCCAATTTATCACCAGGAGTTTCAAATAACATACCTAAATACAAATTCCATCATCACTAAGGACACCAAAACATACATACCATCGGACCTAAAATTACTCCTGCACATCACATTTCTTTTAGTGCCAAAAATGTGAGCACTTAATACATGTATCCAGGTATCAATCCTAAGAGACAACAGTAAGGCTTCATAGAACACACACTGAATGGACCAGCAAGGCAGAAAATGATAGGAAGAGATGATAGAAAGCAAAGAAGCAAAACAGAAATAAAGAGAGTGACAGAAAAGAGAAAATTCCCAGCACAGAATTTCCAGAAAATGAAGATACTATTTGTAGTGAAAGAACCCCCGGCATTTCCACTGGGGGGGGGGGGGGGGGGGGGGGGGACATGCGTGAGGTAGTGCTGGGCTCCATGGTTTCCAGTAGCAGACGACAACCTCAGACTTGTCTCAGCAAGCAATATCATACTAAAGTGTTATCAGTTCTCATTGTGGAATGTTTCATCATCATCATCACTATCACCACCACTACCCAATCAGATGCTTCAGCTATACATACAGTCTCTATTGTCTTTTAAATGCTTAGATACAAGAATTTTGTAATGTTCTTTTTATATTTTCTTCGTTTTTAAAAGACGTCAATATGGCAAGTTTGAGGCCGTCGGCTGTGTATTCTAACGCTGTACAGCACAAGCTTAAGTGTATTTCGTTCTCAACAAAACGTCTTACAAAACCACATCTTTACATGCGTTCTGTTTGCAAAGCAATAACACTGATAACGGTTAACAATAATCAAATTAATCAAAGGACATAACTCTTGAGAATTATCTCCCATGTTGTATAGAACTTCTCAAATCTAACACAGTTTACGCTACCCATTCAGCTAGCGTAGAAGCAGATACAAAGTACAGAAACAGTAAGCTCAGAACACTCCTCAAAAAAGGAGCGCCCAAGCCTGCCTTTATACTCTGCAACTACCCTACACACAACTATGAGAGAGGAGAGAAATACATACAATATATTGGTCTTATGTTCAAGATTGACATAGTCTTTTATTCTTGCACTGACCAAACACACACACATAGACAAGACAGAACATATACAGGGTTGCTTCCAAGGCATATAGGTAATACCAACGAAATAAGAGGGAAGCAGGGAGAATTTTTATAAAAAAAATCAAAGGACATAACTCTTGAGAATTCTCAAGAGTTATGTCCTTTGATATCATTGACATCGGTTTTAAAACAAGTTAACAAGAACACCCGAGGGTGCGGATGGGACCCAGAGCACCAATGCCTCACCACTCTCCAGGACAATCACTGCCCAAGCTCCCGACGCCATTTGATAGTCATTTCATCAAGCAAAGTGGGGGCTGGCTGTTCATGCCTTGCATGACCCATTCGGATCCAGTCATCAGTTGTTTACAAACCGAATGGCAAGGTTGGCGGGGGGGGGGGGAGGGGGGGGGCGGGGCGGGGGGAGATGACAAACCCCGGGACATAGCCACACAACTCGTGCCATCCAACTCCAGCCCATCCTTCCAGACCAAAGAGACAATGGAAGACCCCTCTCTCGCGTCACTCTGGTCTTCAGCTTTCAGTATCACTGATATCGGATCTAAATTTGATGAGAACATTTTTTACATATCTCGTCAGGTCACCGGGGTCGACAATAGGGTTACATCATCATCATCATCATCATCTCCATACGAATCTAACTTTTGTCGTTGCAAGTACAATCTTCTGCTCTTTCTATCCTCCTCCTCCTCATCCGCTCCGCAAAACTGTCTAGCATTTTCTCCCTGGGTCTACCTGGCGCTTTTTTTTTTCAAACACAAGTGACTTATATTTTCAAGATGATTCGTTTCAACGATAAAAAAAAAAAGCATAAAATACTGAATGAATGCAAGATCATTTCAACGATTAAGAAGATCGCGCGCGACTGTCCTATGTGAAAAAATGATTTAGAAATTTCGTGCTTTTTGTGAAGTTTAACAATGTTAAGGACTATGAATGCACAAACGTTAAAAATGAACACATGAGACCATTTCAGAACCACAAGTATATTCATTATATAAATGAATAAATAACAAACAGCTGACGAGTATGCTGACCGTGCATCAGTATATCAAATGGATCAATATACACCAAAAAATGAAAATGAGAAAAATCTTTTCTACAAAGATCATTCCATCGCCTTTACGCCTCACTGACTCATTATTAAACCTTAGAGAGAGAGAGAGAGACAGACAGACAGACAGATAGACAGATAGACAGCTAGTCTATGCACACACGTGCACACACACACATACATATACCCACGGCATGTCACAGTACAATTCAAATATTCAGTATCTAAAGAAAGAGAGAGAGAGAGAGAGAGAGAAATGTGTGTGTTTGTGTGTGTATGAGTGCGCGCATGAACACTTGCTTGCTTGCTTGTGTGTGTGTGAAAGTGAAAACGTTCTCCCGGCAGTGATGCCAAAGGCGTTTCGAAGATCAGCTTCGATCATGACGCAAGACTTTGTTTCTCTCCCTCCACCACCACCACCACCACCACCCCTCCCCCATTCACGTAACGATCAAAACGTTACTGCCCGGGCGAACGAGGTAATTATCTCGCAGCCAATCACCCAACCAATACCCATGGTCCAAAGTCCAGTTATCATTGTTTATATCAAACAAGTAAGCAGCACCGTACTTGGCAGACAGTCTCGCATATAATCATTTGTCTATTTCACAATGCAATCCGGCCGTCGCCATGCAAAAAGATCGTAACGACATCCTTTGGCATTTTCGCGCGGCACGACAAAGTTAACGCAACACTGCTGGCATGACGTCATCGCTCCAAGGACGCGCGTCATCGCCGAGCCAGGAATAGTTCTCTCCCTTGTCAGGCTGTCTTGTGAAGAAGGGAGGTTTAGTTGGTGGAGACACACGCACACAACGAAATCGCTTTGGGCCAAATATCGACTTCGTGTCTGCTGCGAGTTTTTTTTTTTCTTTTCTGCTTATTCTTTTTCCCCCAAGCGTGTGTGTGTGTGTGTGTGTGTGAGGATGTTTGCAGCGTTGTTGCACAATCGGTGAGGTCTTTGAACTGACAAGCAGCTTTGTCTTTTGCACGTGATGCTGTGTGTGGCCATTTGGACGATAAAAAAAAGAAAGACTAAAACTATGATAAGACTTGGCATGGAACTGAGCCGATATTACTGGAGCTAATTACTGCATTATAACCATTCCTCAGGCTTGTGTTTTATTTCATATTTTACAACACACACGCGCATGCATGCATACACGCATAGTGTAGTGTGTGAGCTAGACTGGCAGTCTGTGGTGTGACTAGAGAAAATTACATTATTCAGTTCATTCAAAGGATAGACAAGCGGGAATCACTGACCACCCCCCTCCTCTCCTGCATACTCCCCTCCCCACACCCTACACCCTAACACACTCAACCGATAGATCATCCAGGTCTCTGGAATGAGACAAAATCGTCATCATCATCATCATTAGGTGCCCTGCCGCATGGCGTTGGCGACCATGGACTTCCAACCATCTCTATCTCATTGCCCCCAGCATCTCCACCACCCTCCTCATCCCCAGCCACTCTGCAAGTCCGTCCAGCATTCTCTCCCTGGGTCTACCTGGTGCTCTCTTTCCCTCCAGCTTTCCCGTTGTGACCAGGTGCTCCAAATCCCCCTTCCTCATAAAATGGCCTATAAATGTTGCTTGTCTTTTCCTAATCTTCCTTATGAGTGATCTACTTGTGTCTGCCTCCATCAAGACTGTCTCGTTTGTTTTCTTTGCTGTCCATGGAACTCTCAACATTCTTCTGAGAAACCACATCTCGGCTGCCTCGATCCTGCTCTGGCTTTGCTTGTTGACTGTCCACACCTCACATCCGTACAACAGTATTGGTTCTATATAACATTCAAGGACTCTCTTTCTGATGTTAATTGATAGGCACTTGTTGGTAAGAATGCTTGTCATCTTCTTGAATGCTGTTTTGGCTTGGCCGATTCTGCCAGCTATTTCCGATGTGCACCTGCCGTCTGATGAAATAACCGTTCCCAGGTATTTGAACTTATTAACCTGTGTCAAGGTTGTGCCATTTGCTGTTATTTTGCAGGAGGGGATTTCATGTTTTTTACTGATCACCATGACTTTAGTCTTCCTGCTGTTTAGTTCCAACCCCTTACCTTTGCTTTCTGTTTCTAGTATATTCATAAGGTTTTGTAGGTCCCTTTCTTTTTCTGCAATTAGCACGGTGTCATCTGCATACCGAATGTTGTTTATCATTTTCCCTCCAACCTTTAATCCAGGGTCTTCTTCTAGGTTTCTCATGATGTTTTCGCTACATAGTGAAAACAGATCTGGTGACAAAACACAACCCTGTCTGACTCCTCTTTTGATGTTTTGAAAAGAGCTTATATTGTTTTCTATTCTCATTGCAGCTGTTTATTCCCAGTACATATTCCTGATTATTCGTAGATCTTTTCCATCGACATTGAGTCTCTCCAGTTGGTTGATCAATTCATCATGTCGTACCCGATCGAAAGCCTTGGTATACTCAACAAAGCATAAATATAAATCCTTATTCATCTCAATTGACCTCTCTATGATAGTTCTTAGGATGTATATATGGCATTAATAGTTCCTTTCCCCTCCACAAATCCACACTGTTCTTCTGCTATTTCTCTTTTGATTCTATTCCTTGTCCTCATCATGATTATTCTTAACAGGATTTTTGTTACATGACTCATCAAACTGATTGTGCAATGGAGTTCGCATTCTATAGCCCCTGTTTTCTTTGGAAGTGCAATGAAAATTGATTTTGACATATCTTTGGGGATTTTTCCAGTGTCATAAATTTCATTTAGGAGTACTGTTATTTTTTCTATGCCAAATTCCTCCAGGGCTTCAATCATCTCTGTAGTAATGTTGTCTGGTCCTGGGGCTTTTCCTGGTTTCATCTTTTTCAGTGCTGCTCTAACTTCATCTTTCATTATGGGTGGTCCTTCAAAGTTCTTTTTTATAATGTGTTCTTCGTTTCTGTCATCCTCAAAAAGGTCTTTAATGTACTCTCCCCATCTGTCTAATATTTTGTCTTTTTCCATGATAAGCGTGCCATCTTTTGATTTTAAGCAACCAGTTGATGTGCATGTATTTTTCCTGTGGACAATTTCTTCAATTTGTCTGTACATACCCTGAGGATCCATTTTGTGTCGTTCTTCTATCTCTTTGCATTTTGTGTTCAGCCAAGCTTCCTTAGCTTCATTGCACCTATACCTGATTTCTTTGTTTATCTTCCTGTATATCTCCTCGTTTCTCTTTGCCTTCCTCCTTTCCTCCATCAGGCCCAAAATTTCATTAGTCATCCAACTCATTTTTGCTTTTCTATTTACCTTAGGGATTTCTTCACAAACTTCATTTATAGAACTTCTCAACTTTGTCCATTGTTCCTCACTGTCACCAACGTCTTCCAGAGCACTGAATTTGTTTTGAACATGTACATTAAATTTTTGACATATCATTTCATCTGACTTTAACTTAAGAGTCCAAGGTTTAGTTTGATGTTGCTTTTGGTCTGTTTCCTTTTCCTCAATTTCAGCCTAAACCTTCCCACTACAGGATTGTGGTCACTGTTGCAGTCTGCGCCTGGTATTGTTTTTGCTGACAGTAAAGAATTTCTAAATCTTTTGTTGATCAGGATGTAGTCAATTTGATTTTTGGTATTATCTCCTGGACTCATCCAAGTCCATTTTCTTCTGTTAGGCTGCTCAAACCAGGTGTTTCCTACTATGAACTCATTCATCTGTGCCCATTCCACAAGCTTCCCCCCTCTTTCATTTTGTGTACCAAGGCCATGAGGTTCCAACTATATCCTCCACCCTATCCTGTCCCACTTTAGCATAAAAAATCTCCCATTATGACTGTAACTTCTTGTGATTGAGGTCCAACTATATCCTCCACCCTATCCTGTCCCACTTTAGCATTAAAATCTCCCATTATGACTGTAACTTCTTGTGATTTACATTAGATCTTGGCCATCTCTAAAACTTCGTAGAAGTTGTCGATGTCTTCCTGAGTATTTGCGGATGTTGGTGCATACACCTGTATGATGTTGATATATCAAAAAGTTTGCCTCCGAATTTGAGACAATAATGCCGTGGCTATATACACAGTATACACTGAGTGCAACAACTTTAAGATGCCCTGGGGAACATTGTGTAACAAAATTCATAGGTCTACAGAACAACGTACATACACAGAAATAGAAAAGAAAAAAAAAAAGGCACTGCACTGTGGCGACACTCTTTTGGGGATGAGTAGCCCAAATTTCAAATGGTGATTCCAATGTGACCCCCCCCCCCCCACCCACCCCATACCAAAAAAGAAAAAGAAAAGAAAAAAGAAAATAACCACAAGTAACAAATAAAAAATAAATTTCATATGCATGCACTCATTGTATAAGTACAACATCATCCAGCCAGCCACAGAACGTATTCATCCCGATCCATCCATTTGAGACATATACATGTTTATGCAGATGATAGGCCGTACAATCTCGTGTCATGATGTGCCACCGTGCTGTGCAAGCTGGCATTGCAGATTAGATAACATATTTTAACATTCTGTACGTGCGTCATGCTCGTATAAAATCACGTGCCACAAAATATGTGCAACATGAGGAGCATGTATGTGTGCGTGTCACTGAATGTGGGATATGTGTGTGTGTGTATGTATATATGTGTGTATGTGTGTGTGTGTGCATGTTTACAAAAAGCTGGATTTTGGGTCAGACATACAACTCATTCAACATTTCATACACAGGTTTCACCAGCACAGTCATATACTTACACTAGTTACAGATCCATTCAAGATCACGATGTCATGTGTGTGTGTGTGTGTGTGCATGTGTGTATAAATTCATTTCATGTGTGTGTGTATGTGCACACACACACATGAAATGTTGGACTTGCAGATTACATACTTTTTTTGTATTCTGTGCACCTGTTTCATCAGCACAGTTATATGCGCCACAAATCAATTTTAGATACGTAGGTGTGTGTGTGGATGAAATGTTGGGTCATTGGGTGCAGAAATCATTTCCACAAGTTAAAAATAATTTGGCAATGCAAAGTGGAATATATCTTTGCAATTCACTGTAGTCCGTATAATGCCAATATAATCTTGTATTGTAAATGTAATCCACTCGCTGATTATGTACAGCAATGTTTTCATCCACATGCATATCATTTACTGAGTGATTTAGATATAATGTGCACATACCTTTGCATACACATACACACAGAGACACAAACATGCACACACACAAAGATTCAAGGCTGAAAACAGGCAGTGTAAAATTACAGCTCTTCATTTTATTGCTGCTTGGATAATAAATAAACATTCAACAAAATTCATACAACAGTCAACTTGTTTCGCTTTGTAAAAAACGTGTAAACAACTCATTCAAAAGTAAATTTCTCACTCACAACAAGTAAACAACTCAATTGCAACTAACACTTCAATCACAAGTAAACATCTCATTCACAAGTAAACACCTCACTCATAGCAACGTACATGTGTTCATACACTTGATCATGGCCTTTGAAATGGATTAACACTTGCAACATCTGAATCCACTGTCTCTCTTCAATCTTGCACACACAGAACTATAAAAAAAAACCCAAGTTTTGACATACCGCTTTGGAACTGATGAGGTGCTTGTGTGATGTGACCAACAGTGCATGCATGTGGAAAGGAGTTGGTGAAATTGCAATTTACCAACTCTTGACGTCTTTAGCACCAAATTATGCTGTCACAGAGCAATCAATGCTGTGACAACTATCATCAAACTTTCTGGTAATTTTAGAAATATTTAAGAACCAACCTATCAATTACTGAAATCAAACTTTTGTCAGCTTAGTAGTGTATTAATATTCATACGTGTAGATCTATATCTATCTCTCTATGTATAGATCTACGTATCTATGTATCTATCTATTTCTTTTTCTATATATACATCTCCTAACACTTAAATCTCCTGAGCATCCCATGATATGAGGTATGTGATACTCATACAGTTTTCAAACACACAGCATAGATGCATGGTTCTGAAAGAGATGACTCAATATCTATTATTTTTTATACACCTCTGCTTGCTGACTAATTGATTTTTGCATTACCAATTACATCTTACTTCTTAGATAAAGATATTTAACAATTTTGCTTTTCTACTTCACTGTGCGAATAATTATCCACAAATTCAGAAGTTTTTTTCATTACAATTTAAAGAACAAAATGCGGAATACCACAAACAAGGTCTTTAAAAAATGTTTTAATCAATTTCGTATGTTTTCTCTTTCTTATGTTTTTTTCCTGTAATTTATAAAAAAAAAAACACTAGACTTCAAGCTGCAACAATATTCCAAAATGATGCACTTTTGTTAAAGCCTCTGATTTCCATTTTTTGATTTATATGTATATATTATATATCAACTGTCCATGAATAGGTTTTTCAAGAACTTATTATGTACCAAAAACATTTCACTGATAATCAGGACACAACATTCACAATATTACACTGACCAGTGTTTAGCGAATGTCAAAATAATGTGATTAAAAAAACCATGGTCAATTATACTTTGATCCATCTATATCAACTCGGTCAATCGTTAATAATCTGAAATGCCCAGGGAAGTGAAACAACTGGTGGTAACATCCATCTCTCAGACAAATCTCACATCATCCATGAATATAATACACTGTCAATTTCACACACCAACCACCATACCATCCTAAAACAGATATGTCATAAACCAAAATATTCTCACTAATGTCAGTCATCATTTTCTTCCACACAAATTCATACAAACTTCTTTACACACAACTTCTCACCTGTCACTCATTCAACAAAAACTTTCCTTTCACCTCCTCCCCCAAACACACTTTTATCATTCTTGCAACAGGTATAATTTATGTGTTTCACACATACTTGGAACACATTCACACCACCCCCTCTAATTCACTCCACTCAATACCATCTCAAATGTACAGCTCAGTCAATAACAAAGCAATTTATAATACTCTGAGACTTTCACTTCCTTCTTCATACACACACACTGATTGTGGCAAACACACACACACACACAACCAATGACCCATCAAAATATAAACACGCCACATGAATTTCCCAATCCATAGGTTCAAACACACACTGATACTGGCATTCTATGACTCATTTGATAAACTGCATGTTGGGCAATTTTCAGCTGATAAAAATAGTACGACCTTCTGCTTCTTGTTTTGCATTTGGTCTTCTCTGTTTCACAAGCCAGAGCTGTGTCATTGAAATCTTTCACCACGTCTTCTCTCTTTCATAAGCCAGAGCTTCACCGTTGAAACCCCACACCATCTTGATCTTGTAGTCACTGGCCAACTTGACTGTAAAACTGTAAGTAATGTCTATCTTCTGCATGCCTGATGCCTGGATTTTGCATGGCAGTAGGAGAAGCAGCACCATGCCATGACTTGTCAAGTCTCTACAGAGCTTTGTGGATGAATCAAATTACTTCCATTGCACAGAATCATGTCCATTACTGAGTCTTGATCACAACCAAACACTAAGTGTCCTGCACTTATTAACAGCTGAATGGCGCCCTCAACGTCTCCTGTACTTGTAAGTTGTGTGTTGCTGTTAGTCAGATTGGCATCATTGTCTGCATAGTCCTCTGAGCCAACTTATTTGGTCGCATGGTGTTTAAAGTCTATGCTGTTTTCCTAACACGGCAACACTACAACCTCAAAGAGCAGTTTCGACATGAGCTGCTAACAAGATTCCCTCAGCAGTTACTTTTTACAATACATTGTCTCTAGGCTTCTTACTAAAAACATACATCCTTCACTGTCTAGGATTTCCTGACGATTTCTTCCTGAGAAATGGCTCCCTTTATTCTGGATCAACCAGGGCAGTAGTTATGCAGACGTCCACTTTTGTTCACTGATGACCTAGTTCTTGACATCGGCAGAGGGAGACAGAATGTCACTGTATCTCACAGTCATAACAGCCTGGCAAACCGGTACTTAAGTTCATTTTAACTGTCAGATCACTTGGTAACTTCTGCTGCTAGAGGTTAGCTCTGGCTGTGCAGCCAAGCCGACCATCAGCTGACAGGTTTCTGAGCGAATGACTGTCCTCCACAACAAGTAAACCGTAACAGTAATAACAATAACAACAATAAAATACGCCATATTTCAAAAAGATGTAAACCGTCGAAATAAGGCTACCAGTCAAATGGTCCCGGGGTGGGCAGGCTGAATTCAGGCACCACCTGCAGTCTGGAATGTTGGTTATTGGCTGGTTTGCGCAGGGAAGGGACGGAACGAAACCAGGGGTGGGACAGAATGTCCCCAGCAGACATCCTCTCAGCAGGGTCATGTCGCAGAAGGCATCGAATAAGGCAGCGGGCCTTAGGAGACAGGCAATCAGGAATGTGGAACTGGCCGCGACGGATCTTGCCAAAGAGGGCGAGGGGCTGGGAATCATGGAAGGGGTACCTGCCCACCAGCATGGTATACAACATCACCCCCAGGCTCCACACATCTGCCGACTTGCCCGAGTAGCCCGTCTCCGTAGCCGTCAGAATCTCTGGGCTGACATAGGCAGGGCAGCCGTGTTTGTCCTTGAGAACGTCTTGGTCATCTTCGGACAGCACCACTGCATCCTCCAGCCCTTCCAACTGCAACTTGGTCCTGCACACAGTTTATAAAACAATCTTTGATTCTTCTGCATTGCTGATATTCACGAGTTACAGATCTGATATTCTAAAATTTAAAAATGGCAATGTGTTTCTTGACTATGTAAAATTTTTCATAATTCATGAAGCACTGCATCTGGACCTGTAAGTTTCACCTACCCATTTTAATCATTCAACTAGAATTATCAGACGGTCGTAAAATTTTGTTTACACGAGTTATTAAAAGTCTGTGCACTTTAATTCAAAGTTCACACATCTTTCAATTTGACCTAACTAAACACATCACGGCTATACTTGCAAGCCTATCCACAAATCATCATATTATTTCGCAATGTGTAATTGTAAACTGAGAAAACAGGTATGAAGACTCATGTCACATATTAGAGCAGAGGTATACCACATACCAACACTGCTGCTAGCAATGCACCAGTAAAAGTTATGTATACAGCGCTCAAAAGTAAAACTGACCATAAGTAGAGATTGTCCAGTAAGTTAACCCTTTGACTCCCATACCCTATCCACCAACTGCAAAACGTAACCCTTTGATTCTCTCACCCTATCCACCAGCTTCCTGGAAGCAGCTTCCTGGAAGCTGATGGATATGGTGAGAGAATCAAAGGGTTAAGTTTTTGCTCTATTAGCATAGTTGACATTGCAGGATGCTGGTGGAAAGGGTGCATGAACCAAATGGTTAATAACCCTGCTGAAGTCACAGGGACATGAGATGGTAGAGACCTTAACTTTTTTGGGATCAGCATCATGAAGGCGGTACCTATCTGTACTTGCCTGCTGCCTTGATTTCCATCACCCTGAACTGGGTAAAGTACCAAATCGCAGCTGGAAAGACTAGAGGCTGTACACATAATGTTTTGCTTTCAAGAGCATGATTCGCACCCAAGCAAACTCACGCAGTAACTGAGTCAGACTGGAAAGTGAGTGCAACACTTTAAGACTAAAAGTAAACCCAAAAAAATCAAAACGACATTTTCTTTGTCAGTGCTTACCTCTCTGCATCTTGGAAGACAAATCTCCGCAACTTGAGGTCCCTCAGGATGACACCATTATCATGACAGTGACGGATGGCGGACACAATCTGATGGAACAAGCTGCGAGCTTCATCTTCACGAAGGTGCTTCTTCTGCCGCACATAGGAGTGCAGGTCCCCATAGTTCTTGGGGAAGAGGATGTAGGCCTTGCTCTCTCCCAAGACGATCTCGGTGCTGGCGGCGATGTGGTCGTGGTCGTCCACCTGCCAGTAAGGAGACAAGCAGTCCCGGTAGCGGTTCAAAGGGAACACCTGCACACACGCAAAGCGTAAATGTTCATTAACTGCTTGTGCAGTAACAGAATATCATTAAACCTTTAGGTAGTTGATTAATCATTCTTGCTGCATGTCTGTGAAATGATTATGAGACACTGACGCGTGTCGTCTGAAGACAGCAACTTAACTTCACCCAGACTGTCCTTCACTGGACACCAAAAGAATGATCTGACAGTGTCTCACGATGAACTACAGTAGGCAAACTCAAGGCCCTGATGCACATTTGGGGTACCCGCTGATATGGAGGCTGACCAAAAACTGACAGAAGTGGCATATCTTAGCTGCTGCCCCACACAGAAATGCATATAAGGCAGTTGGTATAATACAATATTTAACATCAAGTGTGCTAACAGTTCAATAAGTCAGAGTTCAATGATAGCTACTTTTTCATGAACAAATGCACTAGTCAACTAAACGATTTATACAAACACCGCAACTATAGAATCAATTTATATTATCACTAGTAATAAAGAACATCAATCTCAACTCTATTTGACAGAATAAGTTATCAATAATAAAAATAAAGTAGGATGTTAGTTGTTTATGAAATAATTATACAATAATATACTGATGAACTGGTCATTAATCAGCAATCACACATGCCACCCTCAGTACAAGTTTAAGAATGGCATGTAGATCTTCAAAACAACTGAGCAGCAGTGCATCTGTTAGTTGTTTTTTTATCGTACAAATTTATTAATCCAATGCAAATTTACCTTGCTGAGTTCTTTCCATCGCTGGGTGAACATCTTTATTTTACAGTTTAAGTGTTAAAACTAGGTGTAACTGTAAGATTTAATTATCACACCACCAACACCAGTACTGCTGTTTATGAACTATCCTAAAAAGGCTGCAGACCTACAGTCAACTACATGCAAGTCCTTCCTGCCCGAACATGAGACAAAGACTGTCTCAAGATTCTGTCAATGAGTAATCTACAACTAAAGAAAAAAAAAGACAAAGTATGAATCAAATACTGAAGTAGGGTACATAAACTTCAAGTTCAAACACAGAGACAACTAAGTTACTAAATTATTTACACCGAGTAGCCATATATTATAACCGTAAGCCAGAGGCAAGGTTCACGCTAAGATTGCATCAGTTTTCTTCATTACCCAGGCTCTTGAAATCAGATGAAGTCACCTGAGGGAGGTACATATACTGTTTTATACATTACAATACATTGCCCTATGGCTTGCAATGTCATGAACAAGTTTGTGTGATGTAATGGTACTTGCCCAGTGACTTGCAATTTGACAGTAGGCAAGAGGCTACTACACTATCACCTGATGGCATTGCACCACCAGGCAGAAACAGATATGTGTTACAGTCATACCATGAAATCATCCATTTCACATTCAGACTACTGATATGTAACATTATCCCAGATCAAATCAATTCAACAATTTTCCTGGACAACACTTTTTTTTTTATTCAAAACTGTTATCATATTGTTTATTACAACATTAGTACTTCCCTGTACTGATAAGCTTTTAAACAGAATCAGTATTGTGACTGCATCATATTCATATGCAAAAAAAAAAAACTTGACAAGGGCCGGTGTGGCCGAAACGTGCGTTTTAAAGTGAGTGGTTTTGTCCTATTTGTGTGTGGTGCATAATTTTTGTATATATAATTTTCAAGAAAAATGAAGAGTATTTCCAACACCACAATGGCAAAGATATTCCATATTGTGAATTCTAAAAGAAGACAAAGAAAATGGAAAAGGAAGGGAATGAGAAAAGGATCACAACGTAGAAAACAAAGAACATGAAATGCGCAGTGACACACATTCAAACCACCTACAGCGACATACACTCAAGGCAGGCACACACACACGTGTGCGCGCACACACACCACACTGAACACACTGAAGAATATGACTTACAGAGTGCATAAACTGATAAAGCTTTGGAGTTGAAATTTATTATATCTGTACGTTTATATAATTTACAATGCCCCAAGAAAAACACAACATACACACTTAACTGAAACAAGTGGTAGTGAGACATCACACTAAACTACTGTGCGGAAGGTAAGTAGGTAAGGGGATGGGCAAAGCCAAAGGGGCAACAGATAATAATAATAATAATAATACCTAGGACTTATAAGCGCACTAAGCCATGGATCTAGGCGCTGGGAATGGGAGATATAATAGGAAGTCAGTAATACAAGACTACACACAACTTACACATCATCAATGACAATCAAATACATACATACACATAATCACATACATAATGATTTACATTCGCAATCTTCAAAATATGCATACAGATGGCAATACCATTAAAAAAAGAAAGTAAGGAACACAACTTGGCCCTATATTTTACAGCATGTTTTAATTTAAGGATGAGCAACTACAGATAGATAGATAGGCTACTAGATCTATACAGTGAGAGAAAGACACAGAGACTGAGAGACACAGAGACTGAAACAGAAAGACAGGAAAGGAGTGATAGAATAGCAGGTCAGAGATAAGAGCAACAGAATGACAGACGAAGTGAAAAATAGGGAGAATGAGAAAAAAATAATATTATGATGAGGATTTCCTTTCTAAGTTTCTTTTTCTTTCTTTTTTTTTTTTTTTTTTTGGGGGGGGGGGGGTAACCTAGATGTATACCGACTCAACACCAGGGGGCACGATTTCAAAAATTCAAGCTACGCACTTTCCCACACCACTTGCGTTGGACAGGGCAACTGGAATGCAAGGAAAGAGGACAGGGATGCACGAGAGCCAGGCATCCGGTGTGTTGAAAGAGGTGGGAGGGAAGGGCAGCCGCGTCCATTCACACACTAAGCACCAACACATGTTTCCCGTGTCCGCCGTACCCACAACAGGCTAATCCCCCCCCCCCCCCCACACACACACACACTGCCTGTGGGCACAGTAAATGCGTTGGGATTGGGTCCACAAGCAGACCAGGGGTCAGTTCAGGACACCTGACCCTTTGATTCGTTACTGGACAAGTGCACATCACTTTGTTAAATTGTGTCTCTCGGTGCAAGGCCCGGTGTCATCATAATCTTTCTGTCTTAGGTGTTTCCGTTTGTTTCCATTTCCATCTGGCGTTTCCATTTGGTGATTTGCCATGATCAGCTTTGGTGCTAATAATATTTCTAAGCGTACCTGATGCAAATTGTACTTTACGATTTTCGCTTTATTTTCATCATTATTACTTTTCTTAGTACTAGGCCTAAAGATTACTGACAGGAAACAAAAGTCAAAACTTTGAAAGTTTTAAGTGTTATCTTCAATCTCTAGTCTACTTCTTCCCTTTGGTTGCCAATAATGTATTCCAAATGCTTTTTATTTATTTATTCATTTATTTTTTATTTTTTGTATTTTTTGTTGTTGTTGTTGCAACTTACTACACGAATATGGATTATTTGATTTTGATAAGACAGGCTTCACTGACACGAAATACATGATTCAGATGCATTCACCCTTTAATCTTTTGACTCCCGCACCCTATCCACCAACTGCAAAAACTTAACCCTTTCAAAGGGTTGCCTTTGACTCCCTCATCCTTCCTGAAGTGTAACTGGTGGATAGGGTGAGGGAGTCAAACTCAAAGGGTTACGTTTTTGCTTTGCTGGCGTGGTTGACAATGCAGGATGTTGGTGTACAGAGTACGGGGAGTCAAACGATTAGCCTAAACAAAACTTACATTAGTTACAAACTCTTATTCTGTAACTCTACAGCCAAGTGTCAGTAAACGTAGGCCTAGCTTCGCCGAAGAGGCCACAGCGAACAAATTCAAACTCGTCGTATTTTAAACTGGGCGGGGATAAAAGCCGTGATAACCATACACGTCTTGTTTTAATTTAAGTAGGGAACGCGTGTATTGCCACGCACGCCAAGGACAGCACGAACAGGAAATAACCAGGTAACCGCCAAACGCCAACCACCCAGTCATGCTATTGCACCACCATTCATCTAGGCTAGTACCAACTAGTCCGTTCGTGTCCTCGTTCCGTACCCAACGCAGGTCAAAATTTCCAGTACCTTCCCTTGGATCAAGAACTGTAACGCGTGTATGTGCCCTTAGCTATTTCATTAGCATGCTGAAACTGCAGACCAAAAATATAATCATAATAAAAAAAAAAATCATAAAAAAAGAAAAAGCTCTATCTCCCAAACGCTCTCCATCTTGTTTTCATACATTTAACAAAGAAACCCCAATAATCTGAGAACAAAGAAAGCCCAATGATCTGAGTCGTAGATTTACTAATAAAATAGACCCTAATCATTTAACAGCAAGTTTAAAGTTACAAAACCGCTGCTATCTATTAGCCTAGGCCTAGATCGAAGCGGTTTTGTAACTTGCTGTTAAGCTACACAGCCTACAGGATCAAAAAGACCCTGTTTGGGGAGTACATAAAAACACCTTGTAATTCTCTCTGTAGCTTAGCTGATATAAACAGCTTCTCTTTCTTTTAAGATAAGATGGAGAAGAAAAAAAACAAAGACGGTAAGACAAAGATGAAAGAAAAGACTGGGAAATGAAAGACCAAGGGCAGTAAGGCTGCACACCTGCCCGAAACAAAGAAAAAGGCAAGAAAAATAATGAAATAACAGTCTGGTTTGCTGAAAGATTAGAGTAGAGGTCAAGTGACAGACAGAGAAAAAGAAAGTTCACGATACCTATAGGCACTTGAAAATTAATTATAATCTAGCAGGATATCTTAGTGTTGAACATTAGCCTAATTATAATCTAGCTGTAGAAAACAAACCTTGCATGTTAATTCCTCATGTGTGGTGGTGTCGATTGCCTGGTACACGGCATCCAACCTGTCGTTCTGCCTGAAGAGAACATATTTCCCAAGTTTAAGACAATCCTGCTCTGATTCAGGGCATGTCAATGGGGGTAACGTATCTGTCTGCACATCGGGCGTTAAATTTCCTAAGTTTGGTTCAGGATCAGGAACAATTTTCTGTTTGGGCCCATGACTTATAAACAGCCTGGGCCTGCTTCCTGTGCAGCTCATTAAAACTCCTTTCCAAGGAGCCGAAAGACAATATGGAATTACGTACAGAAGACAAGGAGATATCACACAAAAGAAGCCTTTAGCTAGCTTCTTTAAGTTCTGGTAAATAAACAAGATAGCACCAATGCGATTTCAAGCCAACACACAAGCTGCGCACATTCAAACTCCAAACTTTTAACACACACAGTCACGGCACACGCAATTATCACAGGCGGATACGGCAGCTGATTTACCAAGTACAAGTCCAAGGGGTGTAAAGACAAGAGCAGCCATCATCATTGCACACGAAAGACGAAGAAAGACTACAGTCGCAGATTAAAAATTGCACATGTGTTGCGGAATGAACTCGTTCCAACTACGAAGTCAGATCTAGCACGAAGTCCTACCCATGCCGATGATTCATTCAACTCAGTTCAGAGGAGGTCAGCTGCTGTCAGCTTTGACAAAGGAAAGTCAGTCACGGCTGGATTTAAAAGACTTTTGTTGTCAGAAATTGTTGAAGCAGGTAAAATTTTATATCTGAAGTATATTTCCCTTTCCCAGGCCCGATTAGGCTTTGTCCAGGTTGCTTTTACGAATGAAAGGCGGTTTGTCGTTTTCATTGACAAAAAAGCTTACCAGAGAGCTACCATCAGCTGTCCCTGCCAACGAGTCACATCAGACTTTGGCAAGTGCCATCTCTTGTCAAACCAACAACACTTTCAATCACATACAAGATGTTGCACAAACGACGAGATGGAGCAAACCTGTTCACCAACAAACCTGGGAAGAGCTAATGCTCGGCCCTTCTTGGTTACAGTTTACCCCGGCACGAACTAGCAGACGCCATTGTGAAGCGATGGTGTAAATGCGCCTGAGACGGATCACAGCTTTTGGTATTGTACATCCGCGACCGTTTTTCGAAAGTACGGAGTTCAAACTTTTGTGAATATCAGACCAAAATTCAACGCACAAACATAACAATATACATTTTAAACCTTTTAGTGAAATTTATTGAAATATATCGAGAGATACAGTGTAGTGTACACGAATAGAATACTGCACTATGTTGCCCCAGTTATACGCGGACGCATGCAAAAGTTATTTCTAGACGGTTTGTATCCATTGGTTAAAACGAACACAAGCAAAATGACGTCAAACACCACTTGCCATATATGGGTATATAGCTGACGGGTCATGGTTTCCGTTGTTCTAAACTCTGCTTATGACGTCAAACCGCAACCGGTGATGAGGTCTTCGAGCGGAATGTGGGGTTTTTTACCTCTACGGTCGACAGCGAGAAGACAGGAACATTCGATCGATTTCCATTAGGTACGGAGTTCAGATAGTTCCAGTTGGAACAGACTGAAACTTCACTAAGCACTTTAACGCTTGTACACGTGTGCGTTTGGCAGGCGGGGGTGTGAGCGGCAGGGATGGGATCCGTGTGTGTGTGTGTGTGTGTGTGTGGGGTTGTGTGTTGTGTCTCGCGCGCAGTTGTGTACGAGTGCTGTGTGTAAGTACATAGGCCTGCATGTGTGTGTGTGTTTGTGTGTGTGTGTGTGTGTGATAATAACAACCATTTTGATGTTACTGATAATGATGACCAATGATGATGATTATTACAATCACTATTATTATCACTATCGATATACCTGCACACCTATTACTAATAGTAGTAGTAGTAGTATTCCAACAACAATAACAACACCAATGTGCCTTATAATAATGATACTACCACTACTACTACTAATAATAATAATAATTAAAAAATGATAATAATAATAATAATAATATAAAAAATGACAATAATAATGATTATCATTATTAGGAGGAGGAGGAAGAGGATAAAAAAACAACAACTGATATAACGATAACAATAACAGTAGATCATAGAGAATTCCATGATGATGACTATCGGCAGCAGCAGCATAATCATCACTCACACAGTGATGTGCGTGATACCTGACACAGCCCTGCTTAGTCCTAGGCTTCCCCCATGAGGATGCCGGGGGCTCTTTCAGTATAAATAGTATCCCCACCTTCTGGAAATTCTGTGCTAGAAAATTCCTCTTTTCTCTCACTGTCTTTCCTTTCTTTCCTTCTCCTTTTGCTTTCTGTCGTTTCTTCCTGTCATTTTCTGCTTTGCTGGTCCATTCACCTGTCTATCTTCGATAAAGTCTTACGTACTTTCTCTTAAGACTGATAACTGGGTACATGTATTAAATGCATTTTGGGGTCTAGGGAGGTGAGATACGCGGATACGCGGAAAGCAATTTTAGGCAAATTACGCCCATTTTTATGCGTGCTTTAGTGTCCTTAGTTATGTTCAGGTATGTCTTTTTGTTGTCTTTTTGTGTTTTTTTTTTCCCCTATGTGATGAATTAGACGTCGTTATGTACAGGTATGTTTTT